>JAUESF010000048.1:7086121-7102510 GCA_032274765.1 Malacoctenus tetranemus
TCCGTCTCTGTCTCCTCAGGTCGTTCATACCTGACAAGCACATGGTCTTCTGTCCTGAGCAGCTGCTGCGGGTCATCCTGGCTCACATCCACTACATGCCGGACCACTGGCAGGGCAACGCTCATCGATACGAGACCCGGGACCAGTTCTCGCAGCTCTTTCAGTACAAAGCAGTGAGTGGGAAGGCTCGGGCTAAGAATAGATCTCAAGGTCCCACTGTAGGAAAGGGAACCTGTTCATCAGGCTATTTATTGTTGCATCACACGGTGTTGGTGAAGGCCTGTGTTTACAGTCATGTGGAGAGACGCTTTCAGACTTCATGAAGATTATAAACTTTCTGCTTGTTGCTCTCAGTAGAAACAAACTGCCTTCAGTGTGTGATGCTGCAAACTGCAGAGATGGTGAATCTGATGTGTGTGTGAATCTTCCATTTTCTTCCAGGTGTGTATTCTGGAGGAGCTGCTGAGTCCTGTGGTGACTCCCATCATTCTCATCTTCTGTCTGAGGAGGAAGTCTCTGGAGATCATTGACTTCTTCAGGAACTTCACCGTGGAGGTGGTCGGGGTGGGCGACACCTGCTCCTTCGCCCAAATGGACATCCGGCAGCACGGACACCCTGCGGTGAGTCGCTGCCACGCGGACCAGGACCAGGACCAGGACCAGGACCAGGACATGCTCCGAGAAATGTCCTTCAAAGGTAAAAGAGGCACCCGGCTCGGTGGCGATTAAGTTCCGATTGAATCTCCCATTCCAGTGGATGTCGGAGGGGAAGACGGAGGCATCCATCTACCAACAGGCCGAGGACGGAAAGACGGAGTTATCGCTGATGCACTTTGCCATAACCAACCCTCAGTGGCAGCCGCCTCGGGAGACCACCCACTTCATCAGCCAGCTGAAAGAGAGAGTGCACAGAGAGGCCACGGGGGCTCCTTCAGACGCGCATCCAATGTCCCTGTCCGAGTCTGAAGTATGACGCTGAACCACGTCAACACACTGAAATACATCTTCAGAGCTGAACACAGATGGACTGTTCTGTCTCTCTCTCTCTCTCGTAGCCCAGGAGTCTTGTCGCCAACCTCTTGGCCGGACCTTCAACGCTGGGTTCTGTCCATTTTGGACAAGACTGCTCTCTGACCAACCGGGCCGCCATCGGGTTAAGCGACGGCGCGTCGGCCCTGCGCTCGCTCTCCCCGATCAGCGCCAGTCTTCACCTGAGAGGAAGTCTGAGTGCTGCTCACAGGACGGCCGGACACACGGCTAAAACGATGACGGGCTCGGGGTGAGAAGGCACACGAATCTCAACTCTTTCTGAGATATGTGTTTTGTTCACTGTTTATTTTGATGCCTTGTCTTCTTTTAACACGCTGTCTCCTTCACGTTTAGGACTGATGCTCGGACTGTGAGCTCAGGCAGCAGTGCATGGGAGGGTCAGCTCACCAGTCTGGTGCTTTCAGAGTACGCTTCCACTGAGATGAGCATCCATGCTCTCTACATGCATGAGGTAAACGTGCTTGCATGTGAGTTTTAGGAGCATTCGTCTCCAGGTGTCGGACGCTCGTTAGAACGCACCTTTTTTTCCCCCCTGAAGCTCCATAAGCAGCAGTCCCACGGCGAGCTGTCCCGTCACACGTGGCACCGACAGGCGAGCGACGAAAGCAGCGACAGCGTCCCAGACGAAGTGAGAAGCGAGCCCAACCCCCACTCCAGACACTTCCCTCGCTCGCACACGTTTCCCAACGCGGTGCCCAGTCCCAGCGCCATCCCCCCCTCAGCCTCGGACGTCAGCAGCGCCACCCTGGGCCAGCAGGGGGCGTCATCTCAGAACAGCAGTCAAAGACGCCACAGTGGACCTCCAACAGGTATATGGTTGAATTTACTTTTGAATATTATTATTCAACTCAAAGACTGACATTAATCCTGAGAACTATGAGTCTTATTTACAATATTATCTTTACATTTCTGTTGCTTGCTGCAGAGCAGATGCTCAGGAATAATATGAACCCTTATCAAATGCTGCTGCCTTCCAACGCCACTCTGACTGTTCTTGTTCAGACTCTTTCGGAGCCAAAGGAAAAGTCGTGCGGTTGGCCCGCGTGCCGATGGGAGGCTGGGCGGAGGAGGGTCAAGCTGCGCCGCGTCAGCATGAGCCTCTACCAGAGGAGAGCTCGGAGGATGAGATGCCTCCGCGCATACACAAGGTGAAGCCAAGACTCCGTGATTGCTACCTCCCCAAACGCACTTCCAGTAAACAGCTACTTTCTGTCTTATCCTCTCGCTAAGACTTGTTTAAACTTTTCTCCACAACAGGCTCTGTGATGTGTCGGATGACGATGGGAGGGTGCACTCGAGGCGTACCGTGCTCCTTTGAAGCTCTGACACCATCTGGACACCTTCAGATTGACGATGCTGTCGTCTGAGGAAAATCGGCAGCATCACCGACTCACGATAGGACTTCACTATTTGCCTCAACGAAAAGACAGGGTAACCTACGTTCATCAGAGGAGGAGCGATGGGATCAAGTCATTTCTACTAACCACAGACAACGTCAGCTTACACTACTCATATTTAAAACGTCAAAAGAGCGTATCATGAAAATGTATTTGTTGTGAAGCCTCGGTGCTGCTGGAGGAAAAATGTGGTTCATGACATGAAGAAAGTACAAAACTATTTTGGGGAAAAAAGACACAACAAAATTTCAGGTTGCGGACACGAGACGATTCTCTAAAACGACTAAAACAATCACCAAACAGTTTGAAAAGATGCTGATAACACACACTGTTCTTGTTCCCACAACTGTGGATGCCGTGCTCTGAATTTCAGTATTTCATTCAGCATCTTTTCAAGATATGTTTTGGTCCAAATAATCTAAATTTGACCTATTTTGGTAATATTGTTCTGAAATGTTTATTTTTTGCGAAATTTTCTCTAATTTGAATTCTGTAAGATTATCACGATCGCACTCTGTTTGCACAGATGTTTGTCTAAAGAATAGTTTGTACAGAGCGTGGCGTTACTCTGCATGCTCACACATGCGCTGTGTAAATAAGTGTTTTCAGATCATTTCACAGCAGATTTGAAAAGCATTAGGACCTCATTTTTGTGGTTTCTAGCCAGAGCTGCTTCGACACATTTTGATTTGAAACTCGCCTTATCTTGTTTGTTCACCGTCCGCTTACTCTCCAGGGTTCAGCAAACAGACAAGGCCGTTCTGCGCATGTGATAAAGACGCCTCTGCTTCACGGAAGAGGCCCCCTCGTTGCAAGTGCATGATTACTATCCACTCATCTCTGCGATGGGCAAAAACAGATCACCCCCAGCAAAAACATTGCACCACGTGCCAGATCCTGCTTAATCACAGCGTGGCAGTACTTAGTTACTCTGTCACGAAGCCAATTCTTCAGATTATGCACTTTAGTGGTTTGTCAATGCAGAGGATGTCACCTTACTTGGCTGTGTATGTGTATATTTTTCCATATACATATTTTTAAATTATTTTATTTAAAAAAAAAAGGGATGTGCCATGATGACTGACTGTGGTGAATCAGGGATGTGTTTTCTGTTGTTCAGTTGGATTGAAAAAAAAAGTGCTGTCAAACTGTGGGACTTTATCAGGACGGCGACTCAGTCATGTAGTGTGGTAACGGTGATTTACACGTGGAAACTGTTGGGATTTTGCTTCATAGATCCTGTAAGATATCATTTTGTACAGTTGTAAATTCACCGAATAAAAGATGAGACAATAACCCTGAGTGCACTCTATAAATATCACAACTCTATAATTGATAAATATTCGCTGTTAAGGTGAAATCTTTGCGTTTGGTAGACGACATGCCTCTCGGTGATGCAGCCAGGTAGGACCTGGTTAAATTTTAGGTGATTCATACACTTCGCTGAAGCCCGGATAGCTCAGTCGGTAGAGCATCAGACTTTTAATCTGAGGGTCCAGGGTTCAAGTCCCTGTTCGGGCGTACCGTTTTTCCGATCATATCGTCAAAAGTACCCGATCCCGCTAAATTATCAAAAACAATCGTCATCATATGTTTTCGGTTTTAGACCGTAAATGTTACAAACACGGCCACGTTTCCATGTTTCACGCGGGAGCACGTGGGGAATGGCTGGATGAATGCGCAGCGTTTTTCATTACAAATAAAAAACACTGACCCTCAGGTGTCATTCCAGCCTTTATGTTTGATTCGGAAGTCTTGTCAATTTCAAAGTGCAGATATCAGACGCAATAACCTCATGCAAAACCACACAGCTCTTGTGTCCAAAATAAATAAACGCGGTCATGTGCCAAGCAAGAAATTCCATTGAGTCCGCATGACTGGGAAATAGTTGTTACAGAGGAATCGGTCTCACAATTTCAATCCACCACAACTTCATATTTCCCTAAAACTGTTCGTGTGGGAAAAACATCTGTCTTTCTTCCTCATTTGCTGAGAATTTTTTGACCACCAGAAGTGTGAGTATGTCTATGATGTGTATTTGGCGCTCTCTACTGGCAGATACACATAAAAACCCATTGATTCTCGAAATCAACCATTTGACTCAAATAACCACGAAAGATGAACTGGTGCATTTGAAAGGAAGCCCTTTAAATTGGTGGGAGTGCAACAGGTGCTGTCGTATGATGAAATGAAGGCATGTGTCCCACTGCAGGAGCTCCTGGATCAGACATTGAGCCTGTGGGATACGCTTGGTAGCTGATGGGGGGCAGCTGTGGCGCCGTGGGGCCGGGACCATAGTGGTGATGGTGATAGACAGCACTTGCCTTTGGGTTGACATCTGGCCTTACAAAGAAATGACTTCCTTGGTAACCATCCTAGAAACACATTTTTTTGTTTGTTTTTTTTTGTTGAGAAACAAACAAAAAGAATTGATGCAATAAAGTCTTAGTGGAATGAGTCACTGTGTGTTATTGTGTGTACCTGCTCAATATATGCAGCACGGGGGATAAAATGAGTGAGTCCCCCGGGTGGGGACATGACCGTAGGTGGAGCAGCTTTCAGCATGATGTTGTGCATTATGATCTGATGCATCTGGGCGTTCTGCATCAGCATCAGCTCCATCATATCTGACAACAAAAATATACAGACAAACGTGCAAAACAAGAATAAACAAATGATTTGGATCTGTACGTTTTTTAACTTACCCTCCTTGATGCTGCCTGAACGCGGTGCAGCGTTGGGCTGCATTGGAGAGATCTGAGTGACCAGAGGTGGATATGGTTGCAGATGCTGTATGACAGTGGGGGGCTGCGGGGGGAGCTGTAAGGACAGAGGGACAGTTTTAGTTCATTTATTTAGCTTTACTAGAAGGTATTTCTGAGGATAAGTCAGAGTGTCTCACAGTCTGTTGGATGATGTGAGGAGGCTGATTCAGAGCATGTAACAGAGGAGGCAAGTAGGGCACCGTGGCTGCTGGCTGGTGGATGTGGGCGGGCACCACAGGTGGAGGAGGTGGAGGGAGCTGAGGGGCAGGGATGTAGTTTGGCTGGTAGTATCGTCGAGACCCTCCCCAGGTGTGAGGTCTGTTGAGTTCTTCTAATAAATGCTGCTCCTGCATTCAGACACATAAGACAGTTTGCCATGATATCACATAGATGTTAAGTCACACAGACCGACTTTTTTGTTACTGACCTTCAGTCTGTGTAGCAGGTGCTGCTTTCGCCTTAGCGCACGATGAAGAGCATCCAACTGTCCGTCATAAGTCCCTAATGAAACACATATTGAATTGCAGATTCTCATTCTCACTCTTTTTACTATAATCACTTACTACTCAATCATTTCCAAATAAATCCAAATATTACACATCTTTTAAAAAACTGTTTATAAAAGTGAAGGGCAACTACAGGAGTAAATATGTCACTGATTATTTGTTACAATTCCCACACATAAACAGCAGTGGTTCATTCCTTACTGGCAGACAGGGCAGACTCTGGTCTGTCATCCATACTGTCCTTTCTGGATTGTAATCTCTAAAAGGCGAATGAATGATTGGTTTGTAATTTTATAAAGGAATAACAGTCAAATCAGTATATATTTATAAAGTATTAGTTTTATGTCAGTGTCTCTCTTACCTTTCTGGTTGTGGTTGGCGTAAGTCGTGGTCTGAGTTTTGTCATCTGATCAGCCACAGACGAGCTATTCTTCATGATAACAGTCAGATAAATAGTGTGACATCATCATTTTTGGGTGATGAAATGAACATGACTGTCTAACAAGCTACATCAAACAGGAACATGTGGCTACTCTAGAAATACAGTTACCTGAAATCTTGGCATCGAGAGACAGACCTCGCGTGCACTGGTGTGTTGGACTGTAAATAGAGACTCTGTGGTTACCATGAGACACACCTGTTTACCAACGGCTGGCACTCAGCCATGACATGAATACTTGTTTTGTTGGGTTTCCAAGCCACAGACTGGTGGGGGAGTTTATGAATGTGATCTTTGTTAAAGTATCGGTAATCACAACAAACCGCTTGCATAGAATATACAGTAAATAATGAAGGCAGGTCAGACAGTGAATGTAGTACTTTGATTTTTCCTCCGCAGAATAGCGTTTAGTCAAGCTTGACGTGTTTAAATATGTTGTTTCCAGCTTACTTTCTGCTGACAATTAGGAAAAATAACATATCAAATCCCTTCACGCTGGTCCGTCTATCTCTGACCATAACTGGAACATTGTTGGACAGATCTGTTAAAACCCAGAGCTTTTTTTGGGACACATATTTCACATTTATTGGGGAAACGCGATGAAATACGTTTCTCAAACTTGCTAATGTTTGAGGCTCTTTTTGACACCATTACCCAGCAACGAGCGGCTGTCCCAGTGTAACTTGTGATTGGCTGGAAAATCTGTCAATCCAAGACGGGTCGCTTGGCTGAGCCATTTGATTGGTTGTCTGAGCTCCAGAGTCGAACGACATACAAAATAAAGAAGCCGTTTTGAAATCTGCGGGAAAATGATTAGAGAAGCAGCAAGCTGATTGGCTAAGAGTGGCAGAATCTAAGAATCTGATTGGACAGCGAGCTCAAGGCACCTCAAGAAGGGAGGAGTTGGTTTGACTTGGCGGCCATATTGAATATTATCTGTTGACAGTTGTATCAAGGCAGCTGAAAGATTTTGTTTTAGCTAAGTTATTCTTCTAGTCAAACGGTGTTGTGCGGTTTTAGCTAAACTAGGACGTATGTCCTGAACCTTTCTCCTGAAAGTAACTGAAACCAAGTCATGGATGACGATGAACGGCAGAGGAAAATAGATGTTGGAAGAGCTAAGGTTTGTTGCTACATTTTCAACGCATGCTAATACTGACGCTAGCAGTTAGCAAACTCTATTGTCATGCCTTTGCGTTTGTTGACTACAAGCTACACCTACTTCTCAAACTATTGTTAGTCTGTCGTGACTAGGAGCCCATTTGGCCGGTCACCCGCGGGGCAGATTTTAGCCGTTGGGTCATTATCAGACCTCGCATGCTGCATATGACAAAAGATGGTTTGTGGGGCAGGTCAAGTCAGGATATATATATTTCGAAGTTTGCAATATTCTGCAGTTACAGAAACTTCAGCTTGCATGTAAAAACTTGCAAATTAGTACTTGTATTTGGGATTGCCTTGTTATACATGCATTTTGCGAAACGTTTCGTTAAGACATAGTCAAACGCAGCGCTGTCTGGTGTGCACACAGTACAGTATGAGGTGTTGCAGAACAAATGAATCAATGTTTCGTGCCCTAATTTAAGTTGCAATAATATTTCCATTTCCATTTGATAAATGCATGTTCATAAGAGTTGGGTTTTGTTTCTTGATGTCTAAAATATGTTGTTTTTTTTTATTTGAAATGACATCACAAGAAGCAGCTGTTTTATTATTAATGGTCCAATACCTACAAATGACCTCATTTTTCTTTGCAACAAGCCACATTCAGTGTTGGATCACATGGTCAGACTCGCTATCTTGCCGTTAGGATTGCTCCTGGGTAGAATATAAGCAGATGTAAAGTACTAAATAACCGACCTGAAACGTTCCTTATGACAGAAATCACCCAACATGCCTCAAGGCCAGTCGGTGAGTATGCAAGTGGTGGCTGGCATAATGACTTGACTTTGGTGTGGGGGAATTATATCTTTTATTTCTATTCTCTACATGTTTGCTGTATTTTCTAAGAGCGAAATGTTTGCCTTCTTTTCTCTTACTGATTTAAAGTTTGGCTTCTTGTCAACTTTTTTTGTACCTCTGAAAAATGACTCTTCATTCAAACTGTCACGAATGTGACATATATTTCATAATAAATCTAAATGCCTGAAATAACGACTCACCTTGCATGCACTGTCATGCTGGTTGCAGGCCATCAGGTGGTGCAGTGAGCCCACAGGATTTGATAAGGTTGACGATGGTGTGCTTGTGTCTCACATGGATGATGTTGCTATGGTAATACAGCACAGTCAGTAGCTCTCACTGTTTTCTGCATCAAAAAGCCCTGATTTTTTCTGCCACATTGAAAGCATTGCACACGTGTAGGAAATCCCACTGACTTTAAAAGCCAACATGGACCAAAAAAACCCAAACTGACCCACAGTCAGCACAGCAGCATGCCGTGACCCTGTCTTAGTGTTTCAGCACATAGGATTCAGCAGCGCAGTTTCATCTGATTTGTCTACAGTGAGCTCCAGCCAGCCAGTTAGTCAGACTCTCACGAGAACAGAAGTGGCCTTGAGCGAAGTGCAGCTCATCTGGCTGATGTTTTTCTCAGATGTGACATGTTTAATGGCAGGCAGAGGTAGAGAAAAGGGTGGTTTGGGGAGGATGGGTGGGGTTTGGGGGGGATTTGAACAAGAAAGCCACCACATCGAGGTAATGAGAAAAAAAACGTGTTTAAAAAAAGGTGGATGATTTTCGGTGGTATGTGGATGAATTTCATGGTGTCCAATTGTAGAACAAACAGAATTCAATGTATGACTGTATTCATGTGACATGTCATCAAAATGAACATTGGCACACATACGCACAAATTGTTGTCATGCATCATGTATGTGACTCATCACACAAAGCAACAAGTCAGTCTCCCGGGGCCTTGTAATCGCAAATTGAATTGAGCATGCACACTCGGATGCTGCTCTTCACACACAGAGCTGTCTCCTCCTCTCCGTGTGAATGCATCTCCCAGTCTCCACCCTCTTTCCTCAGTCTAGACAAATGCAATCCTCCACTCACACTTTGTGGATCCCTCTGCTGTGTGCGTTGACTCCCGTGGCAAGTTTTAGCATGAGAGATTGGGCTGGCTGTGCTGCTGCGCGCACACTTCAAGATCTAACCTGGGAGAGTGAAGAAATGGCCAGGACGCAGAAGAACTGATAGACTGGACCCACCGGCAAGACAGGGAGTAAACAGCAGTCAATCACATATTGATGGAGGGCTTTATGAGGGTCTCTGTCACAGTGTGAACTGCTGTAATCTGATTTAAGCTGCTTAAAGAGGAAACAGACTGGGGGAGAGAGACTGTTTTTCAAAGACAAACAGCTGGAATGAATATATTCCATATCAGTCCCTCTGGAATTTAGGCTAAAATTGTGGCTCATTTAGGATTTACACTTTTCTCTGTGGATCTGTTGTTTTTTCTCAGGTGAACTTTTTGGGATCAGTCTTTTGATATTCTGATGCTATTTTTGTTTTAATTAATTTTTCAAAGCCGAAGTCAGGCACTCTGCGTTTGTCTATTTTTCAGCTTGAAATACCAGCATCCGAGTTACAGATGTGAAACATTTTTCACTCTGCTTTTTGTCAAATGTGGGCTTGGAGAAATCATGGCTCTGCATGGGCCAAGCGATGTTCTCTGGAGATGTGAGAATATTTAGCATCCTCACCTCGTTCTGAACTTGATACCTTGCTGGGTGTGATGTGGTCTATTTTGGGTTTTGGGATTTCTTCTTGCTTGGCTTGACCTTCTTCTTTTTAAAGGACAACTGACTCCTCAAAATCGGGCTTTCAGTCTTTTCCCCTGCGACATTCTGGACTTCAACAATGTGAAAAACTGCCTTGGGAAAAGTGATCTGACTGCTTTTTTTATGTTTTGAGATTGTAACTCTGGACTCGAGTCCTTTTTTGCACTCATACTTTCTCATCCCCATGCTGGTGGTGTGGTGGTGCTCTGTGGTCCTGACCTATGTGTCCATCTACCTCTCGCTGTCCTTCCTGCGCAGCTTGCTAGTTTCAGACAGAAGCGGGCGAAAGGCGACGGGGAGAGGGCGCCGAAAAAGACGCAGAAGAGGAAGGGCTCGAATGTCGCGCAGAATGACGGCTCGACGCAAGGCAGCAACGTAGAGGCGGCCCCTCCAACTGAGTCTAGCCCGAAGACGAACCATGAGGTAAAGGTCTGTTCACACACAGTTTATCAGACGTGCATTAATTATGAATATGAGAAGCAGGCAGAAGAATGTTCTTGTGTGGATCATAGGAAATGGCTCTAAAATATCTCACTCATTACCTCTATCTCATTATGCTTAATTACTGCATGACCTCACGCAGCTTTATTCATGGGTCACATCACCAGACCTCCAGCTTATGTCTAGGTTTGTTTGCACACTGTATGCTTTGACAAGTGGCCCGTGCACTCTGTCTGACAAACATACAGAAATGGGTCAGGAGCCATTATGCTGCCCATTGGGCATGTTGTCATAGTAACTCAGTTGTGATAAACTAGCATTATTTGCTCCCTTTCATAAAGGGAGAGTTACCAGCAACCCCAATGGACTTGTTTCCCGTCCAGGGATGTACGACAAACAGAGTGCTCGTATTTAGCTCAGTTGTTCAAGTCAGACCTGAATGAGATGTGAAATCTGACCCTGCAGGAAGCCCAAAAATCAGAGAAATACAAGGTTCAACAGAATGATCAGAGGGGGAATCAGCGCCCCACCCCGGAGCAAAGCCCCTCCCCGGAGGAAAACCTGAGCGATGAGGAGCTCGCTGCGCTCACTGATAAAGAGCAGCTCAAGGTATCTCTGCTCTGTGTTAAAGCGTCTCCCTTGTTGTATCAGTTGTTTGTCTTGTTTTTGTTGTTTGTTTTTTTACTTGCTTGTTAAATGTGAGGATAGGAACATTTGAATTTGTGCGTTATCACCAACCCGAGGGGAAATGTAACTGCCTCCCTTCTGCATGACTGCTTGGCTGCTTCAAATTCAGCACAGTTTCTCCTTTTTTATTATGAGGGCTTTTCTGTAGCGGTGTCTCCGGGTCCTGAAAGTGTTGTGAGACGTCTGTAATTAATGCAAGCATAAATTTGTGTTTTTAAATGGGTCTTTAGAGGTTGTCAGCCTGTCCTGCGAGGCCACCCTGGATTTGAGTGATGTTTCCAGACTGGTGATGGTGCTGGTTTGTTTTGGGTGTTGTTGCAGCAATTGCAGCAGGCTGTGGAAAAGCGAAATGAAATAATTGCCAAACTCAGCGACAACCTGCAAGAGGCGCTGGCTAGTAGAGACCGTGTGCAGCTGGAGGCTCAGTCACTGGCTGGACAGATTCAGGCTCTGCAAAAACAACTTCAGCAAGTAAGCGCTGCTCAATGCTGAATATGTGGCTGTGATTTGGGATTATTGTCGCATGAAAATATTTGCTTTTCATGCACAGTTGTCACATTTGCATAATCTCTGCAATGTTTCGTCACACAGACCAGCGAAGGGTTTCAACGGATCAAAAGTCAATCTGAAGTTGTGAACAGCCATGGGCAACAGCCACACAGCGGACTCTCTGCTCAAAATGCAAACGCCGGTCACAAAAACTCACCGTCAGAAGGTTCTGGAAGAACAAGCTCCGACTTCCAGTCAGGTGATAAAGGTTCGGACACTGAGACAGAACACGTTCTGCACAAGCTGAGAGCTGAGCTTGAAGAAGAAAGGGAAAACAGCCGGCGCATATTTGCTGAACTCGCGGATGAGATGGAGAAGAACCAACATGTGCTTTCCTTGCTGGAGAGGGAGAAGCAAGGGAGAGAAGAAGAGCGGACAGAAAAGGAGGCGCAGCTGCAAAAGCTCCAGTCTCAGTTAAGCCAAGTCCAGACTCAGTGCCTTGCAATGCAGCAGTTCAAAGAGGAAAAGGAGAAACTAAACCGGGAGGTCCTGGAGCTGAGGAAGAGGCTTCAGGAGGAAGAAGAGGCTGAGAGCAAACTGGGCGAAGAGGTTGCCAGCACTGCCCTTCTCGTTCAGAGGCTTGAGGAGGAAAGACAGCGACAGGAGGAGGCGATGAAGAGGCTGAAGGAGGAGCACAGAGAGGAGGTTGAGCACGTCAGGCAGCTGCTGGATGAGAGGGAGAAGGAGCTTAAGGTTCGAGAGGAGGAGGTTTTAGGCCTGAAAGCATCCAAGAACAGGCAGAACCAGGCAAAAGCGGGCTTCACCTCCGATGACATAAGTGTGGGGGAGGCCAATCAAGACAACGAACCTGATCCAGAACCACCAAGCACACTAGCACCAGGAAACACTCTGATGGAGCGTTACTTATCGTCCGTTCCCATCGCACACTCGCAGTCGTCAGTGGTGGATGAAAGCTTTGACCGCTGCAGTCAGCTGGACATCTCAGCAGAACACAGGTCAGACAAAGTGATGGTTATTTCTGTTCTCTTGTTCTAAACCAGAGTGGTTCAATCTCTCATCTTGTCCTTCTGTCCGTCTTTACAGTTTTGAGCTGAACAGCGAGGTGTTTGGTGATCAGCCTCTGTTGTCAATTTCAAACCGTGTCAATGAAGACAACGACAGCCTCCACCACAACTCCAGCTCGCAGCGCCTTCCCCCCGTCGCCTACGAGTCCAACCCCGAGTCTCCGTCTCTGTGGCCTCACAACTCCACCTTTGATGAGATGGAGACGAGTAAAAACTCTGAGCAGCTGTTTGAAGGCACTGAACTTGAAAAGGAGCTGCTGAACCAGCAGTGTGAGGAGCTGCGGGAGGAACTGGCTCTGAAGGACAGGGACCTGAATGTACTGAGGGAGGAGGTCGTCAGAAGTGCGGAGGAGCTCGAGGAGGCAAGGAGCAGGTAAAGTATCGTCGACCTCTTGTCATATTTTCTGTGTTTTTTCCCCAACACATGTTTTAGTTTTGTAAGTTAAACCTGACACTCAGAAGGTTTTCACATGCTTTGCTCGCTCTTCATGTCAATATTGTTCACGTATGATAAAGTTTTGTGTTTCTGATGATGGTAGTGATGTTTTAATGACGTGTCTGTTCAGGTGGGCCCAAGTAACAGAGGAGCTGACACAAGCTCGGTGGGAGCTTGAGGAGGAGAAGGAAAAGAGGAGAAAAGCTGAGGAGGAAATTACCCCGAAAGCCTCTGAACAAGACGACCTCCAGAACAAACCTGGTGCCTTTTTTAGAGGGAGGGAAGAGGAGAGGCGAGTCGTGCTGACAGCAGAGGAAGCTGGAACTCCTCTGCTCGAGGATGAAGATAAACTGGCAGAGGAGCTTAAAAATGTGCTGGATAAAGAGGCGGCACTGTCATTTCACCAGGAACAGCAGGAGCTGCTGTTATCTTCACCACAGGAAATAAAACGGGCGGCTGCTTCTGCCAGCGAGAGCCCAAAATTCAGAGATGACAACCATTTGCAAGCACTACAGGTATTCCAATATCAAAGCAGCTTTAGCTTAATCTATTATGTACAGAATTGACAATATCTTCAAATTAGGTTTGATTTCATGAAAATAACTTTTCTTTCTTTTATTTTTCAAGGCTCATTGTGAACGTCTCAAGTCTGAGCTGGAGGAATCAAAAACCGAACATGAAACCACGTCAGCTTTGTTGAACCAGAAAGCAGCGGAGCTTGAGACAGTTTCGAAGGAGCTGGAGGCAACTCGTGTGCAGATTGAACATGTCCAAACAGAAGTGGAGAGGCTGCAGGAAGAGCTGCAACGAAGCCGCGACAGAGCGGAGGGAGCAGAGAAAGAGAAGCACGAACTGGACTCTCGGGTTTCCTGTCTGAGACAAAACGTGGCCCGTCTGGAGGAGGACAACGCTCGGACCGTGCAGGAAAGGGAAGAGTACAAGCGAAAGGAGGAGAAGATGGACGCACAGATAAAACAAATGGAACAAGTCCTCGAGGAGGAGCTTGAACAATTTGAGAATTTGCTAAAAACAAAGGATGACGAGGTAAGACGACGATCTATTTTTGTATCACTGAATTTCTACCATTAGCCAAACCTGCCTGAAACCAAACGTCATTATTCCAGCTTGCTGAACAGCGAGAGAAATGGGAGGACGAGCGGCAGGAGAAGGACAAGGAGCTTCATGACGTGAGGCATCAAATGGAGGAACAGCTGAAGGAGAAGGAAAATCAGGTCAATGCGCTCACGCAGAAGCAGGTCCTGGCCGTGGAGGAGGCGAGAGAAAAGCTGAAGGAATCTCACCTGCAGGAGATGAAGGACCTGACGGAGAAACACCAACAAGAGGTTAGAAGAACAAACTATTGGAATATCAGTAATCGCATGCACATCGTCAAGTGGAAAACATCGGATTAATCCTTTAAAAAATGGAAAGACCCAGTTTCGAGCAATTTGTTCGATTTGTTGCTTAGATTTCAGAGTTGAATACTCGTCTGGAGGAGGAGCTTCTGAAGCAGCAGGCCTGTATGCAAGAGGAACAGAAACGGCAGATCAGCCTCATCAAACAGGTATAAGATCGTCGTGCTTAGTATTGGAGGGACCTTACCAGGACTGAAGCACCCACGTGCTTTCACTATGTCCAGTACAACTGTTTCAGAATCGGCCTCCTTTTCCTTCTCCTCGTCAGGTGACTGAACGCGAGCATGAGAGGATGCTCTCCGAGCTAATCGCCAAACATGAGGAGGAGCTCAGTCGCCTCAGGACCGACGTGTCCTCGGAGCTGAGAGAGAGCATGGAAGCAGCTCACCAGGTTGAACTCCAGCAAGCCCAGGTAAATGTATTTCCTTGATTTTGTTTTAAACTTCCTATATTGTCGTAAAACAGAGCTTGACACCTGTTGGCTGCGGTCCCCTTTTTCCCTAACTTGTGCACAAATTCTTTTAGGCCCAGAGGAGCGTGGAGCTTGAAGCCTTACGCATCAGTCTGACCTCATTAGAAACCTCCCAGCTGGAAGAGTCTCCCACCGTCATAGAGGTCCAGGCCTCCATGAAGGAGAAGTTTGCCCAGGAAGTGGCCCAACTTCAGGCCCGCCATCAGTCAGAACTCGACCAGGTCAAACGGCAAAATCAGGAGCAGCAGGACAAGTTGTTTGAATTGGGTGAGTGTTTCTCGTCCACTCATTGTTACGATTGCTGCAAAGAGTGCTAAACAGGTGCGTTTGGTATGAATGATGTTTGTCTTCGTATTCAGTTGAGTTGAAGAAGCAGTGGGAGTCTCATGTTGCACAAGAAACAACATTACTAGATGGACAGCAGGCCAAAGATAAAGAGGTGAGGCTTTGTAACTTTACCGGTTAAGTTTTTAAAAAAAATATTTGCACAAATCTAACTGTTAACTTTTTTAAACTTCCACTTTTCCTTGGCCAGGCTCTCAGGGCTCGGTTAGAAAGTGACGCCAAGATCGCGCAAGCAGAACTGACCAGCACACAGGCCGCTCTGACTGTAGCTCAGTCAGAGCTGCGGGAAACACGAGCCAGAATGGAGGCGCTACGGGAGGAGCTGACAAAAGCCTTGGCTGACCGAGATGCTGCTTCCTGTGAGTTGCATCGTCTTCACGCCCCTTTTCTCGGAGCCCTATAACTGGTTTCCATATATATTAACAACATCCTTTTGTTTGACTTTTACTCATGTTATTTCTTTTTGTGTTAACGCTGATTAGGCTCCATAGAAAAGTTGGTTTCTAGTCATACGGCGTTGCTGAAGGAGAGGGAGCAACAAGCACTCCACCTGCAGGACAAAGAACAGCAACTACAGCAAGAGGTTGGTTCACTTGCGTATAAAACACACCAGTTTCTAAGTTATAAGTAACACAAATTGCATCGTATACATTTCCATAGTTAAGTTTCGGGACTAACAAGATAAAACATTGGGCGAACAGGTTTCACGCCTCCGGGAGGAGAAGACGTTGCTCAAACAGAGCTCAGAAGAAGAAAAGAGTCAGCTGTGGACCCAGCTGGAGAGCATGAGGGCCAGTCGACAAGAGCTGGGAGGTGAGAAAAGTGCAGCAGCTTCACGGCCACTTCTGCTGACTTCATTTAAATCTTGCATAGATTCCTTGTCATCTGCTGAAAAAGTAAAAGACGTGACTCATATGAGCCCCTCGATGCCAAAGCGTCACATTAATTTTGTCAGCGTTATTAAGGCAGTTTAGCTTTATCGTCTTTGTCCACCGTGTTCTCCAACAGAACTCAAGGAGCAGCTGCTGGCCCGTTCGTCTCGTGTTGACGACATCGAACGCCTCAGAACGGAGTTCA
>JAUESF010000048.1:7267041-7277406 GCA_032274765.1 Malacoctenus tetranemus
CTTCAATTCAAGTCAGGCTATGAAAAAAAGGGCCATATTTATTTTGTCTCCAACAGCAACTTGGATCACAAACTAACAAAAATGTCTGAAAAATACACCACATCTCTCTTATTTTGACACTCAGCCATGCTGGGACGCAAGATCTCACGAGATTTCATCGTTCCATAACGAAATCTCGCGTAGAATTATCGCTCCAAAAAAACGATATTTTCTGATGTCACATTTTAATGACAATATCGGCCGATGATATCGGACATCCCTAGTGTCAACTCGTCATTACTACAGTGTCAGGCTGCCTCACAAATAATATCAAACCAGAGTCTGACAGCAGCAAGCGGAGTACGTTTTGTATCAAACACTCAAAAGGAAACACAGATTATAACACCTTTTGTTGCACTCGGGGGCAGCAAGGAGGCCGAAGCCAAAACCAACGACATGAGGCGAGAGGCAGCGCTCATCCCGGGCGCCTCGCCAGTCCATCACCCACATGGAGGGCCAGACAATCACACGCTCAGATTCACACCTATGGGCAATTAGGTGGCTCCAATTAAGCTAACTTGCCTATAATTGAAGTGTGGGAGGAAGTGTCTCCGGAGGAAACTTGGGGAACGCTCCAGCTCAAACTGTTTTTTTTCTCATCCAGGTCTGAAACCCCCAAAATTAGAAGGTTCGGGTGTTAAACTTTCTCGCTGCACCGCCTCTGATTAATGCTCATCAGGTAAAGGCTGCGGAGCATCCAGTCACATGATTTACGAGCGCTCGCCGTTACCATTAAACCCCAAACTCTTCCAAGGACATAATCATGTGGGCTTAAACGGCGAGGCTTGTAGTCCATCCCTCATCGTGACAAAACATCCGCCGCTCCTACGGCCAGAAGACTGAACTTTAAGGAGGTTTCTGGAAATCACCTGTTCAGAAGTTTCCGTGCAGCGACTGTGAGGCGAGAGCGCAGAAACTCACCACAGGAAACCCAAACTCCGCTGCAGGTCTGCACCGACGAGTGAGTAGGTCCAACACGTAAACACGCTCTGGGTGACAACAGGGCCCAGATGTCGCCTGTTGGGCAGGACGAAGTCGCTTCATTTTCCAACTTATAGCGGAGAAGCCGTCGAAGCAGAACTACCTGGTGTAAAGCCGTGATTCCAGATTGCGAGCGTAGGTGGTAATCCTCTGTTCTTTATCAATGTGGGGTTTCTCAGCATTAGCCCACTTCTGCACTGAACGCTTTTTTTAGGAAAACGTTCGACGTACAAAGCTCTCAGCTGAGCGTGGAGGAAGACTCCCCGGAGGGGGGGGGGGTGTTTTTTGGAGAGGAAGCTGGGAAGAAAAAGACCACGCTTGCAGGTGGCTGTTTGGCCGCGATAACACCGCGCGACGCTTGACCGGCGTGTTCGCCCTCCAAAGAGAGACATCCATCCATACTGTAGATCTGTTCCATCCACTGTAGAGTCACACGGGGAGGCGGCCTTTACAAGTTCACTCAGTCTGAGGAGGTTAATAAACACTGTGTGTACAGACAGTTTCACCTTTAAACCCCCCCCAAAAAACAATCGATGTGTCGCCTCTGGCAGGAAAGCAGGATGTTGAGACAAACACACACACATACACACTCTGACTGCCAAAATCAGTGTAACAGAAGCTGCGTTCAACTCTTTGCATGCACCACAATACAAATGACAGAAGTCGCCACATTTTATGGGTTTCACAGCGCGACTGTGTCCTTATTAAACAGCCAATTACAAGCCGACGCGCCGCAGCTCCATCACAGTGACTGTGATGCATGTAAGTGGTTTTTCTATCATTTCCTCTCGTGACTCCAGCAAAAGTGACAATGTTCCAACTCTCTGTTGTAAATCACCGTGATTTTGAGGTCCTCTGTGGAGTGTTTGTGGTAAACAATCACCAGTTTGTTTACATTTAGTGTCTCTCCCTGGGATATTTCATTTTCAAGGCTAAACGAACGCAGCGAGAGGGTTTTCTTTTTCATAAAATCATTGCCAAGCTCCTCTTGAATGTCATCATCCTCCCTTCATCTCTGTTCTTGGCACATTATCACCTTTTACGATGTCAATGGTTATCACGCTGTGCAATCAGCAGATTTCTGCGCGCGCAGGGTCTTTTTTTTTCCTCCACGCGCGTCCTCCAGCGAGTGCAGGCAAAAGGAGACGAGACGTGTTCATTAAACATCGCCGCAGTGTTCCTCAGATCCCCAGGGTAGCTTTTAAGCACTTATTGTCATCTCCACTATACCGTCATTATAATGTGACATATTAAACTAAACTAAGAAATCGCTTCCAATTAGCACCGGAGCTCCTCGCTGGTCGTTCAAACCGCTCGATGGAAAATTACCTGCTAACAAAGTGTAATTGTTTCATTGACTTTATGAAAGTCTGAATGTTTCTCGGAGAGGCGACGACGGCGCTTCTTTCTTTCTCTTCGTCCTTTTGACGCCACATTTCAGCGCAGTTTGTTCTTAAACCGAAAGAAAAAACATCCGTAAAATGTTTCTGAGGAGCATTTGGAAAAAAAAAAAAAACACTTGGTCTCAAAAAATACTCCAACGTCGTTCTGAAAATGCTGCCGAAAGAAGGAGCCTGCCACAGGGGGCGCCAGAGAGTTTCAGGGAGAGAAAAATCTGGGCTTCAGGGGGACGCCGTTTCCAAGCAATTCCATGTAATCATGAGGAGGTGGCACAGTTTAGTTCAGGCTCTGTCTGGGGGGGGAGGCGGGACCTCCCACCGTTTGAAAACTGACGCGTGAGAAAGTTTTGAGAACGAACAAGTACGCCGCAAAAGTAAATGTTGAGAGAAGATTAAACAACGTTCCCACAAAAACTGTTGTCGGTTTTTACAAAAACAGTGTTGAGACTCAGATAAATACGGAGGCAGCGCCGACTCCTCTGTGCAGGAATAAACTCTCCCGAAGTGCTGCAAAATTAGATCATGTTCTGATTGCATCTCTGGTGGTTCGGCCGGGAGAAATGAATAATTTTGCTTATTTAAAGTGTCAGACCTGCTTAAAGTATTGCAGGGTTTTGTGTTACGATGTGAAGAATCCTGGATATTACGTATTGAATACACAAACGAGGGTTTATGGCAAGACGCCGTCGCTGATTGTCCTCAAAGAAAGCCTGAACGCCGATTTCATGCCGTTGATTTTGAGACGTGACCATGTGCACAGCCTGACTTGCTTATCCCCCCCCCCCCCGAGTCTTGTGGTAAACCAGCAGCTCCACGAGTAAACTGACCCGTTGAAAGACTCCTCCAGATGTGGTTGAGGTTTAAAAGCGCCCAAACCTCTAAAATGTGTTTTCCTTTTGTGTGCGCGTTGCATTGAGTGACGAGTGTGTTGCAGGATTAACCAACATTAACGGTGAGAAGATCTAAACCCGCTTTGTTTATCAGTAAACAGGGCTTGTTTGTGGACGCAGAAACCTGCTGAGTTAAGGGCTCGGGCGGTTTAACACACGTGTCACCGTTGAATCACCCAAATTTCCGTCCCAGCTGCTTCTCTTTTATTCAAAGCAGTGCTGCCGAGGGCCATCGCAACCAAACAACCAGGCTGCTCCGACTTGCAACGAGACGGAGCAGAGCTGAGGGAGGAGAGCTCGCTAACGCTGCTAAGTGCCAGCAGACAACATTAATGGCTTGCGTGTGCGAGCGCCCGTGTGCCGTGCGTGCCTTTTTGTGTGTGGGGCGCTCATTAAACGAGGTCTCGGCACGTTTAGTGTTTACACACAATTATCGTCAGACATCAACACTGATTGGAATAGAGAGATAATTGCTCCCAACCAGCTTGGGGGTGGGGGTGGGGGGTGGGGGGGTCTTTCGTTGTCGCCTGCGCAGGTTTTCGTGACACGATATTCTGCGTTTCCGTCCCCGGTACACGCTGCCTACCTTCCCCCCGCCGCCTGTATCTCCTCCTAATCCCAGAGAAATGACAAACACCTGTCACATTACATGCAAGCTGTATAGGGGTAATTAATCAGACGCTGCAGCAAATGTCACAACACGTGTTTGTGTGTGTGTGTGTGTGTGTGTGCGTACATACAAGCAGACACACACACAGAGCAGGTGTTCTTATGCTTTGCAGAAGTGGCTCGATAGCCGCGCTGAGGAAACCGTCCTTTGGATATGACTGAGTCATTCTCAGCCCTGCAGACTGCACCGTTGAGTGTGTAAATGCACTCTATTGTAAACTGGTGAATTACTTTCCCATAATGCATCCTGTCAGGCTGACCTTGGCGAAGAGACGGTGTCCGCTGTCCTATAAAGCAGACTGTAAAGCCGGCCCTGTCGCGAGTGCAACTCAACGCACACACACAAACTGAAGAGAGTGAGTGTGTGTGTGTGTGGGGGGGGGTGACTGCAGCAAGAGAGCAAGAAATAAAGAGAAGAGAGGAAGAGTGGACTCGGGGGGGGAAGAGGAGACTCCAGACTGCATCATAACAGACAGAGGATAAAGTCCACCAAATCTTTCCTGGGAGAAGTGCTGCTGATGCCGGGACGTCTCACGACTCACCGCCGTTGATCCTCCGCAGGCGCCGACGAGTGTACGAGTCGGGCTATTGGACGTCTTTCATCAGACGAACCTGAACAACGCGGATGAACAGATGAACCGCGGTGACCCTTCATTGACCGGTCCATTTCAATAATTCATCGGTTCGGTAACTTGAGGAAATTCCCCGTCTCTCCACGCTCGTCCTCGCAGCGACTGCGGTTTCAAATCGATGCCGTTACGGAGCAGATTGAAGTCCGACCAAACACGTTGGAGACCCGTGGCGTTCTCTGGCGCGACTTCCACGGTCACTGGCGAGGCAGGGGATGACCTCGGTGTGTTTGTTCGCTCCCTTCATAATCACACGAGGCTCGGCTGCGCTTCTTACTTTTATTTACGTGCTTTAGTAGCTCACAGGATGCGGGAGAAACTGGCTTACGATCGCACACTCAACCTGGCGCCCACAAGCTTTGCGCACCGGTACAACAAAAACGATGGCTACCCAGCCCTCCTCTCTATGGCAGCAGCGTCCCTGCGACTCATTGGACAGCTCACCATGACAACAAAACCATCAACCCCATGATCCAACACCAAAACAATATTCATGGCTCCCACATTCTCTGTTTCTTTGTTATTTGCCAGTCGTAGGGCAGCGGTTCAAAATACAGCTCACTATGAGAATAAATCCAAATGAAGTTTCTCTTTCAACAACTGTGCGCTGGTTGCTTGTAGTTTGACACCAGCCTCATTGAACAAGCTCTGTAGGACTCGCTGTGCAGTCAGGCGTTCAGCTCGGCGCTCTGTGGCCGACGCAGAGGCACTTGCGGCGAGGCAATCACGACTACAGCACGCGCGCTCACACCCACCGCCAATTAGGAGTCATTAATTACCCGAATGAGCGAGTCTCTTGATGGTGGGGGGGGGGGGGGACGGGGGGGGGGCGTGGGGGGGCCCCGCCGCAAGGACACATACACGCTAACGCAGACAGGCTCCGGGCCGGCCCGGGAATCGAATCTGGGACGGAGCGAAGCCGACTCGATCGGCGTGCCGCCCCGGCCATTAGTCAATGAAGCAGAAGCAAAAGGAAAAGTTAACTTAGAGCCACATAATTTGAACAAGCCTCATGAAAAATTCAATATTCGTCTTGGTTTGATTCTGTTTTCCCCCTTTTTTTCTTTGGCCTTTTATTTTCCCTCCGTCTCACATCCTCCTCTCTTCCTTTGCTTTTTTTTTTTTCCCCCGTTTCAACTTTTGCTTGTTTGTATTTTTCCCTGCATTTTTTATGCGTCGCTCCTTCAGTTGCTTTTCTGATTAATATTGATTTAGCTGTAATAGTCGGGCTACAGGGACCCCGCATTTCAATAACTTCTAATTACCTGTACATACACACTCACGCAAACACACCAGCTCCGATAAATCTAATTGCGAGCTCCAGTCATAATGCCCCTGAGTGCCGGCCCCGCAAATTACAACAGCGGGCTGACATTGTCAATAAATACGGCTGCCATTCTGCCGGGCTGAGCACCAGCCGAACCAAAGACGCAGATAAACATTACGAGACGTTTTCTTTGATCCAGTCTTCCCCGCGTCGCCGAGCCCCGCTCCTCTCCAGCCACTCTTCCATCTCAACTTTGTCTCAGCTGTTGATTCGGCATCAATCACTGCGAAATCTAATTTGTCAACCCCTCAGTCTGGCAGGGCCCTCAACCCCACGCGGCTGCCGCTTCGTCTGGAGCCCCACAAATGAGATGTGTGATAAGGCAACAGAGGGAGTTCTGCCGGGAATAAAAACAGACTTTTCGCACTTTGAAGTCGGGCGCAGATCAAAAACAACAGAGGCCTCTTTGTGGTACAAAGGGAGCGTTCTCCCCCTTCATCCGTCTTCGCCTGTTTCTGCACCTCTTTCTTCGCATCCAGTCTGTCAGTCTGAACTGTCACACATCACCTACGAGCCTCCAACCTTTCTCACCTACCTGCAGTATCTACCCATCTACCTACCGCAGGGGGAGAGCTCTGACTCGCGGATGAGTGTGTCAGTGCAAGTGTACACGTATCTATATATATATATATATATATATATGTATACACACGCACCCCCTGAGGGTTTGTGGCACTCGCTGCAATTTGCACAGCTTCGGCATCGGCACACAGCCGATAAAGACACGCACGATACTCTGTTTGCCTATTTGTCTTCTCATTTCTGGGTCGCGTGCTTTTAGTTGCCTTTCGCAGGCAATCTTCCTCCCTATTATTTCAGCAGCGTCAGGCTCTTTGCTGTCACTTTGATTTTTTTGCGGCACGCTCGCGCCGCCACGTCTGGGAAGACGCCGTCAGTGTCAGTGTTGATGTTAGGGACGCGCGGTACATCTTGTGTCCCATCAGCCCACAACTTCCCTTCATCACCCCCCCACCTCCCCTCCGCCAATCCCATGTTCCCGACACGGGAGTCATTTGTCTTCCTTGTGTCCGTGGCGATGATGTGGGATAACGTTGGGGGCCAGTGGAGCAGACAGGGGAGTATTGGAGTATCGATCCTCCCCCCTCGCTCCCTGTCCTCACGCTGAAGTTTTTTTTCTCCCCCGTCCGTGTGATGAAGCGGTCCGTGCTGATTGGTTCTGGCCCACTACATTGTTTCTTGTAGCTTTTTTGTGTGTTTGTATGAGAGCAATCTATTAGCGGCGAGGAGAGTGTTGGTGTTCACGTTGGAGTCTACTTATTATTTTCATGTGCACCTGCTCCAGCACACCTGACTGTGAGGAGTTAACTGACATCCTGAAATGTAGCATAATATACATATACCGTATTCAGGTGGATTGAGAACAGGTTTATTGTCCGTTTAGTCTATTGTTAACAGATAA
This sequence comes from Malacoctenus tetranemus, assembly GCA_032274765.1. Lineage (NCBI taxonomy): Eukaryota > Metazoa > Chordata > Actinopteri > Blenniiformes > Labrisomidae > Malacoctenus > Malacoctenus tetranemus. The sequence continues at coordinate 7,274,397 of JAUESF010000048.1, forward strand.
AATTGACTTCAAGAGTAAAGTTTTTGCAACTTTTTTCCACAACGTTGATGGAGTCACCGCACTAAGGTTAGTTATAGCTCGGAGACATAATAGCAGATCACAAATACTCACACATTACTATAATAAGGAATCATTTTAGGTCCCAATGTTTCTCCAACTGGCTGTGTAATTTCCCCAACACATTTTAAACCCTATCATCTTCTTTGCTAATCTGCGCGTTCCCACAACGTGACGTCTAAAACATCTGAAACCTTTTGATCAGCGTTTCAGGTCGACAAGTTTACACGTCCGTTGCAAAACTGTCCTTTTTTCATCCTGTTTGTTTGTCACGTCCTTCCTTTTTTTTCTCAGTCTGTTTCATATCCGCACACATAATTATCAGCAGGCAAATCATGAATTAACTGCGATTAAATGTTGCCCTCTGGCCAGAAGGTCAAATTTCCCTCAGAGCAGATAAATTGGAGAGCAACGCTCTCATATGAGAACGTATTGCTTATCAAAACCTGATGTTAGTATGCTGCACTTCACTCTTCTATAGATGTATCTCACTGCCTGCATATCGAAAGGGAACTTTTCCTCCGGTGTAATTACATAGAATTATTTCTTTTTTTTTTTGTCTGGCTTTTTTGTTTGATTTTTTTTTTCTGCTCCAATGTGAACTATTTTATGCAAAACTGGCAGCACGAAGGCCATGATTGACGAGGTGAAAACAGCCTTTCACAGCGTATCATCACAAGGGTCTTATTATCCTTTTGACCCCCACCTCGGTCTGATGTTCATATCCGGACGCTGACGCTCGCACACGTGCGTGCTGGAGAGCCAGTTCCTAAGTAACTCCCGGTCGTTATGGAGCCGAGCGCGCCCGCATGGAAAGACGCGATAGAGCTGCGCGGCACAAAACGCGCACCTGTTGAGGAGAGATTGCGCCGGATAGGTGAGAAGGGACGATAAGAACTGGTGTGGAAACCAAAACACAGGCGCAACTGGATGCAGATAAGCACATGTGCATTCAGGCCCGACGCATGCGAGGACCTAGAACTCTCACATTCTTCAGACAAATGTCAACGCTGGATGCAAACCAGCAAGGTTTGTTGCTCTGTGATGCTTTTTTTTTCCTCCTCTCTTTGTGCTTTATTTAGCCTAAACTCTGCTAGTTTTGCATATAACAGTATAAAGTGCAAAAGGAGCCGATAAATCCCTGTTGATTCCACTTACGTCAGCGCCACATACAGCTTGGAAATAGAAAATCATCTGAAGGTGTGGAAATAGAAAGAGGGATGCTTCATTCAGCTGCTGGAGACCCGAACTCCTCATGGATGGATCCACATTATGGCTAATACAAAGAAGGAAGTATACGACACCCTCATCACCATCTCTGTGAGAAATCCTTTCACTTCACGTTTTGTCCGAATATCCGCGCTCCTCAATTTGGACGCACACCTTTTGTCATGGTGCTGTGACGAACGACAATGAGGCACAGCAACGCAACAGGAGCACATGCGGGCGCTGCGATGCAAATCACGCAAACGCCTGCGCAGCATGCGGGCTGATTGGGATCTGTGACCGCAGAATGTGACCACAGTTGTTGTTACTGTGGCGACACATCGGTGGAAAAAAAACAACAAACAAAACAAAAAAAAAAACAAAAGCGGCAATTCTAATCTGGTCCCACCTTCAACCTTGCAGAGCCAGGATGCCGCATATCATTGTATAGGCCCTGTCAAACACGCACGCACACCCACACGCACACGCACACACACACACACGCGGTCAAGCAATTCACTCCTTAACACCACCAAAAGTAATTTGTCATGTTCATGATAAATTATACCCTCTACAGTTCATAGCCTACAGAGATTGGAGAGAGGGAGAGAGGGAGAGAGGGAGAGAGAGAGAGAGAGAGAGAGAGAGAGAGAGAGAGGTTAGAAGCTGTCATTCGCGTTTGGTGCTACGAGCTACCAAATGAAACATGACAAAATATGGTAAGATGAGAAGGTGTTTGTGAATCGCGTGGCTCGTTCTGCATGGCTATTAGTAGCTGTGGGTGGTACACTGTGGGGGTCATTCACAGGCCGGCTTGGTTGGCAGAACAATTGAAATTTTGTCCTGCAGTTTTGTTTTTTTTAAGGGAACAAAACCTCTTTTCTTTCTTGTTTTTTTTCTAAAATACACCCATCGCACTCCAGCCAAAAGGGTCAGTGTGAGTAAATTACATAAAGCCACAGTGTCACTCTCACAATTATTGTGTTGCGCGGCCGAGAGTTGTCTCCAGGATTTTCCTCGGGTCGCCTGATTGCGCCTGCGGCGCTGATAAATTGCATTCAGGATCTCAATAGTAAAAGCTTGGCCCGCTGCCTGACCTAAATCACCACCCACATGTCAGATCTTAAAGTGATTCAATGAGGTCTGATGCTGAGCTCATTGACTGCTGCTCTCTCATGTTCCCCTCATGGAAACAGGTGGGAAGAGATGGGAAAACCAGTCATTCAGTGCGCCGCGCCAGCAATCATTTAACACAATGGTGCCTCTGTCTGTTAAGTGGCATTTATAGAACACCAAAAATATATACCTGTAAAATAACGAAATATGACCTTCAGTAGCTCGAGTGTTCAGTACTACTTCAATTTACTGAATGCAGTTTGTTAGGAATCACATGTGATGATGTCAATACACCTCACCAGTACCTTGAATAGTCAAACAATACTAACTGACGTAACGCAACGCAACACAACACGACACAACATAACATAACACTACATAGCACAACACAACACTACATAACATAACACAACACAACACAAAACACAACATAACACAACACAACATAACATAACACTATATAACATAATGTAACGTAACACTACACGACGTAACATAACGTAAACGGAACTGACGTGATGTAGCGTAATATAATATAACACAACACAACATAACATAGCATAGCATAGCATAGCATAGCATAGCATAGCATAGCATAGCATGACACGACACGACACGACACGACACGACA
>JAUESF010000048.1:7316275-7338377 GCA_032274765.1 Malacoctenus tetranemus
GTGTGTGTGTGTGTGTGTGTGTGTGTGTGTGTGTGTGTGTGTGTGTGTGTGCGTGTGTGCGTGTGTGCGTGTGTGTGCGTGTGTGCACGTCGAATGAAGAGATGAATGTCTATTGAAGTCTTAAGCAGAGATCATGACGGCTCTGAATGGGCCCCGAGGTGACGGCGCTTCGACCGTGAAAGCCGGAGCTCCTGAGCTTGCGCGTCTGCAGCTCAGGAGCCCGCGGCCCCGGAGAGGAAGCAGCCAACACGCCAACGCTCGCCAACGCCGATCACGTCCGACCGGCGTCCGCGGCGCGATCCGTGCAGGTACGATGGCGCCACCACGGCACCTCCGGGGTGTCTGTCGCCCCGGGTCGCCGTGCGAGTTGTTTTGAAAGGACAACAACGGTGTGTTTCACTCTGTTGTGTGAGCTGCAGCCAGGATATTGTCAAGCTTCCACTTGAAAACATCAAGTGGCCTGAAAGACTCGGGGTTTTTTTCAACCCCCTTTTGCTCGTGTGTATCTGCTCCGTATGCGCGTCGGCGTGCAGCCTCCCCTTATCAGGTATGACTCCCTTTGTGGCTGCGCCGTTGTGCCGGTGCACCGTGGGTGTAATTTGAAGAGGTAGGTTACTGTTAGGGTAAAGCGATACAGCAGTAAACAGCCTTGTTATACGGGAAGCGCGGGGATAACAGAGTAGTCTAGATTTCACCGACGATCTCCAGCTGCTGTTATCGCAGCGAGTGTAATGAAACCTTTACTGGTCAGGAGCTACGGGGGGGACGGGGGGACGGGGGGGGACCGTCCTCTCTCTCTCTCTCTCTCTCTGTTCCTTCCCCTCATCCTCTTTGTCCTCACCTTGTTCTGCCCCCCTCCCTCCCTCCCTCCCTCCATCCCTCCCTCTCGTAACCTTTCTTCATCCTCTCGTCTCCTCTTTTTATCTCTCTCTCATACATCCTGTCTCCGCCGCCCTCCTTCTTCTAACCTTCTCCCTTCGTCGTCTCCTGATTTCTCTTTTTTTTTTCATTTCCTCTTACTTCGTCTTATCCTCCGATTCATCACATCTTTCTTTTTTTTTGTCTGGCACCATCTTTGTCCTTTCTTCTCTTCTCACTTTCTTTTTTTTTTTAATCCTGTCTTGGTATTTATCTTAAGAGACCCCTAAATGTTTAGTTACCAGCCGGGCAGCACAGAGGATTAAAAGCAGCATTTTTTTTTAATCTCTTTGCGCTCGTCTTTTTTTGCGATTCCACGCTGCCTTTTTCTCAAAAACACTCATTTCATGGACAATTTATCAACCTTGGTGGAAATGTCAAATGTATTTTTTCGGGGGGGGCAAAAAATCTCACATATCATCATCTGCGCCTCGCGGCGGCGCGGGTATTAGCGCTCTGTCCCGTCAGGTTTCAGGCTCGGGTGCTTTTCCTGTGTGAGGTTTGCATGTTTTTCCTGAGCGGTGGAGGTGCGTGGAGCTTCAGAGGCGCCCGGCCAACAGACGCGTCACGGCCGGCTGTTTTCTTGTTGATTCGTGCTCTCGGTGAGCCTCTGAAGGCCCCGAGAGTTCCCACAAGTTGGCCATTAATTACTTTTTCTCTTTCTGCTCGAGCAAATTAAAGACAGCTCAGACGAAGGCCCTCGTCACATAATCAACTAATCAGCTTCAACACCCCCCCCCCTCCTTCCCCCCATTCTTATCATTAGTGGGCGAGGGGGGGGGGGTTCTCCTTCATTTTCAGCTCTCTGAAGATCAGTCCCTGCCATAAATGAAAACCACCAAAAAAAAAAAAACTCGATTCATTCTCTCACTTGAAAATAGATTTATTGATTAGGTCTTTCTTTGAAGACGTGCCAATGCGGCTTTGTTGAGTTGGGGGTGGGGGAGGGTGGGGGAGTGTCCTTTCTGTTTGCAGCCGTTGTTTGAAGGTCTGGGTGGCAGAAAGAAAAAGCCCCAGAGTGCTGCTGCTGCTGCTGCTGCTGCTGCTGGAGTGGCTGGTGTTTACCCCCGGGGCAGCGGAGGATGGTGGGCGGCGAGGACCTGGGAACCCCCCTCCCATCCCCTCGCCCCCGCCCCCGCCCTCGCCACGCCGGAGCAGAACAGCGACGAGCTTTCACAGCGGAGAAACCGCAGAGACGCAGGAGGCCGATAAGAGTGAAACACGCCATTGAGCCGGTTAAAAGAGAAGTTTTTCATTCCTGCGCGAGTGTGGGAACGAGCTCTGCCACGGGAGGGAAAAGATATGCGATGGGAAAGAAACGTCGACAGTGTTGAGAGACAAGCGGGCGCAGAGACGGAGAGTCATTAAAAGGAGACTTTTCATGGGATTACTTTGAGTTGGGTTTCAATTCACCGACTCGCCTCACTCTGACCTTGAGTTGCCTTCACTGCACCCGACCGTCTCAGCTGATAGTCGAGATGAAGCAGTCGGCACCATCTCTCCATCGCTCTCTCTGCATATATCCATCTTTCTTTCCCTCCTCGCCATCTGTCGTTCCCCTGGCCTCCTCCCTCCTCCCTCCTCCTTCTCTTGTTACCTCCCTGCCTCTTTCTGTCATCTCTCCCTTCCTTTCCTCCATCTCTCCATCCTCCAACAAGACGGATGAAAAGAACAACCCATCCGTTTTCAGCTTGCCATGATTCTCATCTCATCTCTAATCTACTGGACTCTGCACCCCCCCCCTCATTTAACTCGGTTCAACTTCATGGCATTTGTGTGTGTCTCTCTGTGTGTGTGTGTGTGTGTGTGTGTGTGTGTGTGTGTGTGTGTGTGTGTGTCCTGCTTCAGATTGATAAACCGCATTTCTCTCTCTCTCTCAGCCTCTTCATCTGCCCACAATGGGCCTCATAGACTGTAATAGTGCTTTCTTTCTCTTTCTATCACTCTCTTCGGCGTTGTGGCACAGTCTGTTCTACAAAAGTAGTTTTCACATCACTATTTTTCTCGATTGGCCAATTTTCTCTGACAAGAGAGCCGAGCGTCGCCCCTGCGAGCGCTCCGAGTGCCATATTGGCACACAGCTTTAGAGTCGGGTCACAGCTTTGGGTTTCTCCTGGTGAAATTGTGTGTGTGTGTGTGGGGGGGGGAGAAAGATGGAGGACAATTGTTTGCTTGGTTTTGTGTTTAAATCCAAAGAGGCTGATGACATGAAGCTGTACAGTAAAAGGAAACACGACGTCGGGTCCTTGTGGCGCTCTGAGCCTGGGAAATATCTCTGCATCGGGAGCATTTGGTCCATTGTGAGGTCTTCATTGTCGTCGCACAATGTAAATTTCTCTCTGAATGCACAATCAGTGGCGCCGGTTAATGAATACGGCTTCTCTCTCTGACCTTGGCCAACCGAGTCCCTAATGCCCACACATGCATGATTACAGACACACACACACGCGCGCGCACACACACAAACATCTGCGCAAGCACATCGAGCGCTCTGCCTGTCAACACGGCGAGGTAAATGAGCCTCCGCTCAATAGTCCCGGCCTCTCATGGTGCGAATTATCATTGTATTCATGAGCTGGCAGACCTGTTACGGCCCAGTATCGGCTCCCTGCGTGTGTCGCTGGCAGTTACAAGTACAAATTGTGTGTTTTTTCTCAGCTAATCAATGTATTGACTAATCTATAATGAGAAACCCACGCACGTGTGTGCATCAGACGCACTCACTCACCAGAAACTGTCAGCGTCCCGGAGGTCAACACGAATTATTTATGTAACGCAGCGGCCGTGCGAAGCTTTATATTTGTTAAGAGGCGTTAAGCCGAAGCCGTCGTTTACAGCAGCGTCGGTTCCCCGGTAACTGCACCCCGTGGCGTCCATCTATCCGTCAGCGGCGCGGGTCAAGCCGATTTGTTGGTTTAAAGAATATCCATTTCAGCAGGCAAACAGAGCGTGTGTGCATTAGCTATTTATTACCCCACATGAGCGTGGCCGCGCCCGCAGGACACGAACGCCCCGCACTCACGGAAAGCCGTGCATCACGCCACGGGTTTGTTCCCGCCGCCGCTTCACAGCACGTGCTGACATTGAGCCCGCGCCGGAGGAAAGTTCATCCCTGCTTTCCAGCGCGTGTTTTCCCTTGAAGTGATTTGGTCGCCATGCATTATTGAAGATCTGACGGAGAACGGCTACAGTGTGGTGGGTGTCTTGTTTGCAGGGAGGGGGGCACGGTGGTGGAGCTGGTCGTGCCCTCGCCTCACTGTGAAGGGGCGGGGGGTCCTGCAGTTCATTGTCCAGGTGGGATGTTCTTCTCCTCTAACCCAGGAACATGCATTTAAAGTCAGTCTTAGGCTACGTTCACACTGCAGTTACAAGTGACCTGAATCCAATTTTTTCACTCAAATCTAGTCCATGTCTGATTTGCTTTTGACAGTGGGAACAGCACACGCCTGTTTTGTCAATAAAGTTGATTGAAAAAAAGTGTCACAGGCAAAGAGAGTTGGCGGGAGCAAGGACCAGAGTACAAACAAACATGGAGGACAACATGGATGCAGGCGGCCAGTGGAGGGAGAGCGAGGTTTTACACCTCATAGGTATTTTGGGAGGGAGGGGGGGGGGACACACACCTTGATCCAAGCAGAACTTGGAGGTTCTTCCCGCGACATGTCTGTTTTTGAAAGTATTTCTAAAACCATCATTAAAACACGGATTTTCTTTCTCCTCTTCTTCCTTAGCGATAGCACCTGCTCACAAATTTGCCAGCTGTTGCCAAGACCATGAATTCCTGTTGCCGCAGCGATGTTCTCTTCCGTAAACACAGTAGTGTGTGTGATGTCATCAACAATGAACTGTGCGCTGATGTCATCAACGATGAACTGCACAGCAGGTCAGCTCGGGAGCAGGAGCTGTTCTCACATCAGTCCGTAGACAGGCCACATTTTAAACCGTAACGTGAGCAGCCAAACAAAACATGGGATTTGAGCAGTAAATGGGGACTGGGCATTAAGGCCTGCAGTGGGAGCGCAGCCTATGTTGCCTGTGGGAGGGACTTTGTGACTGTGCCTCACTAGTTGTGTCCCCTGCTTTCGCTCAGAGCAGGCCGGGATCAGAAAAGTAGCACAGTGGATGGATGGGAGGGTGTTTTTAGACGCAGTATTGATGATGCGTTCCAACCTTTCCACCTGGTCTCAGTCCGACCAAACTGTCTTTCTGTGCCTGCACCCTCAAAGGCGCTGGAAGCAAGAAAAATAGAGATGCAAAAAAGGTTAAAGTACACAGTCATACTTCAGGTTTTTTCCTCAGTGGCAGCAGAGCCACAGGGTAAAGTGTAAACAGGACATTTTTCTGTACATTTTAATGGCTCTCATCGTTTGACCTTCCCCACATGAATGTTTTTTCCATCTCGTCTTTATGTCCTCCCCTTTTCTTTGCCTCATCCTTGACACGTCCTTCTCCGTCTTTCTCTGGCCTTTAGCCCTGCAGCCTTCAGGTTCCCATTTCTTTTCAGTTGATCTCTCAGTAATCCATTCATCCATTCATTCCTCAGATCCCTCTGAGTGATAATGACTGCAGGAAGTTTGTTTCGAGGCTTTTCGTTACGCCTCGATCTCGTGCATCGTCGCCGGGGTTCTGAAATATAGATAAATGATGATCACCTGATTGCCACCGCGGTGCTTGTTAGGAAAGGTAAGCCATCCATCAGTGCTAATTTGGCAAGCCAATTTTCTCTGTGAACTCGGTAGGCAGACGAACAAAATCAAATTAACACTGACGTATCACCAGTCGGCCGTCGGAGAGACAGACGCAGACGAATAAAAGTTATGAGTTGCTTTGCTCGTCACTGATTTCACACATCATCAATAGATCGTCAGTGAGAGAAGAGACGCCGCATAATGTCGCTGCTTTTGTTCACAAGAATCATGATTGTTTATATCTAAAACAGTGTCGCCTGCACAGAGCAGCGAGTCAGGACTGATAAATCATTTGTAGCGCGCACACTAAAAAAACAATCCTTTCCCTTCATTCAGGCAGCACAACACAATGCATCACTGTTTATTTGTTGTCGTTGTTTTTAGGACCAACTGTGTGGTTTTGTTGATGGAATATTTTGGATGAAAATGGAGCGGCCAAAAACAACATTACTCTGGGATGTCACCCACCGAAGCTTTGGCTTTAATAGCAGGTCGGGAAATAATTTCAAACACAAACGGCGACACTTCAAATCTACTCCCAAAAAAATCTCTTTAAAAATTGTTATGGTGCTTTCTTTTCCTTTTAACCAAAATAAACCATTGAATCTCAAGGTTTTTTTTTTTATTTTTTTGGTTATGGTGCATTCAAACTGGGAAGTGGGAATTTCCTGCCAATGATTGGAACGATTACATCTAAATACTGGCAAAATCCAAACCTTCTTTTGGCGTTTAAACATCTGGAACAAAACTGTTCCCTCAAAATATATGAATAAAGCCATCAAACTGCAACTGAGGTGTAGTTGTACACGAGATAATAGTCAAACTGTATGTATTTGCTAGTATGGATACTTTGGTAAAAAATAAAAATAAAAAAATCGTGTGTTGAGGTTTCAATTATGATGACTGTGGAGCTGACTCGTTGGACTTTCCCAACTTCCCACTGGGAAATGGGAAAGTCCCGAGTAGTTTTTCCGAGTTTCCAGCCGTCCCTTTTTTTTCGTTCCATACAACCACATTTTCCCACCATCTCTGAGGATCGCGACACGAGTTCCAGCAAGTGGAAAGTTTGTGATCACATTTTCACTTCCTCGTTCGCTCGTTTCTTTATCCTCCAGTCTGTTCTTCCCTTTCTTGGCGTCTCACGCCGGTGCCACGTCGCACCTGGCGCCGACGTCGATGCAGATGCCCTCGACTCCACCTCTGCCGTTTCATTCCCGGCCATCCCCCCCCCCCCACTACCACCACCCGTCCCTCTGTTTCCCCGCCAGCCTCTCCTCCAACCCTCCTTAACCTCCTCCCATCCCTGCTGTTGTCTGACGGCGCTCCAACTCCACGGGCAGATGCCTGGGTCTCCGTCCCAGAACGGGGCTATTTAGCCTGAGATATACAGTTTGGCAGCGCGGGCGTCCAATATATGACGTGACGTAATGCCACGTTGGCCCGCGAACGTCCACATTACACACGTGGCCAACATGGAGAGCTGCGAGCTGACAGATGGCTGGAGCATGAATCTGCATTCACGGCAGCGCAGGCCTCTGGCTCTCGGCTCCTCATGCTTACACATGATAAACAGCGGATGTGTGGAAGCTATCGGCTGCGCGCGAGTGTGTGCTAACGTGCATCTGCTCGCATGCGTCGACTGGCTCCGTGCAGAGTGGGCGCTGCCAAGCGTCGCGCGTTGAGCGTAAGACTCTCACACCCGACTCTAATCTCACAACCTTATGCGACGTGAGACGGGAGTTTGGTGGAGGCGTGACAGCTGAACTTCACTCTGTCTCACGTTCAAAGTGTTTATTTTTACTCTCATTGACTTAAAAGACAAAACAACGCGTGTTCTTCAGCAGCCTTCAGTCAGACATCGTGCAGCTACTTCCTGCGCCAGCAACTGTCTTGTCAGTTACACACAAGGTTTAAGAACAAGTCTATTTTATAGCTTGGGCTGAAATACAGTTTAGAAAACTATGCATGATTTTTTTGGACCGATTAAGGAGAAGAAGAAGAGAGGCACCATCTTTGTTGGATGTGATTTCATCAGGCGACAGGGGAAACAGTTGGGAATCATCGTTTGATTGAGACGAATATTGTTTCTTTATCATGTTCAAGCTCCGTCCTTCCATCTCGTCTTTGTGAAGTCACTTGAACCAAAATCTTTCAGGTCAATCATTGACCAAAAGAAATGTTCTTTCTTTGAGTTAATGGTCATCGGACTATAAGTTGGCTGTAAAACACTGCCGTTTCAGTGGTTTCTAACAGGCACTTCATCGCGTTTTTCCTCGCTAATGGAGTGAAATCAGAGGTTTGAGTTTAGATTTACATTGCTCGTATGTGAAGAAGGTGTTCCCACAGCGTCTCAGCAGGATGTTCATTTACGTAACGTCTCCGGGTGATAAGTTAAGAGTTGACGCTAATGCGCGGTTGTGGGTTCATGGACTCGGGGCGTTCGTGTGCGCCTCCATGTGCGAGTCTTTGGGTGTCTGCTGGGCACCGAATCAGCAGAATGCCACTGGAATGAGAATAAGTGTGGCTTTGCCATGGCAACGGAGGCATGCCAGAGGAGACGGGAGGAGCAGAAATAAAGCCCAGCGCTCCTCACAGCGGGGGGAGAGGAGCGAAGGACCTGATTAAACACCACCATCGCTCCTCCCGGAGCCCCCCAGCCTCCGCGCTTTTCATCTCGCATCTCAGTCTGCTGCGAGACGCTACAAAGCGAAAGCGGCGCCGGCGCCCGCAGATCCGTGCAGTCGCAGACCTCATTACGGGGAGCCGTGCAGTCGATGCAGATTGTTTTTATTTTGCTTGCGAGCCCGGTGACACAAGCACAGACGCAACAGCGCACCCAGAGTACGCCGACGTGCGCGGCTGAGGACTGGAGCGTTGCGTCACTAGCCTGAGCGCCGCCGTGCATCGAGGTACAACGTCAACTCCAACGAGTGACTCACGGCGTGACCCTGTCTCCCGGTTGCATCACGGACGCGTTTGATTGATTTATCCGGTCAATCGGCTTTTGCACGTGTTGTAGTGACGCACGCGGACGCGTCTTCCCACTGGACTTAATGCAGTGATTGATGGCTTCCCTGTGCGCTGCACAGTGGTCCGGCTAATTGCTGGAAGGGCGAAGCCGGTCGCAGTTTTCTGGCTCCGTCCCCGGCGTCCCCGAACACACAGCGCCGATCCTTTTTCCTCTCTCTTTCTTTTTCGGACATTTTCAAGGGTCAGCAGGGAGGTCCTGCGCCTCTTTTTGTTATCACTGAGGCAGCAAAAATACACGTAGGAGAGAGAGCGGGGGAGGGGAGGGGGAGGGATGGGAGGGATGGGTGAGGTGGGGTGGCGGACGTGTAGGACACAGAGTTGAATGTGACCTTAGGGCAGCAGGTTGCTGAGTTTTAACCATCCCCCTCTCTCTCTCTCTCTCTCTCTCTCTCTCTCTCTCTCTCTCTCTCTCTCTCTCTCTCTCTCTCTCTCTCTCTCTCTCTGCACAGCCTCGCTCTTTATTCATTCACTCGTTCAACTCCTTCGCAGGGTTTCCGTCTTTGAGTTGGAGGGGATGCTGGTGCAAATCCCAGGCCACATTTAACCAAAGCAAACTGACCACAACACCAACGTGCGTCCCAACTCCTCCTGCTGTTTTTCCTTACCGATACATTCTGTTTTGCGCAAATGTTGGTTATTTACAGATGTACATTCAGCTGGCACACTGCGCTAAAAATGGTCTTCATGCAACCTTTTTTTATTTTTTTTTGCCCCCTCATCTTCTTTATTTCTTTAATTTTGGGGTTTAAGACCATGAAAGGAACGGGAACCCCCCGAGGCCCGACCAACGATATTAGTTTGTCCAACGATATTAGCCGTGAGAAATTAACAATGCCGTCAAATTAAAAAAGATTCACTCTGTGACCTTGTAAAGACAATTATAGCGGCTCATTCTGGCTGCGCTGATGAGTTTCTTGTAGGTTCATCATCATAAGCTAAATAAAGTGGCGCCCAGATCAAAGCTGGCGGGACTGACGCTGCTCTAGTATAATTTGTAGTGACGTCCGTGATGTAGTGGCCGCGGAGAGTCGGCTGGGGGTAGGAGCTAAACAATGTGCTGCCCAACAAATGGCTCGCCACGTTTCCTCCACTTGTGCTTGGTCCTGTCAAAACAATTATCCATATCCGCCACTTTTATCACATCTATTTTTAGTTTCTGCACAGTTTGAATTTTCTGGTAATTACATGTGGCAGTGTTTCATCTCGCGACATTATCTTTCTCGCAGGAGGCGCCGCGAAAGTTTTGCAGCTAATAATGGATTTTTTTCCATTGGCAGCGTGATCAGGAAACGCTTGTCTGGAAATGATTCGCGCCTAATGTGAATGGAAATCTAATCACAGCCTTCTGCACGCCAGCACACGTACATAAAGGAGGCAATACTTCTGGAAATTGAAAGGTTGTCTTGTGGTGATTTCATGTCCTCAACTTAGCCGCCACCTCTCCCGCTCTCCGTCCGCTCGCACCTTGTAATTTCACTTGTAATGTGAGAGTGATCGAGTTGTGATAATGGCACGTTTCCATTTCACATGAGGCAGGCGGGCTCATTATGAGCGCAGACATGTTTCTCCACAGGGGAGGGAAGCGCTTCCTGCTATCTGCACGTCCCCGCGTCTCAACAGTTGTCGGTCTTACGTTTCCCTTTCATCATCAGTTTCATCTTGATTTTTATTACTGCAGCTCCCAGAACCCAGTCGAGCGTCTCTATATATAACACGGGGACGTGTCGCAGTCTGGAAACGCTGCTCTGAGGTTCCTCAGACACGGGTGAACTCGGCGACGTTTCCCGGCGACTGATTTCCGTGTCGAATAAACAAAATGTTTAATTAAGACTCGTTGATTCGTCGAAAGAAAAAATAAAGGAGAGAAGAATCTGAGAAAAGTGTCAAAACTGTTCAGTTTAACTGAATAAACAACATCCAACATCCCAAAGTTTCCACTGAAATTAATCGCGTTTGCATATTTATTTGAGATGTTTGATATTGTTTTTGGGTTTTTTTTACCGATATTCGATATCCCGATAATATTCAGCTCTTGATTCCCGATACCGATATTAACCGATACCGAAAAATATCAAAAAAAATACACCGGAGCTCTCATATTTTGACATTCGGCCATGCTGGGCCGCTGCTAATTGATCAAAAAACGATATTTTCCTATGTCACATTTTAATGCCAATATCGGCCAATAATATCGGTCGGCCGATCATATCGGACGTCCCTAATTAAGACTCAATCAATTAGTCTAAAGAAAAAAATAGGGGAGGGGGAAGAATCTCTGAAAACTGTCAAAACTGTTCAGCTTAACTGAATAAACTGACATCTGAAATCCCAAAGTGGCCACCAAATTAATGACGTTTACATATTTATTATTGTACAAGACACACAAGACGCCCATTTGCATGCAATCACTCATTAATCTGCACCTTCTGCCATTTATTAATTCACCAGCAGAGTTCAGCCACAAGAATGAGACCCGTTCCTTCATTAGTTTGGATTTGCAGTGACTGAAAACTGTGGCAGAATATATACACAAGTATTTTTTCAAAGCTGTTTGCGAACCATCGCTTCTGTAAATTGGTGTTCACGTTGGAAAGATGAAAAGATATGATTAAACGATCCCTCACTGGAGCCCATCCTGAGAGCTGGGCTTTTGTTTTCTTTTTCATCACAGCATCAACGGTGCGCCCATAACATCAAGGGAAGACTAGACGGGCGATGTGATGCTGCCTCCTTATTTCTACCCAGTGTCCTCTGAATCACGGCCAAGGCTTTTCTCTCTGGGCTTTACAATAACATGAATCCCGGCCTTAATAACCCGCACAGGTCAGCACAAGCACATCCACTCCTCTATCCCTCTCCTTCCGCCGACCCATTTCTCAGCCGCTCTCCCCGGAGCATTAAAACAGACAACGGACCTCGGTTAGGTCATGGCCAACACAGACCTCATTTGTCACAGAGGATGAGCATCTATGAAGCTGGATTGTTAATTATGGGAGTGAAATGAAGACGTACGAGCGACGAGGGCGGACGCACACACAACTCAAAGCGCCAGTCCGAGCCTTGCAAACAATTATGCTCGCATGCAAACACACACACACACACACACACACACACACACACCTGGCTGCACATCACTGACCAACCGCAGCCACACACACACACACAGACACACAGAAACACCCAGAGTGCCATTAGGCGCTGGATAAAGATGTATGGGAGCTGTGTGTTTCATAACTCATGCCGGACCGCGTAATTAGTTGGTCTCAAACTGTGCAGTTTAAGAAGGATTAGTTAACTGATTAACACCAAGAGGGCGACCGAAGGCGGTTGGGAGGTGGAGCGGCCGCGCAGAATAAAGTTAAAGTCGGGGAAATCTCCGCAGGACGAACTCGCTTCTCTTAATAAATGTGAGTTTTAACATGCACGAGCTCGCGTTTGTGTCTCTTTTTTTTTTTAACTCTGAGGCAAAAACACAAAAAACCTTTTTTTCTAAATCCAATTGAAGCATCAACACAGCCGCTAAATGCCGAGGTCGGCTGTTGAAAAGCTCTTACTCCGCCGATAGAAGTGGCTCGGCGGCTCTCGCGGTGGTCTTCCAATTATTCACCCAGATGTTGGTTGAAATGAAACGGGGGATGAAAACTCCCACAAACAAGCGTCCAGGTGGTTCGACAAATGGTTTCCGTTTTACTCCCGCCGAAGTGCTTCTCGCTCGCCGTCGCCGCCGCTCTCGCCGCGTCCGGTTGGGTCGGGAGGCCCGCAGCCCGGATCGCTTCGGGCAACCTCGGCCTTTGGACCTGCGTTCAGGAACATCGGTCTGTTTCCACTGCACGCTCTGATAGCGTCACGTCAGCCCTGTAATGATGCTGTCTCACCGGGCGTAGTTTGCCTGGAGGGGGACGAGGAAGGGGGGGGAGGGGGTCACAATAGCCCCGCCTCTGCTGGCTTGTATGTTATTGCAGGGGAGGACAAAACGCAGAGTCACAGGTCTCAGTTCGATTAAACAGGAAATCCCGATTAAAATCCACATCTTCATGTGCTCTTGTTTACTTTCACAGACTGAACACTGAACAGAGGCTGCATCGTGTTGCTATGGTTACACAGATGCCAACAGACGGGCTGTGGACCACTTCCTGTCTCTGGGTCGCTTTGTTTCTTGTGAGCGGGTGGTGAGTTAACGAGTGACCGCTCTGGTCGCACTGGACAGTTTGTGCAGAGAGTTGAAGAGGCAGGACCGCTGAATGGACACAAGAGGGGGCGTTTTGTGTTGCTGGGTCCTACGTCCTGAATTGCATTGTGGGTAACCATGATGAAATGTGAATGACCAGAGGGGGGGGGGGGAGTAAATGGAGATTTTTAGCGTCTGTGAAAGGAATTAAAGAGGGCTGCAGGGACCCCAGTCATTGTGTCCTGTGCGGCCACATTTTGTTTGCCGGATCGTACGTTTGCGATTCACGTGTGAGCCGGTGCTTTTGAACGGACCAATCAGCTCCGGCGTGAGCGCGTGGCACTGCGTCAGCTCCACAACGGGCCAGTCTGAGAAACGCGCCGACGTGGATGCTGACGAGACGGCCGGAGCGACCGAGTGACGGACGGACGGACGGACGGACGAGCTGATTGACTTCCAGTCAGGAAACCAGTCAGAGCAGACGGATGGACCGACCGACCGAGGGGGGGGGGGCAGAGAGCCGGGGGCGGACGGAGAGGAATACGTGTTTTCGAGCGTCGCCCTGGACGAAGCAAATCGGCGCCGCGGTGACACGGTGGGGCGGCGGTCCGGGTGGGGCCGAAATGGGAGGCAGCGAGATGGGGCGTAAAGAGAACAGGGTGCAATACTGAGGGGCGCTGAGGCGGTGAAATGAGGGGTTTGAACTGCTGATGTAAGCGTGGACACACTCTCTTTGTCTTTCCCTCACTGACACACACACACACACACGCACACACACACACTGGCGCTCACACAGCGCTGACAAGCTGTTTCTACCCAGGGGAAGTCGTTGTGAGATCAGGGGTTCAAATGAAAACGAATAACAGCGACTGGACGTATCGCTACTCTCTCCAGCTTCTTCTTCTTGTTGCTGGCATGAACAAGCGTTTTCCTTCACACACTCACACACACACACACACACACACACACACACACACACACACACTCGCTCTCTCTTTCCCCATTCTCTCCCACCACCCTCTGCAATTCACACGGCTCCCTTTTTAAATATTAACAGCTGCAGTCGGTCGGAGTAATGCCACTGTACCCCGGCGCGGCGCGGCGCTCCGAGAAGCAATTTCGAATTCGTTTTAATCAGCATTCAAAGGGCAGGAATTCTCCATTCGCTCTAATCTATCTCGAGCATTTTAACAGGCTCCATTCTCAGGACCTGCAACGATTTTCCTGCCATCGCCAGAAAACACGGAGGAATCTCCCCGGGTTGAAGCCTGCTCCTCGCCGCCGCCGCCGCCGCCCGTAATTGGTGTTTTTCCGTTAGGGACCGTCTGCGTGGCGTGACAGTGGCTTGGAAGCTTGAATATTCCATTTTATCTGGCGCCGGCTGACGCCGGCTGATGCTTTTTTAGGGCGGAGAACGTGTTTAATCATGAATTTGACACGGCACAGCGGCTGTTTCAACTCAGATCAATTAACAATGGGATACACACAAAGATGAAACACCCCACTCGTGGTCGTCCCCTGAAACCAGCCCATAAATATGTGCATATCACAGAGGAAACCCCAGTCCGCAGACAGAGCCGTGCAAATACTCCTCTGAGAGGTTTTTTTTGGGAGAGTTTCTTGTTTTGTTTTGTTTTTTTGAAGCTGTACTTAAAAAGCACGGACGCAAAAGAGCAGGATTAATAAAATATCAACGACAGGTGAAAGCTGGAGCTCCTGACCCCGTCGGTCCGGCTCGCGGCCCCGCGGTCGGTCGGAGCAGCCGAGGAGACGCCGGGGGGACGTAAAAGTTTCACAGAGGCCGGCGTTTGAAATTCACCGCGAGCTGTTTGCAAGGTGGAAAAACAAACCAGCAGCGCGCCCACCGGTGGGGGGGAGGGGGGGTGGGGGGGCAGTCTCAGCCCGTTCAACCAACACGGAGCCGTTAATTATTGACGACTGACTGGTCGAACTTCTGATGCTCAAAGTAAAACAAACATTTTGGGTGTTGGGAACCAAAAAAAACCAGTGATTTTAGCACGAGTGAAGTGGCATCAAGCACCTTCAATAGTGAAGCATCTCAAACTTTTCAGTTGGAAAGTTTCTGTGTGGAGTTTACAGTTTGTTGTCGTGTCAGTTTTGCTTTTTAATTTGCTTCAAATCGAAGGTTTCTCCTCGTGGAAGACGTGCGACGAGGTTGAAAGTTTGCAATTTGCAACAAATAAGAAACAATCAATGAGTCACAAGTTTTTCTGACTTTAAAACAGCCGGACGGCGTTTTGTTTCTGTCACCGTCCTTTCTTCAGCGGTTCGGGCTCCACGTCACGGTCCAATTTTGCTGGAAGCGTCATTTATGGATTGGAGCAGACTTCCTTTTGGGTTCAGGTTAGTGGAAAGTTGCTGTTTTGACGCTTTTCCTCGTCTCATATTTGTATTATTACAACTAAATATCATCATAAATGGATGATCGTGGTCTTTAAACACATCTCAGCAACTGTCCACTGTTACTGAAGCAAGACCAAACTACTAATCACCTGAATCAGACTGAAGGAACCATTTATTTGGGTGCATTCACTGTTTTAAACGTCCTTATTATATTTGATATATTATCTGCAAATTTCGTTCACTTGTTCTAATTTTGTACAAACTTTCTTACGGCTTCAGATTTTGCCCTTGAAGCTCGCGGCGAGCGTTGATGAAACGAAGCCGCCCGGCTGTTTTTCACTAATCCGTTGATCACAACAGGAGCTCTGCTTCTCGGACTATTTTGGAAACGAGCTCGTTTCTTATTGTCTTCGCTTTGATTACCAACAACAACAACTAAAAAAGTCACAAACGCGTCCCACTTTTTGACTCCTTCCCGATCGGACCCCCTGCTGCACGAGTTCACGCTGCAGGTCAAAGGTCAAACCGTCAGTCGTAGAGACTCTCTCGTTACGACTGCGCTTTCCTTCGCGCACGCCCGGCAACCCGGCGGTGACCCGGGGAAGGTGTTGGTGCCCGCGCGACGCTGTGTTACAAGACAAAACGATGGATCCCGAGTTGTCTAAAAGCCCTGCTGGGAGCCGGTGGAGCACTCAGCCATGTAATGCTCTTAGTGCCACTTTCAGCCACAAACACACACACACACACACACTCCGACCACACACACACACACACGTGCATACTCGCCGTACGTCCGCACGTAAACACGAGCGTGTGCACATAAATTCGCGATTTTTACACTCGACAAATGTTCCCGGCGTCCACGCGCGCGCAGGAATCTGTGAAAAGCGGCGCGGCTTTGACACCATCACTGCAGCACTTTCACAGTGTGTTACTGGCGTCCTGTTACAGAGTGGCGAGCGTTTGTCCTCCCTCTCTCTCCCTCTCTCTCCCTCTCTGCGAGGCCTCTCTCCCCGATGCCGAGTAGTCAAATTTGCGCCTCCGCTAATGGCCGACTCATTCCGACTCCCCGCCGTGCGTAACATCACCGTTTGTACTTAGAAGTCGTTCTGCTGTAATGTTTATTTAATGCGCGCCGTTACACTCGTCTCCCGTGCTCTCTCTGTGTTTGCGCCGCTTCGAATTCAGGATTCTTGTTTTTTTTTTGTTATCGGGAGCAAAGAGCTTCAGTTCCTGGATGACAAGTGAAGACGTGGCGCCTTGACAACATCGTTCCTGGAGACTGATAATAGTTTTTTTTGTCCTGGTTTTTTTTTTGATGACATCTTCGAGTGAGGAGAGAAAAAAGGAGCACCGATGATTTAGTGCCGCGCCGGGTGATTTGAGCTGCACCTTTTTGAGCAGATAAGTTTTTATACAAAAGGCGAAAGCGGGCAGCGGTGAATGGAACGTGCCTCCCAGATAAAAAAAAAAAAACCCCGGCGACGTGGCGGACGATTATATTTTCAGATTTCAACCTTTCAGCGTCTGCTTTCAACACGACGAAGAGGAGGAGGAGGAGGGAGAATAAACCGGCTCTGATCGCGGCCCGATCGGTGGCCGGCGGGTGACCTCGCCAAGCCGTGACGGAGTGACTCGGATTCGTTTGGATGTTTTGACACGTCCTCGCTCGCGCTCGTCAGCGAGGTGCGAACTGGAGCCGCGAACGCCGACGAGCTCCTCGTTTGGCCCCGGCTGAAACTATCAGAGACGCGTCCTGCAAACACGCCGGACACAAACAAACAAACAAACATCTGCAGACTGATTTCCATTCACAAACCGGCGCCGGTTTCCAGACCGCCATATGCCGCGCTCGCCACGAGCCCCCCTGCAGCAGGCTGGGTGTTGTTGACTGAAGCCGGCGCGCGCTGCTTTGAGGCTGTTGCTTGCATACATATTCTTTCATATTTGTTTGTTTGTGTACTGTATCTTGAAGCTCCAATATATCCTGCCGATTCCCTCCTCTTTTTTTTTTTTCTACCGCTTCCGCAACCGATTAAAAATGGATGAGAACTTTATTTAGTGCGCGGCAATTCAGTCTGCCAGGCAGGAGCGGAGCCTGAGTGAATGAGCCGTGCACACGTGTGTGTGTGTGTGTGCAGACTCTGTGTGTGTGCGCGGTCAGGTTACTCTCAAGCTTATGGGGGCGGGGTGGGGGGGGGGGGGGGGGTGAGGTGGGGAAGGAGGGGAGGGGGGGCAGACAGAAGTAAATGTTGCCGGAGTCCTTGTTTGTTTGTTTTTTTTCTACAGTACAGCACCAAGCAGATAAAGAAATGCCAAGGTGTGACGTGAGGCTGGGCTAGAGTGAAAAACAAGTGTCGGTGATTGGCATCTGGTGCGAGAAAATGAAGATAAAGATACACAGAGAAAGGTCTGATTCCATGTTTTTCGTAAGCAGGGAAAATGTTACTTCGTATTGAAAAAGTCAGCAGTGTCTGTAGTCCGCCGCCTTCCAAAAGATTTCTCCGCAGCTTCATAAAATTGTACTTGTGCTTTACAAACTGTCCCCCCCCCACAACCCTCGCTGCACCCACCTCCCCGACGCTCGCGGCCTCTCGCGCCAAAGTCCAGGCCCATTCGTTTTTAGCCCACCTGCCTTTGTGCTCGTGAAGACGTGCCGAGTCCTGCGTCGAGGAGAGTGTTTGTTTTGTTCTGTAAAAGAGGTCTCTTTAAAAAAATTAGCGCATCTCCGTTATTACTTTTTGTGTTTTTGTTTGTTTTTTCTTCTTCTTCTTCTTCTCTTTATGTTTTCCTTCAACTCTCTTCCATAAACGTCGGTCCCTCTGTCGTCCGTCGACTGGGGAGGAGGAGGGGGGACCCTGCTGCTCGCGCGATGCATGAATCTTTGGTGATTGGATGCCGAGGGTGTAGCTCACAGACGGTGGGTCTGAATATTCGCCTCTGAGATGACGGAAAAAAGGGTCACCTCTGACCCTCGAGGAGCGCCACCGCCACGGTGACACATAGCAGCCATATATGGGGAGGAGTGGACAGAGCCTTGGCGCTCAGATCTACATGAGGGGACGAGAGAGAGAGGGAGATAGAGAAAGAGAGAGAGAGAATAGTCACAGTTGTCTTTTGTGCAGTTGGAAGTAAAGAAACAAGAAGATGAAACTTGGAAGGTTTCAATGTTCAATTTCCAAGGGGAAAACAGTAGGATGCATCTGAACTAGAGGTGGGCACTCCTGGTCCTGGAGGGCCGCAGCCCTGCATGGTTTTAATGTGTCCCAGCTTCAACACGTGTGTGTGTATGTGCGTATGTGTGTGTGTGTGTTAAACTAAGAACGACCCATATTGTAGCTTTGAATGAAGCTGCAGTAAGCGATTAAATTCATCCGCTGCATTGAGTTCAATCTATAACAGTTTCATCTGCAATTCACCAAATAAAAAAAGTCACAATAAAAAAGACACCAGCACTTTCCTAAAAATTACCAACTCAGCATCTAATTATTTATGACAGACTTAAAACGTCGTTACTGTTGCTGTGTGTTTCCACGCCTCTCAATGAGCTTTTAACTAGTAAATAATGGGCTGTTACCAACGAGGAGCCTCGCTACAAAAAAAACAGCTAATGACTTGCTCAGAGGCCATGTTGATGCACTGGAGTCGGTTTATGTACAGACATAAAAGAGGGAGCGATCCTCTCATCGGAAGCCCCCGCAAGGATGCAAATAATCGAGCGGTGAAGGAGAAGAAGAAAAAAAACAAAACAATGATGCGTCGCTCTCTCCCCCCGCGAGCTGATTCCTCCTCCTGAGCGACATCAGTCAGGAGTCACCTCTGATCAGGGCCTCATGAGATATTTCTCAATCTCGCCTCTTACATCACATTAAGTCATGTAAGATTCATCACGCGAGATTGAACTGCATAATTCATGGCGCCGCGCTGCACCGTGCTCGGCACCGGGTGACCACTCCCTCACCTCGGGAGGAATTAACGTTGTCGCTCCGACACAAAAAAAAAATGGAGCCAAATGAAAAATAACTTTTTTTTTATGATAATAGTCGTGCAATGATGACACAAACGCGTCTTGCGGTACCACAATCACGGCGGCGTCTCGTTCAGCGGACGCCTGGTTATTTTCCCGACGAATGACATGAAAGATGAAATAAAAAAAAACCCTGATTGCCCCGATTCATCTGTGGTATGTTAAAGAGACGTCTGCGTCTGAAAAGCTTCTGGAAATGATGTTCCTTCGAGCATAAATAACAGGAATTAAATCAAAAGCAACAGTGTTTGTGTGCCAACCAATATCACCTTGTAAATTGCAGGGCCATTTTCTGTGCCCCGTTTTCTGCTTTTTTTCCTTTACCTCCTGTTTGTTCCCGCGGTGCAATTACAGTGCTCCACTCAGCCAACATGGCTATCATTCATGTGATTACAAGCCTGCTGCTATGGCAACCGTCTTTTCCCCATGAGATGGTAGTCCAATGCTGCCAACTGTCTCGGATTAAACCCACTCTCGTAAATCTCCACCTTGTCCGGAGAGGAGGCCCGAGCAGCCGGACACCCCCCCCCCTCCTCCTCCTCCCGGAAAGTAAAGGGGGGGAGGGGGGGAGGTGGCAGAAGAGGTGTTGCTGTAGGTGGATGTGTGGTGCTACTCACTGGGCGGTAAGTCTCGACACTCTCCCTCCTCCAGCGTTATATCGTCGATGGCGATGTCCCCCTCTATGCCTGGTCCACGGACACCTTCCAGTACGACCTGCAAGGGGGGGAGCAAACAATCAGTCAGGACAGGGACCACCTGCCCGGTGGCCGTCGAGCTGCCACGACTGGTTCCAACAAATCAATACAAAAACAGATATTCACATATCGATTTGATCAAACCAGTGTGCGTCCTTGGCCGACTTTGACGTTGTTGTGGGACCACCTTCGCCAGACGCTGCCCCCTGCAGGCCGAAAACTAACACCCTCCTCCCCCAAACTACACTCTTGCAGATGTTCCGACTCCTTCATCCTCTAAAATCCTGCCACTTACTCATCCACCTGCTTCTCATACATCAACCCAGCCACAAAATGTTCACTTGCTGCCTAATACATCCCACCCAGGTGCTGTGATATTTAGATAATCAGCGTTATTCACTTCACCTGTTGGCGGTCATAATGTTTCGGCGGTTCTGTGTATATAAGCAATTAGTCGGCCGCGAAATCACGGAGATTTGCAGCGAGATAAACTCCAAGTAAGTACACGGGGCAATTTAGCTAAATTGCCCTTATAAATTATTACAGCAGGTGGCAAGTGTTTGTTTCAACTTTTAATGTCACAAAATCCGAAACTGGGACCGCTCGTGGCATTCCGACGAGTCGGATGCTTCCAGCTCGGGAACAAACAAAGGATACAGAAAACACGGGCGGAACCATAATTACTCTCCGCAAACCGAGGCCATAAAAATGATGGAGCGCGCCGCAGTTCTGTATTCGCCGCTCGCAAAAAGTTCCAGGCGTCCTGATGGCAAAGCGGGAGCGATATTGCTTCTCTCACGACCAAACGGTGGACGCCGTCCACCCTCGCTGCTTAATATCACTGCATGTGAGGGGCTCCATCAATACGCGGCCCTGAGGGGGAACTGATCCCACAGCGAGAGAGAGACGGAGGAGAGGAGCACAGTGGGAAGGGGTGATTCGGGGTTTTTTAGGGGCGTCTCACCTGGAAGGACGCCGTCGGATGGATGCTGACTTTGACCTGCTTCCAGCGATCGCCTTGGTTACCGGTCAGGGACCACACGGGACCCTCCGAGGTGGTCTGGCCCTTCTGCTTGAGGAAGGCGTTCAGCGTTCCTGCGGAGGGAGGGAACAGACAACGAACGCAGCGTCACCACTCACACCCAAAACATCTGCAACACCGAACTCCTCCTGACTGAGTAGGGTTGACTGGAGACTGGAGCCGAGACGCAGATTGTTTCATAAAGGCTCGCAGCTCAGTGGATGATCCTTCATTGCTCAGAATAATGGTTTAATAATGATAATATACTGTAATTTTATAGGCAAACTATTTCTGTAGACAATTTTACAGCAATTACCCTGAACCCGGCCGCTCTGCCGCGCGTCTCTCATCCTTCCTCCATGTGGCGGCCCCACCGACAATATGCTGCTATTTAACTTAAGTAGGTCATCAGTACTCAAGGTAACCATCGTAACCACCTCGCTGCATTCAGCGGCGCGTGAAATCCGCGCGAGGGCTCGATGCCGCTCTCCATGGAAACGTGGGAGGTTCACATTCGTGGGGAGGGACGAAAAAAAATCCCCCATAACGCGACAAACATGAAGAGACGATGAAGAAAGTTCCAGCTGTGAATAATTAAATTAAATAATCAGATATCGAAATCAGATGGTTAAAATTGGGGTTATATCGGACAAAAAACCACACAAAGAGAAGGTTTTTACTGGGAAAAAAAACAATTCTCCTTCAGGCAAATTGAGTTGACCGAATCTAGATTTGTCCGACATCCGTGTCGGAAAAAGGTCGGGCGGGTCACGCTCCACGTCTGGGGAAATAACCGAAGCCAGACCGTCTCCCGGATTCCTGCGCGATGAAATTGCGATGATGCGCGGATGACGCGAGGAGATGGAGACGTCTCGGGAGCGCGGGCCCGATCCTGGCGGCGCGGGCGCCTCAATAATGGAGACGTTGGAGCCACTTGGAGTCGCTGGAAGGTGTTATCGAAAACCTGCGGGTTGACTCGCTCCGAGAGCAACGCGCAGCAAATAAAGTTTCAAAGTTTTCCACTGGCATCTCGTCGTACTCGGCCAGGATTCAAGCAGTCCGAGTACACGATAGAAGAACTGGGACGAGATACGAAGCAACAACTTTCCTTCTGTACATTTCCATATAGAAGTTACCACAGGACCTCCGTGGAGAATCCCCCTTTAATCACAGGTGAAAATGCACATGTAT
>JAUESF010000048.1:7339951-7350019 GCA_032274765.1 Malacoctenus tetranemus
CACCCGTGCTGTACACTTCTTCGACCCCCCCCCCCCCCCGATGACAGCACAATCTCCAGTGAGAGATGAGCTCTTGAACAGAACATGACCCGCGGTTTCATCTCCTGTTGGAGTGTTTAGGATGTAGGAGGATTCTTGCTGAGCTGGCTGGCTTACGTTTCCTTTGAAACCCATCGCGATGTAGGTGGTTATGTCAGTGTCATCACATCCTGAGTGAAGGCATATGCCGTATAGTCTTTGGAGTACCTCCCCACCCCCCTTCTCACCCCCCACCCCCCTCTTTTTTTACCTTTTGGCAGACACTTGTGAAATTTAAAGAGATCTGAGCGGAGGAGAAAAAAAAAAAGAAATATGAGTCTTGTGAAAAGTGAGAAACAGCTTGGGGAAATTTTCAATTATGTAGCGGGGGGACGAGGGTGAGGGGAGGAGGGGGTTGGTGGGTGGGGTGGGAGGGGGTCGGGGCGCGGTACCACCCTCCTCGCTAATGAAAAGATGACTCCGCCGCTTCCTCAGAAGGTCAGGCTTAAAACAGACTTGCTCAGTGCGCTTCGCCGGGGAACTTAATCCCATAAACAAATGCGACACGGGGCTCCAAAGGCAAAACTTTGATGTGCGCCTCGGTAATTAGGCGTGACCTTGTCCCAGGTATCCCCCCGCCGGCGAACGACGGAGGAGTTCTCTTTTTTTTTTTTTTTCTCTCTCTTTGAGCCGCTGCCACTGTTTCTCATCAGCGCGTAGGCGAGACTCCTTATCGACCGATTCTGGCCGTCAGCGCTGCCGCACCACCCGCTTGACTGTGACTCACCTCGGCAGCGCGGTCCCAAAGAGCGTCGGGCTCGCCCCGGTTCGGAGAGGAAGCGGCGGCGGCGGCGGCGGCGCGTCTGATGGCTTTTTCTGAGTCACAAAAGCCTTCAACTATTTTGAAGGCGCCGCACTTCTCGGAGATAAGGGGCGACGCACAATAAGCACGCGCGCAGGCCGCTGAGATAATTGAATATATGTATTCATTTTCCTCCTGGTGGAGGGGAAAAAAATATATCGCAAAGCAACATTCCTGAGCTCAGTGGTGAATTTCTCTCTCTCAGGCCAGAGAGGCAGAATACTAAATGGAGCGTAGCCATGGAGGATCTGAGCCGGGTTTCAAGTCCTTGACATTTAGCCCATTCATCATAACACGCCACAGTCTGGGCACGGGTTTCACCACAGACGGGGAGGGCAGGGAAGAGAGGGTCTGGCTGGCGATCAATTTGAGCAAATTGGAAATGTCACGGCCTACTCAACCTCGGCAGGGAGCCGGAGGAGCTCTCATCTCCCTGCTGAGTCGCCCTCCAACACCTCTATCCTTACACTCTCTCCGCCTCCACGTCGCCTCCACCTCTCCAGATGTTTGGTCGGGGGGGCCCCCCCCCCTGCTCGGACACTTCCGCTCCGCCTTCCCACTGAGGACCTCCTGATAAGAAGCCTGGCATTTCCTTCCTCATGGATCCTCATCAGGAGGAAAAGGTGAGCGCCTTCAAAATGTATAAACCCTAATTTGCAATCTGTTTTTCTCCTTTTTGTTGGACACATTATTAATTTCATCACGTTGAAACCAAAAAGGGGCCAATCGAAAGGTCTGTTCTGGCTAAAGGGAAGAAATAATGAAGTGTACAGATGAAATGCATGTTTTCAATGAGAGGCACTGATTGATTTTGTCCATTGGGTGCTGCACCTGCACCTGCACCTGAAATATGCCAGTGTTAAACCACACTGACGGAGAACCAGCAGCAAAGTGCTGTGGGGGGAGTTTTTTTGCTCGCATCCCTGCATGTTTTCACTATCACATCCAAACTGATGGTGAAAACATGCAGAGACGTTTCACTGGGACATTCAGATGAGCTGTCAGCCTCCTGGAAATTACCTTTTTTTTTGAAAGAAGTGCATAATTTACCATTTTGAGTGTCTGTTTGTACGATGTTGCATGAAAACAAACAGATTTCTCCCATTCAAATTGTTGGTGGTTCACCTTTTTAAGCTATTTTTGTTGGATTGGCCCAACTGAGACCTGTTGGGTTCCAATTTGACTCCATCCAGTCTGATCCTCCTGCATGTTTTGGACATTTTCACCTCCAAACATCTCCACTTGTGACTTTTGCCTCTTTGTATAAGTTTTCCACTTTCACAGTTTCGACTTCTATTGAAACTATAAAAAGCCTGAATCTTTCATGCGGTCCTTTGTTCGCGCTCAACACCTTTCGGAGTTGTTACCGGCTCACATAAATGATACGTTGGAGCAGCTGTGGCTCAGGTGGTAAAGTGGCAGCTAATTACGGAGCTGCTGGTTCGACTCTTCGTCTCCATTTCATCTCCAAGGCAAACGAACATCTTGCGAGGCGGTTTTGTCGACACCGGGTGTGCATGTGTCAATAACATGAGCCACTAAGGCGCCGCACACATCCAGCGCATATAGGACGACTCAGATTTGTCGGAGTTTGATGAATTAAGATAAAGCAAAGAGGCATACAAACAAAATAAAGCTGATTAATTTCGCTCGTGGCCAAATGGAGAAGTAATGGATCATCCTTTTTTTGGGCACTTTACCATTAGCGCTCGCCACATTTGTCAGCTTGGCTGACAGTTTAATAGAATCAAGGCCCATATGTCTGCAGCTCACTAATACCTTGGTTTTTCCTTAATACTGGTTATATCCTATTACCACCGGAGCCTTCCCTGTTTGCCTTTATTCATCCATTACAACTGTTCACAATGACATTAGTGCGATGTTGTGGACAAACCAGGAGAGCGCCCCGAAATAAAACAATAAATTGAGATTGGCTGAATAATAAAGCAACAAAATTCCATAAAACATAAAGCTGCCGTTTACCTTCAAAAGAGATAAAACGGCCCATTACGCAGCAGCACAATCTGTAAATCTATTTATATGAAGAATGCAAATTAGAGTGATTAAACAAACTCCAAAAGCAAATAAAAAAAAGTTTGGGTTTGGCGTAAAAAAAATTCACAGAAGCTCGAAAGAACTAAAGGGGGGAGCGTTCCAAACTGAAGGAGGAGGAAGAAGAAGAGCGGTCGGAGAGCAGCAGGTCCAGCAGAAGCTCGGAGACGAGGAGCAGGTGGAGGGAGGAGACGACGGAGGCGCCGCCGCCGTCTCTCCAGGATACCCGAGTTAAACGCCGCCAAATGTTTGCCGCAGCGCACGCCGCATGAAACAAACCCCCCAAAAAATGAGAGGAGTTCGTCTGCTTGTCGCGGGGAACACAGACGGTGCAGCTTCACGTTTTATGAGCAGGAACTCACACGCAAAAAAATACGAACCCCCCATACAGAGAAGCTCCGCCCAGGCATGAACCCAGGACAACCACTAACACCCCCATGATGCATTTTGATGCCGTCTTTTGTTTTTCACAAACAACTTTTCCTGAAGTTTGACAACTTTCGCCTCTTCACGCACCTCCCTTCACCTTGTTGTGTTATTTGCTCCATTAACTGATTACAAAATCAACCAGTGTGAAGAGTTTTTAGGTGGTTAAACAGGAACTGAAATACTTTCGGGCCCGTAACGTTTGAGTCTGAGAAGCGTCATTAAAACCGCAGCGATTTTATGAAAGAATATAAAAGTTGGTGGTCTATAAAGAGAAGCAGCCGGCGCGTGCAAAGAAAGATGTCCGCAAAAAAAAAATAAACACAAAAATAAGACACAAACACACAAAAGGGTGGGGGTGGGATGGGGTGGGCTGGGATTTGCTGAACTGCAAAGTTCTGAAAATAAGACCTGCTGCCTCGAAGTGTATCAGTACAGACAACGATGTTCTGCTGCAGTTTGAAGGACGTCCAGGAGGTTTTTTAATGTTTTCCAACTGAATCTGTCGACTGGAGCGTCCAAGCTCGAGTTCCTTAAAGTTTGGGTCACCTGTGACGATTCATAGCAAAACAAATCATCTCAAATTCACTGTTTTCCCTTTCGCGATGCTTTCCACGTTGCATGAGCTCGCCGGCTTCTCATGCCTCAGTAACACGCCGCCCGGGAGACACCAGAACGACCTCGCAGCCCCCCAACACACACGCTCACTGATGCCCCCTTTCCTGACTCGTGAACTGGTGCTGCGGCTAATGACAGGGAGGCTGAAGCCC
Organism: Malacoctenus tetranemus; assembly: GCA_032274765.1. Lineage (NCBI taxonomy): Eukaryota > Metazoa > Chordata > Actinopteri > Blenniiformes > Labrisomidae > Malacoctenus > Malacoctenus tetranemus. The sequence goes on from JAUESF010000048.1 coordinate 7,344,080, forward strand.
AGATAGAAAATTCACCACTTGCGGCTTTCAACAATAAATAAGCAGCGTTTTTTTTGTTTGTGTTTTTTTCCTGGTGCGACGGACTCGGTCCTGACCACCTCTCCCAAATGCACAAACAGCCTGCACTCAAAGCAGGAGTGCTTGTGGTCGGCTGATTGGGTCCCCGGTGAAGAGAGTCAGACGCGAGCCACAGAGTGCTCCTCCACTCGCTCCGCCATCTTCAAATGGGCCGTGCAAGGTTGTTATCTACATTCAGGGATGAATGGAAGAGCTAATGCCCGGGATCTGTGTGCACACCTTTGAATGGGCCGCTTGTTGGGAAAACGAGATATCTTTCGCGCCGGAAACATCTGACAAAAAATTTGTGACATGAAAGCGCGGCGCGGCACGCGGGGGCCACGCCGGGGGGACGCCCTCTGTGGAAAAGGCGACAACTCTGGCTCCTGCCAAGTTTTTATTTTCATTTCTGAGTGCTTGCTGAACACTGAACTTCAGGAAAACAGGAAACTCAAGAACCACAGTCCTTCGTTTTATTTATATTTTGAAGCGGTCGTGACGTCCCACAGACGCTCGCCGACGTCTCACTTTTGGCGAGTAAAAACTTGTTGCAGAGTTTCCTCATTAGTTGCGCACAAATAAAGCAGATCCCGTTTATCAAGGGGTAAATTTGCTAAGACTATTTAAGCAGCACTTGACGTTTTTCTGGTTAATTAACCAAAATCAAACAGAATATCTTTGAAACAACCGTCACCATTCTTCTTTCATGTGTCTTCACAAGCAAGTTCGAGGATGCTCAAAGAAGGAATTTTGCAGCAGTGAGACAGAAAAACGACGACGAGTCTCACCTATGTGTTTCCCATACATGTGGTAGAAGAAGCCAAAGCAGTACGCAGGCGGGTTCGTGATGCCGTAAGGGTTTTTCGGTGCTACGTTGAAAAAGGGGCTGATGAGCCGCGCCTGGTCTCCTTCTTTGCGAGGTCGGGACGTCTCGATGTACATGTAGAAACCTTGAAGGACACACAGAGAAGACACAGTGAGACACAGATGCTGTTCAGAGGTGAGACGCTCTGTGGGAGCAGCAAATAATCATCAAACCAAACAATGAACCAACAACCTAAAAAGCTGCTTGAGCTTGTGGCGATTTTCAAAGACAAAGATTGATTATATTATGGAGCTTTTGTTTGTGTTTGCATCTTCTTAGCATCTCACCCACTGTGCTGAAAAGGCAAATCGAACTGACGACTTTTTGTAGTGGAATATTCATTGTTCTTCCTTTACATTTACTGCAGACTAAGTGATTTCATCCAGTTGAGTCTAACATCGATAGACAGCAACGGAGGTCCGTTGCTGTTGCGATCGATACAAATGCATTCAGTGGGTGATTCTACGAAGGAAACAGCACAAGTTGTTGTTGCGTTTGCCGGGTGCTTTTACACCAGCTGGTGTGGAACAAGTCGAGGAAGAGATCACTGATCACTGATCACGGTCCGCTTTCACACCAACTTCTGAAGGCAGGACATCATGTTTCCATGACGACAGAGGAGCATCACCTACTCTACTACGTGATCCTCATTACAGCCACTGTTAAACCACCCACATTTCAGTCAGTCATGATCACCCCCCCGCTCGCTGCGCCCAAACAATCCAAGATTATAAAGTGGAGATTGTTTTGCACTTTGCCAGTGCTGCACTATAACACTTCAAACTTCCTTCAGCTCTCGGTCCTCTGGGACAGTTCCTGGGCTGAATCCTCTCTACGCAGCGTACACACAGCACATCAATATGCAGAGCTCAGGTCAGGCTGCAGGACAAAGCCACTGTGTCTGACTGAGAGACTTGGCAACTGATGCACTCTATGAATAATATAGGACCAATGGCGCGGCAACAAATTATTTGTCACTGTAAACACCGATAGCCTGATGGAAACCGAATCTTCCATATCCGAGATAGGAGGGAGGGCGAGGCCTGTGCCCCCTCACTAATCGCAGCACCCCCCCCTCCCCGCCGGGCACATCCAGATAATCGCAATAAGGTTACATCCGTGCCCTCCGGGCCTGACCGCTGTGGTCGGCGGTGCCATGTGGATCGGCGAGTCGTCCGATTGTGTCCGAGCCAAAAGAGGAAAAAAAAAAAGCCAAACACAAAGCCGGCTGTGAGCTGGGCGCAGGGACGGGAGCTGGTGAGCGGCTCCACGCCCTCCCAGCCAAAATGCAAATGGAACGTCTCCCTCGGTTTGAATCTCATATCAGATCATCATACTCAGGGAGGAATAGTGCTGGTAATGAAATGCTGGACATTTTGAAACCATTAGATGATTAAAGCCGATACATTATTTACTGCTTCAGCTGCTCCTGGTGCCACAGCATTATAATAGGCACTTATATATATATATCCCCACCATAGATAATGTCCACCTGGAGGATTCAGACGGGAGCCTCTAATGGATTGCTGCGCCTCCTGCCTGGTTGAGTCTTCAGGAAGTCACTCAGCACCTTTACATGCACCGACCACACTGAGACACCAGGAGGGCTTTCTGCTCGCAACAGGGACTCGTCTACATTATCATCAATGACCGAGCTGCCCTTGTTGTTGTTGTTATATCGCGCTGCATCGGTGACACAATGAGCACAGGGGAAATCATCCATTATGCAGTTGGCAGCACTTGAATCGCCCCCAACAATGTAGAACATCTGAAGAAAAGATGGCGCATCTAGAAGCAAAACGTGACAGAATGACTCCAAGACGACGTCGCCGATCACACATCTCGTCTCATTGTTCACCAATAAACGTGATAATCGTGCTGTTTCCCTGCACACGGTGGACCTTTATGTGTTCAGGCACGGATTACGTAAGAAATAACAGAGTGGTGTCCATTTGAATATGTGCGCTCGGCTCACTTACTTCCAATCCAATAAGCAGGGAAACTGTTTGCTGAGCTCCGCTGACAGCTGGCAGAAACAATCGCTAAGACCTGGACCAGCTGTGGGTTCTTTTTTTTTTCCCTCCCTCTTTGCTGTTTGCTTTTGCAGCGCGAGTGTTCAGCCACGCCGACCAACATCCGAGAATGTATTTAAGTCAGTCGCTGGGTGGATAATGTGGGATGGGATTCGTGTTGGACTTCTCGTTTTGGAGAGACACATATAAATACAGACACCGAGAAATAAATTCAAGAATGCACACGTTGGGCGGACACAGTTTCCAGCCTCAGGTCCAGCTCCTGGAAAGTGCCTGATGACAGTATTCTTTGACAATCTTCTGATTTCTGTGCCCCCCCCATCAGAGTCCTGGACCCCAGGTTGGGGGCCACCGATCCAAACGAACGATCCGGACCTCATGCTGTTTCCCTGCATCCGTCAATCAAGCGCTGACTTCGCCGATTGTTCATCCGAAGGATCAATTCTGTCACCCCCGTCAAGCTGAGTTTGACACTCATAGCACCCGCATAAGCGATTTTACTATTCAAAAGTAAAGATTGGGAAACAATGAATTATTGATTTGGAGCAGAAGGCAAACAAAAGAAGGTTTCTCATTTTCTGGCAGCAGGTTGAGTCGATTCCGCGAGCTGAAATGAAAACTGTTGCTACCAGATTTTATCGGACGCTCAAAGCAGAAGCTTCAACACGATGTGAATAAATCGCGAAGCTGCTGCACTAGACCTGCTTGTTTATGTTGTTTTTTTATGGTAATTTTCGAATGCAGATAAAGAAGAAAATACAGAAACAACGGAGCGCTCAGCCATCATTGCTTGGAAACAGTGAGTCACTTCCTGTTTCCATCCTCATGGCGTATCTAACTCAGTACTCATGTTCTTGTCCCTCTAAGGATTGAAGTTCCTGTGTTCCTGGTTGGGGGGGTGGGGGGCGTTCCTGGATCTTCTTACCCTGCTTGGACCCGGCGCGGTCGCCGCTGGGACCGGTGTTGGGCGTGTACTTGGTGTCGCGGGTGGCGGCGCTGTGCCTCGTCCAGTCGAAGTCGTCGTTCTTGTCCTGCGTGAACATGCAGATGGGCTCCTCTTCAAAGCTGCAGTGGAACTCTCCTGACGAGCCGAACAGAGAGGAAAAAAGTCAGCCCCGCGCGGTCGCTTCATAACAAAAGAGTGAGAAGCTGCGCGATCTGCCCGGAAGCTACGGCGCTATATGTGAGCAGCGTGACACCTACTGTATATTTATGAGCTTCCCTGCCGTGTGTGCGTCTCAGGGGGATAGACAACAGCCTAAGTCCTAATTACATCATGCAATCTGCTGAACGGAGTTTCTAAATTAAGATGTGACCTCTTGCTGACTGTTGCCGGGTGTCATTGAGAGTGTTTGGTTGTTTTTCTTCCCTTCTTTCCTGACAACAAAAGACGATTCGGTTCAGTTTGAGCACTTGATGTCGATATAATATTTAGCTTTACAGACAACAAACATTCAGTCTTGGTCTCACACGTCCCAAACCGGACAAACAACGTTCAGTAAATAACACTGAACCTAAACAAACACGGTGCAAACACCACATTTTAACTTCATTTTTGATGCTTTAAGAGGTTTTCTATGGGGAACTTGAATTGAAGTTGTCGTATTTTGCACAGATTAAAGCATGCGTGATGATATGTCATGTAAGCATGATACAATTATATTTTTTCTGGTGGGTAGGGGGCTATATCGTATCGGTTAACATCTGTATCGGGGATCAAGAGTTGAATATCAGTATATCAGCAAAAATGCCAATATCGAACATCCCTAGTTTTCTAACTAAAAACTGGGACATTGTTTGATCTGCACACCCATCTTCTGTGTAGTGGCTGTGCAGGGGGTGGGTGGGGGGGCATTCAGTGCAGCCCCCTCCTCCTTTACTCTCTCCCGTCTCCTCTGTAAGTCTCCACGCCTCGCACGCAGCAATCTTCGAACTAGTGCAGTGTGCAGGGAGCCAGCATGTGCGTGGGCTTCGTCACCCTTTAGAGAAACAAGGTGCAGTCGCTGCTCCAACACGAGGTCACCGGGGGTCATATGTAGGAGAATGTTGAGCGAGTGGAGAAAAAACAACTAATGAGCGCATGGAAATCGCATGCGTGGAGAACTGATGCACTCACTCTAATGAAGGCGGGAGCGGTGGGATCAACAGTGTCGAAACCTCCGTTTAATCCGTGTAACAAACAAAGCAAAACACCTAACCAGGGGACGCAGTGATGCTAAGCAGTGTCCTCAAAGATACAGCAGAAAAAAGGAGCATTTAGATTCAGGATGTAGGCATGAGCTCTGATAAATATTCATTGATTTATTAAAACGTAGCTGGGAGCAGTTTGGAGTGGTGACCTTGAGTGGAGCGAGATCTGCAGCTTTTCACTCAGGTAATGGAGGTAACGGAGACCGAGGTGGAGAGTGGGTGGAGGCACCGAGGGATGGACGAGGGGCAGGGATGCTGTGAGGCAGAAGGGGAGGTGGGGAGGGGGAGAGAGGAGGTGGGAGCCGGAGAGACAGAGGTGGGAGACGTGGAGGAAGGGGCCGCGCTGCTCTCCACTCGTCTCCTCGCAGGTATGCAGATTTTAAATGGAGGTCTGGCTCCAGGCGCGAGACATTAACGCCCCCGTCTACTGTTTGCTTAACTAAATGTTTTTTTTTTCGCCTCCTGCGCCCGGGAGAGATAGAAGGATTTGGAGAGGAGGAAGGAGAGGCAGGTAAGATAGTTTCTGTTGGGGATTTGGATAATGATGTCGGTGATTAGGATGTTTGTTATTGTGCTGGCGATGTTTGCGTGTGAACACCCACCAAAAATATCTCCGGATATAAATAAATAACTTGCCGCACAAAAGCAGCACAACGCAGCACAGCAAACAAAGGCTTGATGCAGGTTCTCCAGGCGTGAATGATGTGAAGTTGTTAAGCATCAACAATGGAAAATCATCTTAAACGGGACTAAAAGGATACAGACACATATACGCTGCATGCATGATGCCCACAG
>JAUESF010000048.1:7358691-7371509 GCA_032274765.1 Malacoctenus tetranemus
GTTTCTAACAAAGAGCCGGATGTTTTCAGACAGTTACGACAAGTCAAAGCTTCGTTTTGCACCTACGGTTGCAAATAGACACATTTAGCTGGTTTCTCTTTATTCTTTATTCTTCTCAGTTTGGTTTGAACAGAAACTTGCTTATGCTGATGATGATGTATTTTAACCTATGTCTTTTTCACATGGAGTGTTTATTGCATTATGAGTAACACAAACTAAATGTCTATAAGGTAAAAGAAAGTGTGTACAGTTGTGAGTTTTTCTCTCACTGATTTCTGTGGTTTGAGTGCTCCACATGCCGGCTGTGTTTGATTGTTCACTGGTGCATTATGTGTGTGGGTGTGCGGTTGTGTGGGTGCATAGGTGCGTGCACTGCACACGGCTTTAACCACTCCCTCAACCTCCGGTGCACCGGCCCATAGCCTCATTAATAACCCCTGCGTTTGCTGAATGGGGCTCTGGCGATCTATTGCGGTCTATTGCGGTGTTGTTTTTGTTTGGCCCTGGTCACAGTGATTCCTGGGAGATGGCAGCATCATAAATCTACGGCTTATTCATGGAGCTAACCTGACCTTTACAGCAACACCCAGAACAGAGCGAGAGAGAGGCAGAGCGAGAGGGACGGAAAAAACCGAGCGCGAACGGTGGAAAAGGCCAAGGAAAAAGAGAAAGGAGAGAGGTGGGTGTTGGAGGGTTTTAGAGGGAGAGCTGCAGGGATGAGGAAGGAGAGACGGAGGATGAGGGGAAGGTGGTGAGAGCAGAGGATGAGGAAGAGGAATGAAGAATAGAGCGAGGTGGCTGTGGGAGATGTGAGCGATAGAAGAGAGAAAAAATGAAATTCAGCAGAGGATCAGAGATTGAAGAGAGACAATGGCAGTCGGAGGATGGAAGTGGAGGCCCGAGAGGTTATTACTGGATGAAAGCAATCAATGAGTGTGAAGGGATGTTGGAATAGAGGGGACGACGGGGAGATGGAGAAATGTAGGATTGTTTGACTCTGTGTGTGTGTGTCTGTGTGTGTCTCAGTGTGTGTTGTGCAGTCAATGGGACCTGTCTCTCCCAGACCTCCGTCACCTGTCGGGTCTTTAATAAAGTCTACGTGTTGGGGGTAACGCTGACTCTGTCTCGTCTCGCACGAGGCCAACAAAACCGTAACTCGCTCCACGCACGGCGTGCAGCATTCAAGAGCGCCGGCGTTTTCTGTTCACCAGCAGCAACGGGGGACAAAAGGGACAGACGACAGAAACGCGAGAAGGGTTTTTGTTTTTTTTCTCTTTGTTATCGATTTGCTCTTTTTAAGTCTGGTCACATCCTGGACAAGTCAACAAGAAAAAAACGCTCTTCTGCCCCTGGAATAAACTAAATGCCACAACAAAGAACAGGTTCGTCATCAAACCTCGGATTTCAGGAAACGATACGAGTCAAAGTTTCTCGGAAAACTCAAACGAATGTTTAGAAATTGACCAATAGATGAACGCTGATCCGTCCCGCACGGTCACCCGCGTTTTTCTCATCACCGCAAACTTTCGGTGTGAAAACAAAACAATTAAAAACAAATTAACCCGAATGAAAAAAAAAACGCCGAAGTCAAAGACGCGTAATCTTTTGGCAGAGATGCGACGCGCGCCCAGACTCCTGGCACGCGGCGCGACGCCGCCACAATCGCGCTGCCGCAGACGCCATCTAATGTTGCAACCTTTTTATTAAAAGCACAGCCGGTTACGGACGTATCGAACATTCACATCTAAATTAAATTTCCTTTTCCATTACTGCATGTTTGATGGTTTTTGCTCTCTGCAGCACTTTCATGTCGCTTAATAAATGTACGCCCGACCTTTTACTTCCCTGAAAATTGTTTCTTTCTTTTCGAAAATGTCCTTTATTCTCCCTCATTATGAGTAATTGTCCTTTTCTTTTTTTTTTTTTTCATCTCTGGATTTTTTTTTTTTCTTCCAGAAAAACAAATAAATAAATAGCGATTTAGGTGGAACGTTCAACAGCAGGTCCGGATTCCTTTAAACTCCCACTGCGTGTCCTCCTGACACACACACACACACACACACACACACACACTGCGATCATGTCTCATTATTACCCAAATGATACGCTAACCGTTTTTTGCCTAATTGCTTTGGCAATATTGTTTCTGAACTTCCCTTCCGATTGCGCTCATTACGCTGAAATTGCACCGAGATGGAGGTTGATGTGCGCACTGGCGGCGTGCTGGACGGACCGAGCCATTCCTATGGAAACCGCTCTGCTCTGCTCATTGGTATTCGGCACCTGCGTGCCACACAGACCCATCATAGACCCGGCAAGTTAAAAAAAACAAAACAGGACCATTAAGGAGGAGCGGCTTCCCCGCTGTAGAGCCAAGACACACACACACACACACACACACACACACACACACACACACACACACACACACACACACACTCGTGCTCTGTCTTTAGCATTCTACAGATGAAACACCATTACATACAGTAAGCCAATTAGCTGCCACACCATTAGGCCCAGGATCAAGTTAGCGCGGAGGGAAGTCGTTAGGCAGTCGGAGTTACAAACGTGTGGCCGTAGCTGCCGGCTGCTCGCCAGCGTTTGTGTTTTTTTCAAAGTCACGTAGAAAGGCCCTGATTGGGTCTGAGAGTTATTTTCTCCCGGGCTGTTGTCTCAGGGATTTGGCCGTAATTTCAGCGAAATTAAACGATTTGGAAACTCAAATGAGATCCCGACAGACTGCCGGGAGAAATCAATCGGCCGGCCGGAGCCGCGTTAAGCTCCCGAGTCTGTGCGAGTCTGGAGACAGAGGAGGAAGCGCCGTCCTTCGACAGCGACTCGCCGCCTTTCCCACCGTGTTTTTGTGTCGTCTGCGTCTCGAGTCAAACGAGTCAAGTCGAGCCTCCATTCCAAGCCCCGCCCCCTGGAGTAGAGCAAGTGAGTTGTACCCGAAATCCATTTTTGGGATAATAACAGTAAATTTTGGGGGGAAATCCTGCACGTTGTGAACCAAGGAAATCAAATATTTACTCCGACAAGGTCACCTTTCCTTTCCCCGTCCACGACTCTTCCGGAGTCCCCTCTGAAGCTCCGCCTCCTTGATCTGAACCTTCTCACCTCCTCAGCGACCGTCGAGTCGCAGGAGTTGAACGTTTTCCAGAGACGCTCTTTTCATTTCCCCCGTCGGAGCAGCGAGACGCTCGGCCCTCGTTTCTCTCTGCGTTAAGTCGGCGAGCTTAGCAATACAAAAGAAAAAAGGAAGACAACAGCGACTTCCACTCTGCGTCAGCCAGAATTGATATTGACGGCAGCGTCTGCTGCAGGGGAAGAGGAAAGAGGCTTTAAGGAGGCTGCTTGTACTGATCACTGCACCATCGACTGGATCTGCGAGCACAAATATCATCCAGTGTTTTCCTGTTACAGCCTACAAATAATGAACATGTGGAGGAAACTAAACAGATTATCAATGAGCATGAAAGAGGAACTAATTAAACTCAAACTACCAATGCAAACAAACCAGCCTGAGAAATCCTCCTCACCCTCCGATCTTTCTCATGTCCAGCCCTCACAAACCTTTTTACAAATGTACTTCAACACCTCGTCCGAGCTACTGTCAAAAACTAGCACCACTTCACCGTACATTGGTATCTTTGGTCGTCTGGAAGAGTATACCCGAGGTTCTACTGAAGAATTGGAAGTAATAGCTTTTACCTGCGTAATTAACTGGAAACCCACAGCAGCTTCTTCCAACACACGATGAACAGGGAGGAGGTTACGTCCTATTTAAAAGTAGATAAATTCAGATATTGAAGAAAGGGAAACTTGGAACAGATTCTACAATAAATGGTAACCATTTATTGATGTTTTGCCACAACACCTCTCCCTTTTTTAAAAAAAAACTATTTTTTATTTATTTATTTATTTATTTATTTATTTATTTTATTATTATTGTTATTTTTATTATTATTATTATTATATTTTATATTATTGATATTCTTGCATGCAAATCAATAATCTTATGAAATAGAGAAATCCTCCTCGGTGTGACTCAGGCTCCAGAGACAAACTGCTTCTAAACCCTCTAAAAGCTCCTCAGTCTCAGTTGCAGTACCAGGGACTCACGGTGCCTGAATGCAGCCGATTGGACCACCGACGCTCTGTGTCCCCCCCCGTCCCCCCGGCCCCCCGGCCCCCCAGCCCCCTGGCCTCGATGCTCCAGCAGCTGAGGAGCTGAACGACCCAAAGCTCGGCGAGACGACAGGACGTGCCACCTGTGAACACCGGAGAGGAAAACAACACAAAACACACCAGCAGCAAGGCTTCCCCCTCAGAACGGAGCTGCAGGGAGTTAGACAGGGGAAAAAAACAGCCCCCTTCACTCAGCGTCCACTCGCTCGCTCAGTCCTGTTGGTTTACGTTGTCTCTTCCAGTTTCAGCTCTGACGTCCTGAAGAAGCTCGTCCCTGAACTCTAACCAGCAGTCGCACTCCGCGGCCTCCCTCTGGGCTGACGCTGGCGACCGGACAAATGAAAACAGCCAACCCTGAAATGCACCGTGGCCCCAACGCTTCGCTCTGCAAAGACAGGGACCACCGGTCGCTGTCGGCTCACCGGCAGCTCCGCCTCCGAGGCGGCTGCAGCGTCGCTGCTCTCCTCTACGTTTTTCACGATGGAGCTGGACACAAGTCGGCCAGAACGCCCTGAAACACGTCGTCTCCCATCAAATCATCGATTGCAACTTGTTCGGTTTTGCGAGCGGCGCCCAGAGGCGCTGGAGCTTCTGGGACTGATCCAGAAGTCAGAGGCTGCGGCTGGTGTCGGCCGAGCAGCAGCCTGGTGGAGGTTTGGCAGCGGCGCCGCGCCGTTGCTTCCCTTCCCGGATCCTGCTCGGGCCGCGGCTCTTTGGCGCGAGCGCGCCTGAAAAACGTCAGAGTGAATTTTGCCGTTTCGCCGTCACATCCGTCGGAGTTGAATAAAAGCTCTTAAACAAGTGTGATCTGGAGTTGATGCTGACCGGCAGCGCTGCCTTTCAGGGTCTTTAGGTGCTCCCAGACTTCAGTGGAGGGTTTTTCTCAGGACGGATTTTCCACGAAGTCGGAGGAGAAACGAATCTACCGCGTTTCGACTCGATGGAAGACGTCTGCGCGGCGTCGTTTCCTCTGGTTTTGCTGCTCTGCGACGGGCCGTTTGTTCAGTGCGCGATGGCTTCGTGCTGCCGCTGCACTCTGTGGTGTTTGGGACACAGGTTTCATCGACTGGCCTCTCACGCGTTTGGTTTCCTGGCGCGAGCGTTTGTGTTTTTCTGACCTCTGCCCGGATCCCGACGTCTCGACACGTCATCTCACATGTGATGTTTCTGCTCATATTTCAGGAAGCGCCGTGAATGGAGGCGATCCATCGCCGGTGATAGCTTCCCTTTGCTCCCTCTGATAACAGCTTCCTGCTTCTGTGCCACCAACTCTTCGCTTACTTTGCTTTTTTTTTTTTTTTTTTTTGGTTTTATCTCCCTCGTCTCGCTCACCCTCCATCTTTACCTGTCCTCCGTTTTTTCCCCCCTCCACCCTCCCGCCTTCCTGTCGTCTCCCCCCCTCCTCCTCCTCCTCCCGGCTCCCTCTTCTCATATCTTCATAACTTCCCTTTCCGTCTTCTCTCGCCTCCCCTCCGTCTCTTCAAAGTCATCTCAGTCTTTGCTGTCACTGCGCCGAGAATTACACATCGCTCAGAGCTGTAACATCTGACAAAACGCCGTTCGCTGACATTGTCGGTAGTAACGCGCGGCGTGATAGAGAAAGTTCACTCGAGCAGCCGTCCTATTATCCCACCAGACGCGCGCGCAAACTGTACCTCCGCTCTGACAGTTGTAGATACGTCCAATTTACCTTGTAGTGGCCTCCCGAAGGGACGGCGACGACTGAGCGCGACGCATCGCAAAAATAACAAACAGGAGCGGGCGTGCGCCTGCATCGTGCACGCTCTCTTCTCCTCCCTCCCTCCCTCCCTCCCTCCCACTCTGCATTAAGTGCATTCGAGTGTCTGGTAACAGTCGCAGCGTCGGGGGCTTTTATCGCTGTAATTTGCGGCCATACATCAGTGTGACAGTGGCCGGGGCAGGACGGCGGCGGCCCGCTCCCAGAGACCGAGCTGCACTCTCCCTTCTGACGCACACGCCAAGGGCAGCCAGATAATGTAGATGTATGAATTAAACAACACAACTTTGATGTTGCAGATCACAATGCATCATTCATTCACATCCACGGTGGAAAAAACCCCCCACAAAAGTGAAGGATACTGCTCATCTGCAGCCGCGAGGGCCAGATAAGGGATGCCAGGGATAAGCGATGCACTGGTCATGGCTGGACTTCAATCAGCGGAGCTTCAGTGGAAAATATACAGCAGGCTATTTATGCAGTGGCTCACATCTGCATTCAAAGGGAGACGGCCAAGCAGGGAGGGAGGGAGGGAGAAAGAGAGAGAGGGAGGGATGATGATACAGAGGGATGAAGAAGAGGATGAGAGGGATAAAATGTCATAGCTGGGGTTGATGGACGGGGAAGGTCCATCCACTCCATTGCTGAGTGTACGGGGGGATCGAGATGAAGGGGAAGGGAGGAGATGAAACGGGAGCAGGGAGATCGCCGCGAGGTAGACGGGGGACTGTATTAGAGAGTCTGTGAGCGGAGGGAGTCGCAGGGACCGCAGAGGGGGGAGGGAAAAAAAAAAGAGGGGGTGGTGGGGGGGGAGCCAAGGGATTAGGAGAGCCAAGAAGCAAAGGGAGGAGTTATAATGGTCTGCCGGAACACAGGAAATGGGGAGGAAAAGGGTGTGCAGGTTGATGAAGGTGAAGAGGCGCAGGTGGATGTGGAAACGCAAGCCGGTGAGGCGGAGCGCGGGAGGAGGGGGCAGAGGGTGAAGCCGGAGCGGCTGGTAAAGGTTAAGAGGGATTGTGTCGGATCTGGTGGGGGGGGGCTTTTTTTGTTTCTTTTTCATCCCGTCCTGACCGATTTTAATAGGGTCTTAAAGTTGCCGTGAGGTTACCTTGGCAACTAAAACGCCACGCTGGACCCCCGTCGGGACGTCCGTGGAAAAGGGCCGACGAATTATCCAGAGAGAACCGAGAGAGAGAGAAAATTACACCGCGGTGGAGCTCAGTTGATGCAGCCGTGTGGCGTCTTTTCAGGCCAATTTGATTGCAACTGTGTGTGTGTGTGTTCAAGTAGCCTGGAAATAGCATCTTTTAAATTACGTGGGTGCTTTTGTGTGAGTCCTACAGATGGAAAAACACACAGGTGTGTAGTTCTCGGGGAGTGCAGGAGGGTTTTCTTCCATTCTTCTATATTTTGTGCCTGGAGAGCAACAGTTTTTTTTTTGTCTCTCTCGGCTTCGTCAGATCTAAATTGGGGCAAACTTGCGATTAAACTTTCATCAACTTGGACCCACGAAGCTCCGCTCCGCCAACCGAGTGCAAACCGGCTTTTCTGGGAGCCCAACTCTGAGTCAGAGGGGAAGCCGGGACGTCACGTTCTCCCGGTTTTGCATGACTCGCAGCCGTGGAGTCACCAATGTCAAACTCTCTGCACCACCAGTTCAACGCTGATGTGCAATTACATCACTCGCTCTCCCTGCACAGCGGGCAGAGACTGGAGAGACATTTTTGCAGGTCAGTGGTGTCACGGATCCAGATTTTCATGCAGCTTTTTTTTTTATGCCGCTTTTCTAAAAAAAATCTCCGATTCCTTCAGGAACTCTTGGTTCCTCTGGAGAACAGACTTCCTGGGCGTCTTTTTGGTGTTGAAGCTTCTCACAAGAAGCATAAAGCACATGTCATTTCACTCACAAGCTCTACGAGTTACTAGCGCTGTCAAGAGATTAAAAAAAAATAATTTTGATTTGTAATTAATTAATCTAATTAATCTCCTATTTAATCTTACCCTAAAATAAATGACCAGAAAAAGCCTTAACCCTAAACTTGAGGTAGCTGAGCTCACTATGAACAAGCAGCAACGTCAGCGTCACTTCTGTGTTTCAAGAAGTGCAAAGCGTGAGATTAAAAATGCGATTAATGCGACTAAAAATTATAATGCACTAAATTTTGACTGGAATTAATTAGTCGTGATTCACGCGATAGTTTGACACCTCTCCGAGTTACTGCTGTCGATGAAGACACATCGAGGAATCTGTGACAATCTGATGATCAGTCTGAAACCTTTTTGTTACCAAATGAAGTTGATTAAGTCAGCATCGATCCGCATCCTATTCTAGAGTAAAACTATGGCAGAAAAATAAAGGATTTAGTGCCTCGTAAAAACATAAACGATAACTCCATAACTACAAAAAAGGGAAAAATCAAGATTGATTTAAAAAAAAAAAAAAATCAGAAAAGCTGCTGAAATGTGTTGTTCTGTGCTGTATTTTGGTTTCTCAGTGAATGTGATGTACTCAGATCACTAAACGCTCCAGTGAGGGAGCTCATCAGTAAATACGAGCGGAGTGAGGATTGCAAAAATGTTGCAAAAAGAATAAAACCTAACAGCGTCGTCTATTTATTTGACATTAAAACCAAAGAGTTGATGGTTTTTTTCTGTCTTTCTCCCCCTTTGGACTCCTCCCATTTCCAGCTGATGTTTACGATTAACACCGCAGAACGAGACGCGGGTTCTAATAAATTGTAATGATCCTTTAAGGTCGGCGCGAAGCGTCAGGTTTGTGCTGAACTGATGGTTTTTTTCCCCCCCTTCCCTGCTGTGTCTTGTGCATGCGTTTCCCCGTGTGTGCAGGAATGTGACTTGTTTGTCGATGCACCAGCGCTGGAGCCTGGCTGGTATGTGCGCTTTGTGTGTGTGTGCGTGTGTTTGTGTATGTGTGTGTGTGTGTGCCCATGAATCTGTCTGTCCGTGTAGCTGTGCTTGCACTATATGACAGAGTGTGAATCACCAGAAGCAGCAGAGCCATAAAGCCCAGAGCTGTTAGGCAGGATGGCTCCTGGAATGATCACAGGGTGGCTGTGCTTCTATTTCCCAGGCAGCTATCACTGTGGGAGGCTGAGGCGGCTGCCGTGTTTGCCGGGGACCCGAGGGTTAGCCAGTATATAGTCACGCCTGACAGCCCAGCCAATGGCCATAACGTCAGCGACAATGATTGAACACGTGAAATATGTGCTCTTTGTCCGTGGTATTGGACGGGGTGGAGGTGAGAGGCGGGGTCAGGGTGAAGGGGTTAAGGCAAGAGGAAAATTGCCTGTTTGGAGAGAAAGCTGCGCGGCCGCGGCTCAGCCTCCGCCTTTTATTGGTGCGCGTCGAGAGGTCGCCTCAGTGACAAACAAGACGTTTGTCAGATCTGATTTCTTCTCCGGGCAGCACAACTTTGCCGGTCGCTCCGGCAGAGCGCCGCAACACCGAGACATTAATAATGCAGACGCGCCCACTGCCAGGGCGGATCTATGTAATTGCACCAGACAAAACACTCGTTTGATACTCGCTAATGCAGCATAATTTTGAATAATCAGGCGGCTCGTTTGGCCTCAAAACGCTGGCGATGGGAACGGATACTCGCAGCGAAACTTTCCCCAGAAAAAGATCGATTTTTATTTTTAGGCTTCCTGTTTATTGCAGCGGGAACTTTGACAGCAAATAAAGTCGCAAACTAGACGAATGGATCATTTGAGACGGAAAATAAAGAGCGAAAGAAAAAAAATCCTTATTTTTCCTCCCAGTCGCAGCCCGCGCGCCTCTCGTTTCGTTAAACTCTCCAAACATCATCGCGCAGCAGCGTTTACATCGCAGCCTCCGTCACAGTATGGATGCAGCCATTGTTTTTTTGTGTGTTTCCACCATTTATATTAGTTATATGACATTGTGTGACAAGTGTGGCTTTTCGTCATTTACCTTCTGCCTCCGCTGCAGAGACTAAATGGAAGCTCGGTGGAATAGTGAATGAGAAATAACAACATTATTATTGTTAAGTGTTTCATAAGTAGTTTTGCAGGCGAGCACATCCATCAGCGCTCCGGGGGTGGGTGGAGGCGGGCAGCTGGGGATGCAGGAGCCGGGTACGAGGAGGAGGGAGGGGGGAGGGGGGGGGATGCACGCCAGTTTTGGTGGCTGCTGCCTGTAATCTGCAGATGAGAGGAGCGACGGAGGACATAGAAGCTCAATAGTGCCCCCAGCAGGTGAGAGGTGGCAGTAGTGCCGGTCCCTGACCGGCTGCGAGTGCCGGGGGTGGGGGTGGGGGGGGGCGATGTTGGCTGGGCCCTTTTGGGGCGTAATGGTGAAGATTTATCAGGAATATGATCGGCTCGTAAAGTGAGAGACGCCACCGTGTCGGCTGGCGCCGGTGAAGGATCTCCGCAGCGCGGGGGATTAAGGTGAAGACGCGGCTGGCTCGTGTCCAGCCTATTCTTTGCCAAGGTTAGACTATCCTCTGGCCTTTAAAACCCCGTCAGCGATGCTTCCTCCCTCACACACACACACACACACACACACACTCGCTCAGACACACACTCACTCATACACCACCAAGTTTGACCTTATTCTACCCAGAAGCGAGGTCAAGGTGAGCGCACTCTTCAAAATCACCTGCCCACACACGCCTTTTTTTAAAAATAAAACACACGTTTCTTTGTTACACACACACAGACACACACACACAATCATCCGTACTGAACACACAACAAAAGCGAACGCACCGCGCCGCTGCGTTCCCCCTCCATAAATAAGCGCGCTCCATCCATCACGGGGCCTCGGTGGGCCCCGCTTGCCCTCTGGCTCGTTCAGCCCAGCAGCCCCAGCAGCGGCGCTCACACTGGGGGACGGACAAAGAAGGTCATCGCAAAACCTCCACAAGGAGAGGAGTAATAATCATCATCATCATCATCATCATCATCATCCCTCCGAGTGGCTCCGGCGCGGGCCTCCTCGCTGCGAGCCTGAGCAAACGGCCCGCGGAGCGTTTAAAGACCCTCTGTCATTTTTTTTTTTTTTTTACCCCCACGCGTCCCCTGGTCCCACGCTCCTTCTTATGGATTTTCTGCCGGGCCGGGGCTAACTAGCTAGCAGAGCGAGTGCAAAGACATAAGTGTGTCTGGTGTGTTTCAGGCCGGTCGGGCTGCGCGAGGGGGGAGGAAGGGTGGGGGGAGGAAGGCGCTCATGCGGCGCTGCAGGGAACAGATATAAATCTGCTGCTCTGATGGCACCACGAGGGACACGGAGGGAAGTGTAGCGAGGCGATCGGTCCGGATGACGTACGGCACTCGGCCGCCTGTGTTCTCCCTCCATAAATAAGTCCGTCTCATTGCAAACAGATGAATCAAAATGCTAATTTATTTAATTTCTAACGTATACTTGTTTTCTGAAGCCCCCATCGAGACTCAAAGCAAACACTTTGGAGACTAAATCAAATACAGTAAAGAGTTTTATGATCTACAAAGGGATGACGCTTCAATGCAGCATAATGTGGAACAATATGATTGAGTTTTTCCTGTAGAAAAACAAAAAAAATAACATCCTTTTGTGCTTTGATTCAGCGTTCCTGGAAATGAAGCGGGAGCCTCCTTCCACTCTCACGTTGTCGTCTCGTGGTGTGAATTCATGAGCGCGCATAAATAAATCAGGAGGGGAAACTGCCGAGACGCGGGCAACGCCGCAGCATCCGGCGAGCGGGGTCAAGCCGAGCTCTTGGCGCGGCCTCCGTTCGGCGCCATCAGAGCCTCTCACTGCGTTTGGAGGTGGAGCGCGGAGTGGAGCGACGAGACGCGTTCGGCGTGTCGGATGTTGTTGCGTTGAAGTCGCTCCAGGAGATTTCCACCGCGAGAAAAGTTTACAACGAAAGCACCGGGAGTTTAAACACCACCGTCTGTCTGTTTTTATTTCAAACCGCTGCCTTTAACTTCTCATACATGATGAAACGGAGGATTTGTTCACAGCCTCATCATACACGTTCCCTTTGAGACTCTGCTGATGCATCTCCAGCTCTCGAATCAGGTTGTTTGAAGAAAAAAATCCTAAACAAAAAGCAGGGGGATGCAAAAATATAAATAAATAACACACAAGCTGATGATGCTTCTCTGCTGCTACACACTAAATTCTCACCTCCCACATCCACAAGTATGACCAGAGGACTGGTAGATAAACAGGATGATGTACGACCGTGTTTTGGCTCATTTTCTTCCCGGCGCAAACACAATCGTTGAAAAGATGCAACAACCGATCAAAGAGCTAATTTGCAAAGCGGGTTTAATGAAGCCAGACTCGATAATTGTCGCCCGTTTTTGGATTGTTTGCGTGCTTTCGCTACCCGCCCTTAAAAAAAAAAAACAACCCACTGTTTGACACAAGTAGGTTGCACCTCGCAGCATCACGACGGCGCCGCCGTGTTAAAACTGACAGAAATGGTTCACCCTCATCACGCCTCTTTTGTCTCTGCAGACTAATTAGGGAGTAATTGCTGTCAATTTAGTCGGGGAATTTTATGCAACGTGACACCTTCCAACGGCGCTCGAGGGTCTCGTGCATCCTCGTTCTGATCAGAAACTCAACACGCTGCCCTGCTTATTTATGGGAGGGGGGGGGTGGCTCTTAACCTTTAAAACCGCAGGGAATGAGTCCAGGAGCATCCAGAGACCTCCGGGATTTATGTCCCTCAGTAAAATAAGATTAGTCCCAACCTCACTCAAGCACCCCCCCCCCACCTTTCGGTTCAATACGATGTTGTAATTTGTTCATCTGAGAGGGGAGATTAAGGAGAAGCTGTCCGACAGCGCCATTTAAATGAAAATTCACATCGATCGTCCCATCGTGGGAAAAGTCACGTGTTTTGTTTTTGTGC
>JAUESF010000048.1:7434891-7445151 GCA_032274765.1 Malacoctenus tetranemus
CCCCCCCCCCCCCCCCCCCCCCCCCCCCCCCCCCCCCCCCCCCCCCCCCCCCCACCCCCCCCCCCCCCCCCCCCCCAAGTAGGGTGTCAGCAGCTTGCAGAAGCTGTTGCTATGGAGACAGGTCCTATCTGCACTCTGTCCCCCTGGCATCCCCCGCTCCAGGAGCGCAGAGACAGAGAGAGGGAGGGAGAGAGGGAGAGCGAGAGAGAGAGAGAGAGAGAGAGAGAATAACAAGATACAGGAGAGAGAGAGAGAGAGTGAGATCTGGAGAGTGAGTTAGAAGATACAAGAGTGAGACGGGGCTGAGAAAAGACGAGGGGAGAGAAAACAAAGGAAAATGTAACGGAGGGAGCGAGAAATAAAAGATTCCTGTTCACCATCAATCACTCGGTCATATTGTTGTTATGGACTATTAATGACAATTTATCTGCTCCGACATTCTCCAGTTTGCTGATTGCAAATGAATGCAAACTGAGAACACGCAGACTGAGCACCGTCGCCACCAGCGAAGGGGAAGGTAGATTTAGTATGCAGTTGGACTTTATTAAAACCAACTGGCCTGGGGAAATACTAAAGGATCCAACGCTGCTTCCCCCCCCCCCAGTTTTCGTGCTCGCACACGGCGCCGTCCGTAATCTGCCGTCCTCACTCGGAAGCAGAAGAAGAACCGTCTTCGAAACGAGATCCTCGAACCAGAATAACTCGATTCACCGGGAAAGTAAATTTGCAGGACTTTGTAGTGTTGACACTTCGGGAGGTAAACAGCTGCTAATGCAGGGGGAAAAAAAAGTGTGCGGATGCAGAGACAACAAGCGTGTACCTATAAGCCAGGAGAAAAAAAATCTGTCAAAACAGAACAATCTAGTGCAAACTACAGCGCTGCACTAATTAGCAGGCATAATGGATATGTAGCTTTTGTGGTGGCTGAGCTGAATTGTGCATTTTTCAGACATAAGATTGAGGGAAAAGTGTGTAAATGAAAGAAGCGGCGGGTGGCAACAGGCATTAAGAGGGCCTTAATGCCTGACATGCAGCAGGAAGCAGAAGAACACGTCTCTTTCACTGAAGCTGGCTGAAAGTTCAGCAGAGCCCACGGGACGCATTTTCACATGCCTCCCAATATTTACACTATTTAAACTGGTAAACTCTGTTTAATGGCCTTCCTTGGCGGCGCTGCGCAAACACGGAGGCAAAACGTCTTAACGCCAGGTCTGCATAAAAATAATATGCCATGCATTTCTTTCTTTCCCCATGTTTACTTGGCGGTCTGTACAAAAGTGTCTGAACTGAAATGTAGTCGTCAGTCAGTCGGTCAGTATCACTACGATTGGCAATATTATCAAAAACATTGACCTCAATATAATGTTTCTAACTTTTGTTTACGAAAACGCCTTCTAAATACAAGCCTGATCTTACGCTATGAGCGTATTGCAGTACTGTATGTACTGCGTGCATACATGTACAGTGGCGGTTCACTCAAAGGGGATCTTGTGGACTAACAAGGTGGCGAAAGTGTGGCGTTTGCAAGTTCCCCACTTCACTGTTGGTCCAGATCGCTCTGTCGCTGCGCACGCGAAGAAACACAGCAGAGACATGAGGTGTGATGCACTGCTGGAGACGTTGCATTCAGGAACCCTCACTTGATTTCAGCTGAAGATGTTGCAAATCATCATGCTCACTCTCTCCCCCTCCCTCTCCCCCTCCCTCTCTCTCTCTCTCTCTCCTTTTGTTGACGTTTCATTTTTCAACATTTTGTCAACAACCGATTCAGAAAACAACCGTTTAACTGATGAAACCACTGTCACTGAGGTGTCCGCGGGCGGCTCAGATGAACAACCTCTTTTAAATGAAACTCCTGCTTTACGGCGAATTGACACTCAGCCGTAAAGTGAGACAACTCCAAGTGTTGCGCGCCCGCAAAAAAAAAAAAAAAATCAACCTCTTTGTGGAGAGACGTCAGGAAAATGTGACGCCGCCACTGAGCGCGTGGACACCATGTTGAGCCTGCGCATCCTCCTCAGCACAAACCCACAACGCTGATGAATAATCTATCAGGGAACAAAAGACTAATGATCTGATTGGTTGGTGTGGTGCCGTATGTAGATGGGCTCTACAGAATAACATTGATCCCTCCCTCTCCATTTCTCTCCCCCCCCTCCCCCCCCTCTCCCCCATTGGACAGATCAATAGTGCTCAACACATTATTGACCTCCGCCTGATACCTTTCACGGGGATAAAGACAGAGACATAAACACTGGATGGAGAGAGGAGAGAGGTAGGAAGAGGCAGTAAATGTATCTGTGTGTGTGTGTGTGTGTGTTTGTGTATTTATGCGTGTCCCTGACTGGAGAGGTACTAATCTACATTCTGGTTCACACTGATATGTACCTCATCACTGTCTCCTTGACCCGCTGTCCTTAGTGCACAGAGAGAGAGAGGAGGAGGAGGAGGAGGAGGAGGAGGAGGAGGAAGTGAGGATGGGAGACGGTGAGGAAAAAAGAGCTGACTATGGCGATCTGGCTAATTTATCAGTCCAGTCAAAACAGCGCGTTTCACTCCGGAGCAACAGGACGCGGCTGCGACTGTCACCGTCACGTCGGGCGAACAACTGCGCACGCACGCACGCGTCCAATCCCTGAAAAACCCAGCTGGTTCTCCAAAAAAAACGGGCACCACGTGCACGCCCGACACGCCGAGGAAAGCCGCTGCCAAGGTGGCAGCTCTGAACCAGACAGGCAGACTCGCGCGCGCGCACACACGCCGGATGACAGCGCTAATACATGCCGCAGACACAACATCCACTTAGCCGACGCTCCAGAGAGGGAAGGCCGAAAGATGAGAAAATATGAGAACAAGATCAACTGCAAAGCAGAGTAAAGCTCTGGAGCGAGCAGGAGAAGGAACTGGAGGATTACGGACGTTTATGCCTCGTTTGACTCAATTAAAAACAAAAAGCAACACCATAAATCTGTTGGTTCAACATGAGAGACACACGCTCCGCGTGCAGAGTCTCTTCAGACAAACTAGGAGTCGCGGCACAACTCCTGTTTCGGTGACTTCGACAGGTGAGTCCGATCATGTAAAGGTGCATAACGCCACATGCGTGGACGCAGTCAACAAACTTGGTCTGACTTGAGGAGCAGCTGAAGCTCAGCGCTGCTTCACTGCAGCATCGGAATCGTGTTAACGAAGTGAAACAAGCAAATGTTGATTTTTTTTCGATTAGAAGTCTTGTAAGAAAACGGTTATTAACGAGATCTCTTGAGTTTTTAAGCTCTCCTGATGTCACATAAGGAGGTTCTCGAGTTAAGTGAAAGAAAACCAGTCTTTTCTTTCATTTCCTTCACTCGCCGTCTCTTTTGACATTTGCTCACTGAGCTCCGCTTTCAAATACCTCAACTGTCTCTTAGGTTGTGTCTTTATGTTGACTACACTGCCCTCTCCTCCTCGGCGCGACTAGGCATTGTGGGTAAACAGTTAGATTAGCCAATCAATCTTCTCTCGGGAACAGGGGGTAGAGGAGGTGAGGGAGGCAGAAAGGGAGGGAGGAGAGGGCCAGAGAGGAGATAGGGAGCGAGGGGGAGAGAGACGAAAAGAGGAGGAGAGTTGGGCGAGAGGGAGTGAGCGATAAGCCGAGTGAGAAGAGAGGGGGCGGACTGCTGTGTCGGGTGAAGGAGAGAGTAAGAGATACGGGGAAGAAGGATGGGAGGAAAAAGAGGTGAGAGGGGGGGAGAGAACGGGCACAGGCAGAACGAGGGGGGGAGGGAGGGAGGGAGGGAGCAAAAGATGTAGATGATGTGGGTGTGTCGCAGAGAAAAAAAACCCACAAGCTGCCGCAAAAACACGATGAGAAGGAGCTGAAGTTGCACGAGATGCAAGAAGGAAGGAGGGGCGAGGAAAAGTGAGGGATGTGAGAGGAGAGGAGGAACAGAGGAGCAGCGTCATGAAGGAATCAACAAGTAATAACCTCAAGTGTTTGTTACAGCAGACCGGATGTTTGCAGCAGTCACCTGCTCCTCCCCCCCCCCCACTCTCTCTCTCTCTCTCTCTCTCTCTCTCTCTCTCTCTCTCTCTCTCTAAAGCCAAGAAACTGCTGCAGTATCGGGAGGAACGTGGTGCTGCCGGGCAAGAAGAAAAGTGAGGAGGCGGCAATATCTGCGATCCACCTGCTTCCTGTCACACCGGAAGGAGCAAACTGTCGAGTAAAGTGCTCCGTCGGTTGTTTCTGAGCACGACAAGGTGAAATCCTGGAAAGGAGCTAATCACTGAGAAAAGTTTGGAAATTTGGCTGAAAAAACAAAAACAAACAAAACAGGCTTGAGAGATGCATTAAAACATCATGTTTTATGTGCAATTGGTAAACATGATATAGAAGATAAAAAATATGAAGGGAGAACTGCAGGTTTTGTGTTTGAAAACCTTATGGAACAAATCTAAACAACAACCACCAACGTTGTCGCGACACTAACACTGTTAAAAACACCTGGCAAAAGTTGTTTTGAGATAAACCTGTCGTCTCCAGATAATGGTTCTTAAATGTGGACTCACACAATCTAGCGATCCTCAAAAAGACGAAGGAAGTGTTTGGAGGTGAGGTGATTTTTTTTTCCTCTATCCTGCTCATTCTTTTGAAACCAGTAGAAAGGACCTGTGCTCAGAGACTCGCCTCGGGGGGCTGGAGCCAAAATTAAACCCGTCTTGTCTCCTTCGCTTTATCACGTTCTGGAGCAGACAGCCAGCGACCATGTAGCAGCACACCCATCTACATTTATACACAGGGTTAACTGGAAGGAGGGTGTAAGCCCGTCCACCCTCCTTCTACGGGCTGGTTGCCAAAGATGCCCCCCATCCATCAACACACACACACACAGACACTGTCTCTCACACACACACACACACACACACACACACACGCACTCACACACACAAATCCCTGGCTTAGCCTCGGCCCAGTGCTGGGATTACCGGATTAGAACTCTATTCCATTATCTCCCCACACTATACAGAGCGCGCGCACACGCACACACGCACACACACACACGCACACAATGCCACACTGTCTTGGCCGGCGAGGACAGGCTGAAGACAGACAAACAGTGTCAATCAAAACAGATAACGTGTACAAGACACAAGAGCGCACAGTTACAGTTTCCTCGCGCCCTCCTTTACATTGTCGCTGGAGTTCTTGTTTGCGGGGCTCTTTTGAGACGAGAGGTTAAACTTGAACTGTGACAACGAGCAGCGATAATGCTGAAGTGTCTCGGGTGAGGGGGGGGGCAAAACACTGAATCCTTACATTACAAACCCCGAAGAAGCCGCTGACCCCCGGCCTTTTATGCGTCGGAGGAGGAAGGAGAAAAAAAAACTTGGCCGGAAAGATCTTAAAACAACTCCAGCAGGGACGCGCGTAAACCGGCCGAGCCGAGCCGATGTACAGCGGCGCGGTTCTGACCGAGAAATCCCGAAACAGATAGATGCGAGAAGGGCCAGAAATAACTCGACGTTCTCTCACGATTTCCTTGAGAAGCTGCGTCGTTATGAAGCGTCGGGAACAATTTTGGGCGTCCCTCGCACAAGAGGGGAAAAAAAAAAAGGCCCATTCATTTTCTCTTTGACTATTGTAGAGGCAGCACTTCCAAGGCTTTTGGATGGAAACGCTCCCAGCTGAATCATCAGCACAGCAGATGAAAAACTGCATTAGGAAATGCTCGGCTCTTTGATAACAAGTGAAATAATTAAAACTGGGGGGCACCGCGTGAGCCTAAATAATCATTACATTTTCCAGCGGAGGCCTGTGATCCTATGTTAAGTGACATTAAAGATATCATTAAATTTTAACAACGGCACAGGAACGCAGCCTCCTCCTGTCCCTGCATAATAACGCTACAGTAGCACGACACTCCACTCGTGGCGCCATCGGTTCGGGTTTGTAAGGTGGAGGCATTTAACTGCGAGTGCTATTTTAACGTCATTTTAGCATCAGAAACGTCTTAATTTGATCCTTTCCCTCATTATGACTCATCATGCTGCTTATTTTCAATTTGATCTTTTTAAAATGACCCAAAATTTTACATTTCTTAACGCACCTTAAAAAAAACAACAACAATTTAATTTGGAACTGCTTTTTTTTCGGGAGTCGTCACTGGATTGAGTCATTCAAGACTCAAGACTTTATTTTTCACAAGCACAAATACACACAGTGTAATGTGCAGTGAAATGTGTTGTGCACCTGTTCCACACCGAAACTATGATTACTGAAACAGTAATTAAACAATAAGTACGTAATAATTAAGTATATATATGTATATATAAATATACATATATATATAAATTATTTAAAATGTGTCTTTTTGTGTCTATAGTTTGGATCAGACGTCATACGAGTGCAACAAGCATTAATCCTAAAAATAACCAATCAAAAATTTGTCTCCAGGAATTGCGTTTTACACGTTTGAGTTAAATTCGTCTGGTTGTTTACAAAAATGAGCAGTAAGAAGGTTTTGTGTATTTGTACCCTTGCGACAGTTTTTTGGGTCAACTTGCACTTGGAGGTACAAAAACAAGCCTCATACTGCAGGAACACGAACACAACATTTGACAAACAAGCGTGACGCTCCTCATACACTTGTCCTTGAACATACTTTGCTTTCTATGCTTCTTCAGCACCCTGGACGTCACTGCTGAAGCAGTATGTTACAGCGCTACTGCAGAGTGTTTACACCAGTACTAACATGTAAATAGGAATGAATTCAACAGTGTGTAAAGGCAGTGATTGTTTTTGAGAGCAGCGAGAGGGGGAGAGAGAGAAGTGTTGGCAGATCCTGCCTGTCACTTACATAATCATGGAAGGCCTTTGCCTCACTGGAGTGTTCACATGTCTCCCTTCGGTCTGGAGCCGCACAATACAAATCCCAGAATACACTGAAACGAAGAGGGTAAGAGGAGAGAAAGGGCCAGAGGTTAGCCAACGGAGCAATACAAGCAAATGTGTAACAGCTATTCATAACCCATTCACACACTCTCGCTATCTCCCCAGCGCTCTTAAACTACCTCTTACACACTTGAGCATCTTTGTGAGAGGGACACAATGCCCGTGTAGCCCCCTCAATCAACCTCTCACTCACTCAGGATGCACACACACACACACACACACACACACACACTTGCAGCAGCGCGACACCGGCTCGGACCTTTCGTTACCTGCCGCTCTTCCACCGACGAGAGGATCAACGTGAAACTCTTTCACAAACAAACTTTTTTTTTTTGGCGCTGCAGATAAAATGGCGCGATTCGAGAAAAAAACTGAAACTTATGGAAACGGTTAAACCGTTAAAACACCTGCACACACCAGATTTATTAGCTGGTTAAATTAGCGTTTCATCGCAGCGGTCGCTGCTTGTTGCCGGAAACATCAGGTGCAACTTCAGATTAAAGTTGCACAGTGACAAAAAAAAATAACGGTTCCTACCATACGAGAATGTATACACGGCGGCACTACCGTGTATTACTACTGTCTGGTGACAGTTTCCGCTAGCAGCTGTTTCTGCGAGCCGCGGCTAGTTAGCGGAAACAGCTGCCGCTGACTGGTGACCTCCGGGGGATGTGATAGGCTGTTTGCGCACGCTGGGCCCGCCTGTCTGTAAGCTGATTGGCTGTTGGTGTGCTTCTACCGGCAAGCAGGAAGTCGACGAACACAGCTCCGCTTCGGTCGATAATTCGTCGAAAAAAAACCAACAAGCTGTTGAAAAGTCACATTTGGAACTATTTTGGCTTTTGCTCAAAACAATATTTGTTTCAGTCCAATTCTTACTTCACCAGTGTTATGTTTATTATGCACCAAACAACATTGTAAGTGATTTCTAAGTATTTATAAC
This sequence comes from Malacoctenus tetranemus, assembly GCA_032274765.1. Taxonomy (NCBI): domain Eukaryota; kingdom Metazoa; phylum Chordata; class Actinopteri; order Blenniiformes; family Labrisomidae; genus Malacoctenus; species Malacoctenus tetranemus. The sequence goes on from JAUESF010000048.1 coordinate 7,442,766, forward strand.
TTGTACAAACACACTGCAGTTCATAAAAAGAGTAATAACAATTTTTTTTAAAAAAGGGCTAATCGATGAATCGTTTAATTGTAGAAAAATGACTATACTGAGGATGTGATTGCCTAAAAAGTTCCCTTCTGAACAAAATGTTTTCCGCCCTCTTTTGTCTCCCTGTCACACCGACTCGCCTCAGCATACAGGAGGCTGTGAAAAGTTTCCCAGGTCAACTCTACAGTCTAGAAACTGTCCTATCTACGGTTTGTGCAAATCGGACTGCGACCACCGCAGGGCAGGGCCTCCTTGTCATTTCTGGCACCTTCCCCAAGGGGGGGGGGTCCCAGACCCCAGGTGGTGAACCAGTGGTCTGAAGGAGTCGTCTTCAAGCTATAATTTGCTTTCGCTTTGATCTGATCATTATTGCAGCTGCGGCGACTGAGGACGCCGCGCTTTCTGATCCCTCCTCGTGTACCGAGCGCGTCCATAAGCGTCTTGTTTTTCTGTATGTGGGGAACTATAAGTAGAAAATCACATGTGTCCACGCAATAAACACCATGCTGACAGCATATTATGTCCCTGAGAGGTCTGAACTGAGTCAGTCTTTATGCACTGATGTAGCAGAGGTGGGAAATACCCGGAGAAACAGAAATATGACGATCGACGGACTAATGGAGGAGCCACTTTTTATGTTTTATGTTTCCGAAGACATGTTGAGCCCTAAAAACCTCCTTTACATTTGTTTTTTTTGAAGGTCTGAGACAGTTAAAAGAATAAAATAACTACAAAATAAGGATTTAGTTGATTAAAATTTGCCCATGAGTTACTTCACCTGAATGTGGAGTTTCAACTCAAACACTTCTCTCTTTCATGTCTGTGATTAAAGCAAAGAGATCGGACGCATCCTTTGGAGTCGCCCCGCCTGAGACAATCCTGCATGTTTTCAATTGACCACTCTGTGCCTTCATTTTCTTCCTATTACAACACGTCCTTGGTCTTAAGACTGCTGATGGTGCTGACGTTCAATCTTCTGACTCAGCAGAGCCCCTCCCCACCCCCCACCCCTCCAGGGGTGAACAGTAACAGTGGACACAATACTTTTACAGACCATCTAACGGAATACTTTAACGCTGGTGCATTAAATCCATCGGATTACTTGGAATATCTTTGCTAGCTTTCTTTATAAAGCTCATTGTTTTGCCATTCAGAAACAGTTTTAAGTGCACAAGTTGGTTCAGAAGGGATTTGAATGAAATACACGACTCAATTCTTCATTGAAAGTATAAAGTGGGGAGTTAAAGATAATCAGTGAGTGAAAACGTTAAAAGAAAACACAGAATTGCAATTTAAGGGGGGGGGGTCGCAGTAACTAAAACGGTTCAGCTCTTTTCTTGGAGTCGCTGAATGTGGCCAGTAAGAAACTTCCACATGTAAATACTCTGATGCAGAAATTTGTCTTCGATGAGATTAAAAAGGAATAGTGTTTAAATGTTTTCACGAGCTATTTAAAAGAATTACACGTATTTGAAATCCCCTCCGTTTCAGGAGGAAATAAAGTGAAACCAAAACCATCCGATTGACAAAACAACTCGAAAAAATATCATTCAGACGGCTGCGGTTTTAATTGGACGAGACATTTCGGCGGCCTCTGCTTCGGCTCAGATTATCCTCTGACTTGACTCTGACTCACGCTCTGCCTCCTCTGCTTTCCATGCTGGCAAGAACCGTCTTCGGAGGTCCAAAAGAAAATAAATTGATTGAAGTCTTGTAGTGGGAGCAATGGTTAAAAAAAAATGTGAGCACGAAGCCTTTTCGATTCACCTTTGTCGCTCCTCAGTCTGCTAAAGGTAAAAAGTAATTTTCAGGCTATGTAATGAAGCCCGAAAACGATGCAAACGCGCATTAAACACGTGTGTTTGAAATGCGACAGCAGGCCAAGTGCGCGTAAACACGTGTTTTAGGAGAGAAACACATACGGCGCCGCCCGTCGGCGTGAACCACAGGTGAGAGCGTCAAAAAAAAAAAAACAAGCCGAGCTGCTGATCGGCGCTTAAGGCGTTGACCCTAAAGGTCAAACTTTAGCTGGGGGGCAAGAATGACAGCGGAGGGGGGCCAAGGAGGAAGACGGTGGAGGGAGAGGTGACACAAAGGAAGCTGGAATGCAAAGGGTTAATCTGCTAAGAAACCCTCTCCCATGTGAACAAAAGGGGAAAAGTGGGAGGTGGTGGTGGTGGGGGGGGGGGGCACACAAAGGGTGATGGGAGGGGGGAGCAGGGGGAGGGGAACCGTGTGTGTGTGTGTGTGTGTGTGTGTGTGTGTGTGTGTGTGTGTGTCTGTGTGCGCGTGTGAGACTGAGTGTGGGGTGTGGGTCCATTCCCCAACCAGCTGGAGCGATTGTGTC
>JAUESF010000048.1:7522331-7533943 GCA_032274765.1 Malacoctenus tetranemus
GCCCCCCCCCCCCCCCCCGCCGCCCCCCCCCCCCCCCCCCCCCCCCCCCCCCCCCCCCACTGCGCCTGTGGATCCAAAGCACCATCTAGTGGCCGTCCAGCGTCTCCCCGGCTGAGCCCCTCGCCGGGGCTGTGATGTAACCAAAGAGTGTCCTGCAGTATTTCTAACCACTTCCTGCTTCCTTCCCTCGGCGAACGATGCGCACCGAAACCGGGCGTCGTCCGAGCGACAGAGCGCGACTGATGACGGGACGCTGTCCGTGTGTGTGTGTGTGGAAACGTGTCACTGCCTTTATTTTTGTACTGAAAAAACGTACCAGCATATTTAAAGTATAAAGTTATGTTTTTATTTCCTTAAATTATGTTTAGTTAGAAAAAAAAAGACTGTACGATGACTGAAGTTGTTACCGAGCTCTAAGGATGTTCTATAAAAGTGTCGGAAACTCCTCGGCGTTCAAGTTCCTTCTTGTTTTGCCGCACGACAACTTTATTTTGAAAGAATTCCCTGAAAATAAAGGTCACAAAGTGCTTTATGATGGAAAGCAGACAGCTGATATGACTGAATCAAGATAAAAACCACCTTAAAATGAAAGTGTTTTGAGGTGAACTCGACGAAAGCGGAGCAGAGATGGGCCGTGAATGTGTTGGACTCGCGGTCCCGGGTTCGTGACTCGGTGAGGTGCAGCACTTTCAGGAAACGTGCGTTTTAAAGGTCGGTCGGCGTCTCCAAAGATCCAGGAAGAACATGCAGATGCTGAGGGCCAGCAGCAGGGCTGAGAGGGTCTCCCCCTCCCCACGGGCGATCGGCTGGGTCCCGACGCCTGACGCCCTGAAGCCACCGGCCCCGGCGTCTCTGAGCGCCGCTCGCCGCAGGAAACCCGAGACGTCGCTCGGCGCTTCGCCGTTCACCGCGAAGCGAGTTCGCCTCCCTCCGGTGACACGGCAAGAGTCTGGTCACCGCTGCTTAATATTTAACCAGCACCAGGTTTTGCTTTTCCTGGTCATGGCTCTGCTCCGAGGGCTTTAGTTACCTCTGCGTTGGAGGTCGGAGGAGGGGGGAGGAAAGGGTGAGGAGGGGGGAGTCAAAGCGTGACTCTCTACCTGCGCGTCTCACCAGAGAGAGGGAGCAGCTTCCTCTTTCTGCCGGTGGAAATCACCCTCAGGGCTTTCCTGCCGCGCGCGACGCTTTCAGGTCAATAAACGTTGAGTTTCGATCAGAGAACTCAATAAATCTCAACAGTTCTGCGTCGTTATCTACGAAATCCAACTCAAGAACACGAAGGCTTGAACGTTCGCAGTAAAAGTCGAATTTCAGCTGTTAAAAGAGGCTTTTTGTGACTGACACATTGATACTTTCATTGCGTTCTCAGCACATCGTGATGCCGCGTGATACAAGGACAGTGAAGAAGAGCAGAAAGCAGCATTTTCTTATCTGATCTTTCTGCTCTCGTGACGTTTGCGGCCGGTTTCGTGGCCACAGCGACGCGAGCGAAAGCTGCTCTTTGGTCTCTTCAGCGCCACTCGGTCCTCGAAGGGTTTTTCGCGAGGCCGGACTGGACAGAGATCGACCGTCCGGCTCGTCGTCTTTAACTGAAACTCCGACTGAAGTCTGTCGCTGTGGTGCTGCTGCGGCAGCGGACCTCAGAAGAGAACAGAAGAGGAAGTTCCTTCATTTTTAATGGCGCCACTACGAGCACGCCGTTACTTACTGACAGCATGCTCGGAAAGGTTCCCCCCCCGCACATAATGCGGTGCGGTAACCCGACGCCACGGAGTAGGATGACTAATGAATTACATGACATGTCGGTGGACATAATTAAAGTCACAGGACTTAAAGTTCACGCCTCAGTGGGTCACTTCGGCTCCGAACGCGTCCGCACGCCGCACGATCCGCGGTTAAAGTCGCAGATCCCCAAGAGTCCGCAGCGTCTCGTCGAGGTGGAGATCAGAGGTGGGACGTCGTGTCAGCGCCCGGTGGAGATAGGGTGTCGACGCCTCGTGGTGACGGATAAATAATTCAGCCGGCCGGGCCCAGGCTCGGCCGAGGAGGAGCCGGCGAGCGCAGATCCAGCGGGCGACAGGAGGAGGAAAGAACGACGCCGGAGGAGGATGGAGGAGGTGGCGAAGAGGAGGCCCATCATCTCCGCCAGGGAGAGAGGTCAGTGTGAGGAACCTGAAAGTGTGTGTGAGTGTGTGTGTGTGCGTGTGTGTGCACGTGGAGTGTATTGCAGCTGGAGTGGCGTCGCTTCAGGAACCTCCGTCAGCGTCAAGCTCTCGTCGCTCCGGACATGTTTGAGATTTCCACTTTGTTTTGAAGTCAGCGTCAAACAAGACGTCCTCCTCATCACTGTCCTCCTCCTCCTCCTCCTCCTCCTCCTCCTCCTCAGGCCCCGGGCCCGGGCGCTACAGTCTGCCCCCGACGGTCGGATACATCAACCACGACTTCACCAAGCCCAGCAGCCCCGCCTACACCTTCCACAGCCGCATGAGCAGCGCCAGTGAGTCCACCAATCACAGCTGCGAGACCTGCCGCAAAACCGCCTGTCGATTGGTCGGATTTATCGGCAGAAGTCTCGAGGCCAAACACACGATCGGCTTTAACGTCGTCTGGTGTTTTGAATGTTTTGAATGTTGCTTTGCGCCAGTGATCTCGGTGGACTCCAGCCCGGGACCGAGGTACCACGTGGGAGCCAAGGTCACCCGGTTCGGCCGGATGGAGACGCCGTCCTACTCCATCCTGGGCAGAGGGCGGCGAGCTGGAAGCAGAGGTGACCGAAGGCGTTTGCGGCTCAGGCAGACGGCTGCTCGAGAACACGCTTGGTCAAAAAAGTTGGTTTCAGGAATGAGCCACGCCCACCACAGGAAGTACACCTCAGCCACTTCCTGTCTCGTCTCCAGACGGGGCGTTCCAGACTCCCGGGCCGGGGGCCTACAGCCCAGAGAAGGCTCCGCCTCTCAACGCCCACCGCCGGCCTCCGTCCTACACCATCGGCTCCCGCACCAGGTACCGCTCGGTGGACGCGGTCCCGGCGCCCAACAGGTGAGGGCAGCGCCACGAGACGGGCTGGGAAACACACACAGTAGCATCTGAGCCGAACCTTACCCCCGCCCCCCGCCCCCACCCTCAGGTACAGCCTCCCCAACCTGCTGGGCTGCGAGGTCCCCAACAAGCCCTCCAGCGCCAGCTACTCCATGTCGGCCCGCAGGAAGGTGGGCGCGCCCTCCGAGGACCTGTCCATGAGCCCCGGGCCGGGCCGCTACGACAGCACCCACCCGGACGTCTACCGGCAGCGCCAGCCCTCCTTCACCATGCAGAGCCGCACCAGGCGGCCCGCCCACGCGCCCGCCCTCGCGCCCGGCCCCGGCGCCTACAGCCCAGAGAAGCACCACGTGCACCTCCCCAAGCCGCCGGCCTTCACGCTGGGCGTCAGGCACTCCGAGTTCGTCACGCCGCTCGTGGTGGACGCAGCCGACTGAACACCGGCGTTCAGAGGGACTCCTCGTCTGATCCTAATGTCCACGAGTCAATACACCAACAGGATTGCTCATTATGCAAAGACAAAAAAAACCTCTTTATTGAGCTTTCATGCTGTACAGAAAATATTTATTTTTTCCATTCATAAATAAAATATTAATAAAACTTTGCTTGCATTGTTTGTGCTGTAAAAACGACCTAAAAGGAGCATCTGCACGCTAGCTCGCTGAGACAGGAGACAACAGAGGGACCGAGGGAGCGTCTCTACACTTTGGCTCTGGGGATCGTGACGTTCACTGGCGAGCTCCACTCGCTGCACTCGCCGAAGCCCAGCAGCTCCTCGGCGCACACCTGGAACAGGTAGGGCCTCCCCGGGGTCAGGCCCTTCAGCTCGATGCTGGTGCTCTCCAGAGGACCCAGCTGGAACGAGACGGCAAGCGTTTAGGGTCAAGTTCGACTGAGGTCGACGCCGGGAAACAGCGAAGCATTTGTGACCCGTGTCGGGATCGTTCAGTTGAAAACGTCTTTCATAAAACACGGGTCGAAACTGCCTTTTGCTTTCATTTTGAAGGTCTTTCACCTGAAACACCTCGACACGTTTTTTTCCCAGAAAGTTTGAGGTTGACCAAAAAGCTTTAGTTTGATCGTCCCCTCGGTGAAGGAGGAACTTTTCTTTCAACATGCTGGACTTCCCTACGCCGACAGACTGAGGTGAATTTTACCCCAGTTTCTCCTTTTAAACACTTTTGCTCTTCTTAAAAAAGTCCTGAAACGGTCTTAAAACCAATAAAAAGTGGGGCGCAACATTTTTCCCAAAGCTGGAATCGAACCCACAACCTCCTGATTGTTGCCCTTTTTTTGTCTCCACCCCGTAAATTTGCTTTGAAGGCTGTAATAAACTGAAGGATTTATGATCCGTGTAGGGATCATTCAGTAAAAACATCTTCTGTCAAACGTGACCCTGTAAAACTGCCTTCTGCTTTTATTTTGAAGGGCTTTCCACAAATTTTTTTTTCAAGCAGTTTGACCAGAAAAACTTTAGGTAGTTTTCCCGTCCCCTCAGTGAACGAGGAGCTTCTCTTTGTTGGACTTTCTCGCGCTCCTTTGAAACACTTTTGCTCCTCTCTTCTGTAAAACACAGTCCGATGACGTGTTTTTGAAACTGCCTTCTGCTTTTATTTTGAAGGGCTTTTGACTAAAAAAACCCCCCAAAAAACTTCCACAAATTTTTTTTTCAAGAAATTTGACAAAAAAAAATCTTTCAGTAGTTTTCCCGCCCCCTCAGTGGACGAGGAGCTTCTCTTTGTAAATGTTGGGCTTTCTTACGCTCCTTTAAAAACACTTCTGCTCCTTTCTTCTTCAGAAAGTCCTTAAAGTTTGCAACAACGGTCTGAAAAATAACAAAACATTGAGACACTTTTTTTTTTTTTTCCCAAAGCTGGAATCGAACCCACGACCTCCTGATTGGTGCCAATTTTTTCCCTCCATTTTTCTTCTTCTTCCTCCCTCCAATACAGACTAATGCTGCCCTGTCGAGGAGTCGTTTCTTTCAACATGTTGGACTTTCTTACGCTGACAAACTTGGGCTCGCCCTGGTTGGACCACTGGTACTTGATGTGGTATTTCAGGGGGAAGATCTCCAGGTTGGTCCACGTGGGAGGGGGGGACCACTCCAGCAGCAGGTCCCTGACGCGGCGGGGGGAAATCTTCACGTCCACCGGAGGATCTGGCTTCACTGCGCACACGCAGGAAGAAGAACCGCAGGTGAGAAACAGCCACTGAGGGAAGTGGCGGCGCCGGGGCCACCGATGGGTTCTCACCGATGGGTTCTCACCGATGTCCTCCAGCATGAAGCTGGTGAGTTGGGAGCTGCTTCCCGACGGGTACACCGCCGTGATGTTGACGATGTAGTTGGTCAGCAGCTTCAGGTTGGGCAGGTGGCAGAGCCACAGCTGGAGAGGAAACAAAGGACGCCGGCAAGTTCAAACGAGGGAAATAAAAGTAAACTGACAGAGAAAATTACTGGTAAATTACTCCAGAGTAAAGCACAGGAACCTCAGAGAGAGGGAAACTTTGGACAGAATTACCACAGAGGAAATTTGCACAATTTCTTTGTGCTGAAACCAAACGCAATCATTTCTTTCTTTTTCTCTCTCAAGGTTTTTTTTTTCCCAGACTCACATGATGAAAAAAATGACAGGTCAGGCTTCACTGAGTTCAGACTTCCTGTGAAGATTTGTTTCGTTTTTTAGTAATTTATCAGAGTTGTGTTTTTTTGCTGAATGAAAGCAATTAAATTAAATTAAATTAAATTAAATTAAATTAAATTAAATTAAATTAAATTAAATTAAATTAAATTAAGTTTTATTTTATTTTATTTTATTTTATTTTATTTTATTTTAATTTATGTGGAGGGATTTTTTTCCCCCTGATGGACAGAAATCTCAGACACCAATTCAGCCTTCACCTGCTCAGAGGAGGACGATGATGCCGCGGTGGGAGCAGAGGATGAAGATCCAGGTGGGACGAGGTGACACTGCATCGCGCTCTGCTGGTTCGGTCTCTCACTGTCACACATACACACACACACACACACACACACACACACACACACACACACACACACACACAGATCCATCAACATCAGCTGGCTGCACGTGCGCGCTGATGCCCCAGACGACAGGTTTACCTGCAGCTGGCGACGTAGTGCAGCGGCGCCGACCGGGGCGACGACAGGGGCGACTCGGGCCACGAGCAGAGCGTCACGTTGGGATACACCGAGCAGCGACATTGCACGGCGGGGACGGAGGGAGGATCTGCAGGGAGAGGAGGTCAGTCGGAGTCTGCTGTCCAGATGGTGGAGCTTCAAACCTCTGTTTTTGGTTGCTGGGATTAATTTAGCTTTAATGTTTGCTTGTTTCCTCTTGTTTCTGATCATTTATCACCAAGAGACTGAGAGAAAACCACTGAAATCCTGAATAAAGCATCTGGAGCGATGACAAATCCCGAACAGGTGTGAATTTGAGCGCCAAATAAAAGCGCCAAAATAAAAAACAAAGCGTTTGAGACGTAGTGCCAAGTTTTAACTTAAGTTTTAACTTAAATTTTAACTTAAATTTAGCAGCTTTAATGTGAAACAGTCGTTCACTTCCAATAAATGAAAAAAAAGCAACATTTGAAGTTATTTTTACGTGCGTTAACGTGACCACGGAGCAGAAGCGGGGGGGCGGCGTCGAGGTACTCACTGCCTGATACTGACGTGGCTCTCAGCAGGTCCACTGCACGAGTCCCAGGGACACACAGGAGCAGAGCGACCGCGACACACACACCGCTGAGCAGCACAGCCATCGCAGAGAAACACCCAGAGAACCGGTAAAAAAAAAACAACCCTGCGGCTTGAACCTGTGCAGGACGACGAAGGCTCCTCTTCCTCCTCCTCCTGCTGCTGCGGCTGCTCCGTTTGTCCTTTGCTCCGTTCCTGAGGTCTCCTCTTATCTACGAGTCAAAGCTCAGAGACGAGTCGCGGCTCCGTCGCCGCGCCGGCTCTTTAAAACGCCGCGGTGGTCAGAGCGAAAGAGGAAGAGCGAGCGAGGTTTCTCTCTCTCTCTCTCACAGGAAGAAGCCTCCTTCCTCCCTTCCTCCGCTTTGAACTGCGTCTCTGTTGATGCGTCAGGTTTCCTGATGTCACCCTGAAGTTTTTTTGAGTGAAACTCGCCCCAAGTGAAGCAAAAACTTTCGGGGAGGGGGGGGGGAAACTCACGGATTGGCGCCAACTTTTTCTTTCTTTATTTGAGGTGAAAATTTTTGTTCTGATGACTTGTGGTGAAAAGAAAAGCAAGAAAAAGTCCCTGACTGACATCACCTGTGCCCTCAGGTACTCTCCTCAGCTCAGAGCGAGCTGGACCGCCATCTAGAGGACATGCCCGGCAACTGCAGTCCCTTTCTGCAACGCTGTACATTTGCCCGGGCTTCGCTGTCACCCGTCGACCGACGTCTCCTGAGCGTCTCGTTGAGGCCGCGGCAGCTTCTTGGGGAGGACGGCGCCCCGGCCCGCCGCGGGGGCCTCCCCGGGGGCCTCGTCCCTGAGCGCGCCCGGGCTGTGAAGCCCCCCGCCGGAGGCGCGCAGGGAGGTGAAGGCCTTGCTGATCCAGCTGTCCCTGGCCTCCTGGAGATCATTAGCCAGAGTCCCCTTCTGGTGCTCCAGCTCCTGGGCGGCGACAGCGGGGACGCACGAGGACAAAACTCAGACTCAGGAAACGTCGGCCGCGCTCGTTCAACACGGCAACATCACTGCTACACTCAATCCCATCATATGACTCCATTACACCTCCCATCAAACGCACATATTAGTTGTTTTTAATTAACACAGCTGTTCATCTTTAAACCTATAAGCCAGCAGCTTACTTACTTTTAAACGTAGCACAGATGATGCATAATTAAGCACCGATAATTAAGTACACTGTGTACTTTGCTATATACATAATACATATTTTAATCTGTGATTATGCACACGCGGAGTTTCTCCGTCTTGCTCTGCACTGAGCCCTCGGACCAACCCTGTGGCTGTGGATGATTTCACTTGTTTTGGAAAAAGAAACGAGCTTCAAGTGTAAAATCCTGTCTGAGAAAATGCTCCGACGAACAGCGGCCCGTTAATTAACCTGAGCGCGGATCGTCTGGGCGCGACCGCGGGACGACGAGCGCTCGGCAAACGTCTGCCTCCACCTCCGAGGTGACCGTCGCGTTTTTAATGACGTTGTTCGAGGCTGTTTAGAGTTAAAAAAAAAGGAGGAAGAAGATTTTTATTAAGCGAGGCCGAGCAGCGAAGCGCCAGATTTGCTCCGTCATTCAGGATTACGCTTCAAAAATAGGATTAAGGACGGAAATCAGCCGGGGAAGTTTTCTCTGGCGAAGAGTCAACGAGCGGTAACTCCCCCCCCCTCTTCATTTTATTTGCCTTTGTTCTTCTGTTTCTTTTTTTTTTTCTCTCCGCTGCGTCTTCCTGAACTAATCTTCTTTGTCACTTCTGTCAAACCTGTTTTTCTTGCTACCTCCAGCGAGCCGGGATCCCGGCCCGTCTGGGGATTACGTGGCCACGCCGGGAAAATCTCCTGTTCAACAAGACCAACCGCTTGGCTCGCGCCGATTCGTCCAAAACACAGGGGGGGGGGGGGCGAGGGGGTCGAGTCGCATCACGACGCTTCCTGCCGGGGCCTCGGGTCGTCGACGTCGCCGCTCGCTTTTTTTTTAACCGGGATAATTAAAGCGGCTCGAAAATGTTTTCTCGGCGACAGTTTCACAGAAACACAAAACCGACGTTTTCTGCGCCGTGAAATCAATTTGCAGCGGCTTCGTCGCGGCTCTGTCGCGTCGCCCGATAAGGAAGAAGGGAACGATTTACAGCCTGGATGTAACTCTGCCTCCCTGAGCCGAGACTGCAACACATCGCCTCTTATTTACTGCTTTCTCCGCCTGTTTTGATGGTTTCTGCTCGGATATAAAGAGCATGTTGGAGACAGATAAGAAGAGAACATGGAGTCATTTCTGTGACGGATGCTGGGATAATCTGAGGTCTGTAGTACGACGCTGGAAGCTGATTTCAGGGTCAACTAAAGAGGAAGCTCCTGAGTCGGTGGGGCCTCCACTCTCACCTGGATCTTGCACTCGGCCTCCACCATCAGCAGCTTGGCGTGGGCCAGCTCCCGCTCCAGCGCCTTGATCTGGGCCTTGACGGACTCCCTCTCCCGGTCCCGCCCCCTCTGCTCGGCCCGTGCGGGGGCGGGGCCGCTCTCCTCGGGGCCCTGACCTGCTGCGGCGGCGGCCGGCGCCTCCGAATCAACAACGTGCCGACAGCGGGAGCAGGACTTCACTGCGCTCTGCCAAGAAAGACGAAAAAAAGGGAACGTGACGAGCAGAAAACGAGCTCAGTGGAACGTGATGAGCAGTCGTGTTGGACGATCCCGATAAGACGGAGGGAGACGCGTTTCTGAGAGAGCGAAAGCTTCGTTCTCAGGTCGAAGACAGTCACCTGAGACGACGAGACGCAGCGCGAGCGGAGGGAGGAGGGAGAGATGAAAGGAGGACAGACGACGAGTCACCTTCAGCGAGTCGAGCTCCTCTCTGTGGGCGGCCTGCTGCGTCTCCAGGCGCTCCGTCAGCTGGGAGCAGATCTGAGAAGGAACGGCAGCGCGTCGTTAAGCGGCAGCAGCTTCTCCTCCACACCCACCCGGTGCGGATCCCTGTTTTCGCCGCAGCCGACGCTCCGCACCTGCTTGTAGTCCTCGACGATCCCCGCCGACCTCTGGACCCGGCGCTCGCTCTTCTCCAGCTCCCTGCGAAAGACGTCCTTCAGCTGCAAGCAGAAGAACGACCCTGTTCATTCACTCGCTCGCTTCACTCGCACTGACGGGCGTGGCGCCCCGCGGGGGGGGGGGGGGGTTGGTTTCGACGGAGTCGGCGCTCCCACCATGGCCGTCTCCTCCTCGCCCAGCGCCCGCTCCTCCTCGGTGACCTGCAGCTCTCTCCGGCTCTGCAGGACGTCTCGGGCTAGCTCGAACACTTTCTCCTCCACCTGCAGCGGCAAAGTTCGACATCGACCCGCCCCCACGGATCTCTGAGCACCGCCGGTGTTCAGGACACTGTGCAAGTTGTTTCTCTAAAACGCAACAACTATCACGAGCTGTCCCTGTGATAATAGAAGGCTTTTATTTTGAAAGAAATGGTGTTTCGAGTTTGAATCCTTCTGACTCGTCTCAGAGCAGATTTTAGTGAATGAAAAAGTCTTTTTTTTCTACTTCTTTTCATCATATTTCGGTGTCGAATGTCAGACTGGGACATGGCAGCCCCCCCCCCCACAGCCCCCCCTCTCCAGATCTGACCTCTGAGAGGAGACCGACCTTGTCCAGTGCTCTCCTCAGCTCCACCTTGCCGCTGATCAGCCGGTGAGCCAGGTTGTCGTTCTCCTGCTCCAGGCGCAGGTTGACCTGCTGCAGCCGTCGGTTTTCCTTCTGCCAGCCGCCAAAAAAAACACGTGAAGTCGGGTGCAAAAGGTTCCAAACGAACGCAGCGTCGGTTCAAAAGCGAGCGTCTCTGACCAGGTGCTGGTCCACACGGTCGCCGTCTTCCTCCCTGTCCTCCAGGATCTGCAGCAGGCTCTCCTTCAGCTTGGCTTTCTTTGTCGGCACCTGCTGGGGGGGGGGAGTGGAGGCCCGTTGAGGACAGAAACACATTAGCCCGAGCTGGAGAAAGCTATCTCCTCTAAACAGATCTCGCGCCGGATGTGGGACGAGCGCGACAAATGGAGAGCGGGCCGCAGAAAGAGATCCGGATCGGGATAAAGAAGAAGAAGAAGAAGAAAAGGAGAGATAAGACAGAGGGGGGGGGGGGGGGGATTTATCATGCATGAAGGCAGCAGAGCAGCAGGAGGGGCTCCCCTTAAAAACCTGAAAATGAACATTTCCATATCTCCAACATCTAAAATGCACAGTCAGACTGCTCATTCTCACATCTACAATCACCGATGTGTCAGAGGAGCCCGGTGCTGCGCTCACACTGTTCATCGCTCGTCAGCAGGACTAAAAAATACAGTCATAAAACCCAAAGTACGAAGCGACGCGCCGCAGCAGCTGAACGGCGACAGGACGACGTCCCGGCGTCTCCGCGTCGCACACGGCTGCAGGGACCTGACGCAACCGGACACGTGCGCGAGCGAGGCTCACCGTGAGCGTGGGTCCCGTGCGGTCGTCCAGGCAGGCGAAGATCTCCTCCTCGCTCATCTGCTCGATGGCGTGGGCGTCCAGCGCCATCGCCGCGGACACCTCCTCCATCATGCTGCCCCGACACGCAGCTGCAGGCGCCGCCACTCACACACACACGCACACACACACACGCACACGCACGCGCGCAGGTTTGCTTCAGGTGTAAACAAGGCAGCACGTCGGGGATAAAGTCCACGACGACGGTCCAAAGGTGAGAGACGGAGGAAGAGGCGGCGGCAGGTCGAGCCCAGATTCACTCTGTCGCTGCTGCTCTCAGGTGGAGCTACAGGTTTAACAGGGTTCAACAGAAAGTGTGTGTGTGTGTGTGTGTGTGTGTGTGTGTGTGTGTGTGTGTGTGTGTGTGTGTGTGTGTGTGTGTGT
>JAUESF010000048.1:7591851-7604351 GCA_032274765.1 Malacoctenus tetranemus
TTTTTTTTGCGCGTCGGAGGGAATATCGGCTTTCACCGCCGGCGTCGCTGCCGAAACGATCCGACGACGCGACGCGATGGAAGTGATTTCCTCCGTGCGTAATCTGCTCTCGTCCTGTCTCCAAAGTGAATCTCTTGAGTTCGTTTCAGGACGCGCGATGAATCGCCGGCGATGCCAGGACGGATTTATGTGCGCACCTATTGGATTAGAGCGTCGAGGTGACGCGCTCGCCGCTCGGAGCCGGTGAATAACCACTCGTGCGCAACTCTGAGTGGTCTTCACCGTAAACTCGGGGGTTTGTCTCTAACCTGCCGGTTGCGAACGGCGCGAACGGGCCTTTAAGAGAGAGCGCTCGTGGGCGGCGCGAGTCGAGTATGGAGGATGGATTAAGGCTGCGCGAAGCCATTCAGGAAAAAAAACCAGCCGGCACCTCGGTGTTTTGACGACCCCATAATGACATTATTTATATTCATTCCACCCAGTCGTCACCTGCATGTTTTCTAAACAATTTGCAGACGTTTGTCACCGAGCAGAGCTGCATTCCATTAGGGAAATGCCCAAAAGCTCATTTTTGATATATTGTGCCGCTCAAATGAAAAAGTAAGAGATATATTGTCGTTTTTTTTGTTGTTGTCTTGTTTGTCTTCCGTTTAAATTGCGATTTGCCGGGACGCTCTTCAAGCTAATAAGCGTTCCCAGGGCTGAGCTGGTCTCTTTTTGTTTACGAGCGACAGGCTGACTCATGGATTGGCGACGCTTGGCGGGTCGCTAATGAGCCCGCGCTGACACAATGACCCGACGCGCTCTGTGGCCCCCGTGTGTTTGTCCAGGTGGACCTGCAGCAGAACCCCTGGGAGTGCACCTGCGAGGCGGCGCCGCTGAAGCGATGGCTGGAGGGGCTGAGCGCCGTGGTGGTGGTGGGGGAGGTGGTCTGCCACTCCCCGGAGAAGACCAAAGGCGTGGACCTGCGCTCGCTCTCCATGGAGCTGCTGTGCCCCGAGCTGGAGCCCCGCCGGGACCAGGAGGGGGAGGAGCCCACCGGCACCTCCACCGCCGTCGGCGCCGCCGGGGGCGTGTCGGTGGGGTACCCCGGCGCGGGGCTGGGGCCCCTGATCCCCCCGGGGAAGGATTCGATCCCCCTGTCGGTGCTGGTGCTCAGCCTGCTGGTGCTGTTCGTGTCGGCGTTCTTCGCGGCGGCGGCGCTGATCGCCTACGCCCTGAGGAGGCGGGACAAGCTGCCGTTCCGCCGCCAGGGCGAGGTGGACCTGGCCGGCATCCAGATGGAGTGCGGCATCTTCACGGAGCAGACGCACCACCACCACCACCACCACCACCACGGCCTGCCGGAGACGCCGCCGCCGCTGCCTCCGCCCGAGCACAACCACGTCTACGACACCATCCTGCCGCCCGAGGCGGCGGCGGCGGTGGCGGCGGTGAAGGGCGCCGACCCGGTTGCCGCCACGCACATGTGTAGCAACCCCATCTACAAAGAGGAGCAGCAGCAGCAGCAGCAGCAGCAGCAGCAGCAGACATTTGCACCGACCAAGCAGTGCGAGGGGGGGTACTGCCCCGCGGCGGAGAAGGAGAGGGAGTGGGCGCTGGAGGTGTCCTCCTCCCCCATCAACACCGTCACGGGCGCCATGGGGCCGCTCGCCGGCCTCCACGGCAACGGCATCCTGTGTCCCACCGTCATCGACAGCCAGGGCCCCACCCCCAAGGTGGAGCTGGTGGACTGCCTGTTCAGGCTGCCCGCGCCCGAGTTCCGGGAGCTGCCGGACCGGTACGCCCGGCCCCCGCCCCGCTACCCCCACCCGCAGGACTCCAAGCCGGACGCCCGGGCCGACCAATCGCTGGTGGTCACCACAGCCAGCTCGGCCGCGGGCGAGCCGGGTGGCGGCGCCGGTGGCGGCGGCGGGGAGCAGAGAGCCAGGCTGAGGACCACGCCGGACTACATGGAGGTGCTGGACCGCTCCTACCAGTTCTAATGGGGGGGGGGGGGCCCTCTTCCTCCTCCTCCTCCTCCTCCTCTTCCTCCTCCTCTGCTTCCTCCTCTCTTTGTTTCCCCTCTTCTCGTGTCTCCTCATCATCTCCCTCGCCGGGGATGAATCATCCAGTAACAGTGACTCCTGTACAGAGGACGGCGCCGCTCTGAGAGCAGCCTGTGGGAGAGCGGAACTACACTACACACTATGTTTATTCCTGGATATCGAGCTGAGGTCAGTTTGTACCCCCCCCCCCACCACCACCACCACCACTGACATATAGGTTGGTATTTGGCAAGGATTAGCAGAGATCTGCCTGGAGGCTAAAATCTCAGCTGCAGCTACGACGGTGATTTCTCTCTCTCTCTCTCTCGCTCTCTCTCCACCGTCGTCATCATCATCATCGCGCCGAGGCTCGGTCTCCACTTCCACCGCAACTAACGGAAGACGGCGTTGTGGCGGCGACGCTCGCGGGCGCTCACGCTCGCATTGTCGCTCTGGAAAAGGTGAAAACGCAACCGAGAGAGAGAGAGAGAGAGAGAGAGAGAGCCGGGGCGGAGGGGGACGACGGAGGGGAGCGACGGAAAACAGCCAAGTGCCTTAGCAATGAACAGCCAGCAGCGTGGTCAATGCTTATTTTTCTATGAATACAGATCTATTTATCTAAACACAGAGGTTTGACTACCGACGGAGGCCACGCGCACGCACGGACGGACCGACCGACGGACGGACGGACGGACGGACGGCCGAGACTGGGAACCAATCAAAGCCCGCCGAATAATTGCATTCCCCTGGATGAGCCAAAAATAATAACATGCCCCCGTCGGTGTTGGAGTTGTTTGTATGCGGTTCTGTTCATTCTCATCGTCTCATCCAGTTTATTTGCTGATCCGGTTTTTTTTTCACAGGGCTCTGACGAGAGACTGATTCAGGAACGAAACTCTGAACAGGTTCTGCTTTTCGCGGAGGATGGATACGCAAGTTTGTTTTATTTCCTGTCGTTTTTTTTTCTAAACGCGAGAGGAGGTCCCACGTTCCGGGGTGTGGTGGGGGGCGGGCAGGGGGGACGCCGTTGCCATGGATGCATTGTTTTTTTTGGGGGGGTGGGGGGGTGGGGTTTGGATCTGTTGATCGTCCAGACTTTAGCGGGCGGAAACCTCCCGCTCCACCTTTTTTTTTTTCCTTTCACCGGACGACGACGACGGCACAGAGCTTCTCGCGTTGATTTCCAAGTATTTCTCAGAGGAAAAAAAATTGAACGGCAAAAAAAAAACAACAAACAAAAGAACAATGGACACAAAAAAAATCTATTAAAAAAAAAACACAACGGCAAGGCGTTTTTTTTTTTTCGACGATTAAAAAAACAACAGACACTTCTATCAACTATCGATTATTATCTTTTATGGAGGTACCTTTTTATGCTTTCATCTCCTACCAATAGTAGAGGCAGTTGTGAATATATTTATTCTTAGTTTTTGCGTGTTGAAGCTCTCCTGTAAGGGATCATGTTATATTAATGTATAGGATGATTCTGCATCTGGTTCAGCCTTCTTACCGCCGACCCACGAAATACAATAAAGGGTGCTACATTAAAAAAAAAAAAGCAGACTTACTCCCGCTGGCAGCGACTGTGTGACAGTTTCACACACTCACACACACACCTGCTCTGACCCCCCCCCCTCCCCACCCCTCCATACATGCACACTCACTCTCCGCTGCTCCATCGCCTTAATAGTGCATGAAAGCGACGGCTGGAGGTGCGGTAAGCCTGTAAGCTGGTCCGAGATCAGATGAGAGCGGAGCCGAGCCGAGCGCCCGCAGGGCTGCCGCCGCACTAAACTGTGCAGATAGAAGCTAATAGTGTGAAATCCACCGCGTTAATGGTATGAAATCAATACGGGCTGTTTGTGGAATAGGGACATGTTGGGGGGCCGAGGGGCCCGGACAGCTCCGTCTCTCTGGGGCCAGTCGTTCGTTCATAACGATCCTCTCTCTCTCTCTTTCATCTCTCCGAACGAGTTTGTTCCCCTTTTTCTTCCTCCTCCTCCTCGCGTCTTCATTCCTCCGCTCTCTCCCTCCGCCTCCTCCTCCTCCTCCTCCTCCTCCCCCCGCTCTCACCTTCCTCTTTTGTTCTTCCCTCTCTCCTCTATTTCTCCTTCCCTCTCACCGCTCCGGCTGTCAGCTCAGCCTCACAGGACGGACACGGAGAGACGCTGCTCTATATGCTGCTCCACACACAGGTAGCTCACACCCAAGTGTGTGTGTGTGTGAGTGTTTGTGTGAGTGTGAGTGTGTGTGTGTGTGTGTTTTCGGTTTCTTTCTGCGGCGCTCCTTCCATCCTTCGGTGATGAGTGCGCTCCTTCAGACGCCTCCTCGCTCTGCGTTCAGAACTCTGTTGCACAGATAATCCCCCTGTGGGTGTGTGTGTGTGCGTGTGCATGCGTGCGTGTGCACACACACACACACTCGGGACCGCGCACACAAGCGTGCACGCAGAGGGGTGTGCCTTTGTTTGGCCCTGTGTGTGTGTGTGTGTTTAAGAAAGTGTGTGAAGATGAGTGTTTGTGCAGCAAGTTGAGCACGCGTCTGTGGGAGAAAGAGGGAGGGAGGGGGGGAGGGAGGGAGGGTGGGAGGGGGGGTGCCGCGGCACAGCCTCAGTCCAGCCTTAATCCTCTAAGCTGTGTAGTTCACTCATGCCACATCAGCCCCATTGTGTCTGCAGACAAAGAGCCCCAGTTAAGACTAAATGCCAGTTAATGCAACAAACGACTAATTATAGCCGCGCTCTCTCTCTCTCTCTCTCTCTCTCTTCACGCCTCCTCCGTCACTCCTTCACCCACCGACGTGCCCCCCTCCACGCCGCGCTGGACTCACCATCGCCCCCCCCTACCCACCCCCTTATGTGGGTCTGCCTATGCGTGCGTGTGACTATCTGACAGCTTGGCCATGGTTCATGTGTTTGGGTCCTGTCAGAGCCGTCCTGTCACTGTGCGGGGAGAGAGAAAAAAATCATTCATTTCCCAGAGTCGAGGATGAAAGAGTCTTTAGACTTCAAACGCCCGTGGGCCTCTGTGGCTCAGATTGCCTCTCGCTCTCCCTCCACCACCGTGTCATTTATTCCTTAAAAAAAAAAAGAGGAGAAGAGGAAAAAAGGAGGGAGGAAAAACAGTGCGGCGGCGGCGGCGGCGTCGTCGCTTAAGTAGGGATGGCAGAGACGTGGTGAGGAGCCGGACAATTAGCCTGATTAAAACACTGTCATTTTGCATAATAGATTTAGCCTGAGCCGCGTTAGACGGGTCCTCTCTGACTCGTGCGTGTGCGTGCGTGTGTGTGTGTGTGTGTGTGAGTGAAAGGCATGAACCCACATTCTTCTCTGCATAAACATGCGGAGTATTAAAAATGCACAGTTGGACGTGGTTTGATGTCGGTGAGAGCAGATCTAGTTAAAAGTGGTGGTGCAGCGCTGCAGCTGCTTTGGTGTTTGGCCATGACAAACAGTTTGGGCTGGTCGTCGCTGGCACGCGCACACACACACGTGCGCGCACACACATAGACACAAACACACTTAGAGACACACACACATGCACATAAACACACAAACACACACAAAACAGACATATAGAAACACACACACACAGACACGCACACATATAGACACACATGAAACACACGTAGAAGTGCACACACGCAAATAGACACACGCAAACACAAACACACATAGAGACACTCACACACAGACACACACACACATAGAGACACACACAAACACACACAGACACTCACACACATAAACACACACACACACATAGACACTCACACACAGAGACACAGACACACACATGCACACACTTAGAGACACACACACATGCATATAGACACACGCAAACACACACATACACAGAGAGACACACATGCAAATAGGCACACGCAAACACACACACACACATAGAGACACTCACGCGCATAGAGACACACACACACACATAGACACTCACACACATAGACACACACACGCACATAGAGACACACACATGCACACACTTAGAGTCACACACACACGCGAATAGGCACACGCACAGACACACACATGCACACACTTAGAGACACACATGCAAATAGACACACGCAAACACACACACCCATACATAGACACACACACACACACACACCTACATAGACACACACACACACATAGAGACACACACACACAAACACACTTAGAGACACACACACACATGCAAATAGACACACGCAAACACACACACACACATAGACACACGCAAACACACACACACATTGATAGACACACACACACACACACACACACACACTTAAATACTCCCATCGTTGTATCCTTGCTGCCACTGTGTGCATGCTTTCTCCATACAGACGCGATGCACAAGTAAACAAACTCGTCGTCTGTCTTTTCCATGTGTACACAAACTGTACATACAAACACACACGGTGGCGGCTGCAGCGCTGTGATGTTGTTTGGTTGCTCTGCATTGCAGTAATCGGCTCCGCTCTCCTGCTCCGCTCTCACCCACAGACAATCACTGGCTCTCAATGGACGACATCAGCAAGGGAAATACCTACAAAGAGATTGAGAGACACAGGGAGAGAGAGTGAGGGTGGTGGTGGTGGTGGGGGGGGGGAGAGAGAGAGCGAGGGATGAAGAAGGGAGGCTAAGAAGGATGCTGGAGGGAAGGGGATGATGATGAGAAGGTAGGGAGGGAGAGTGGGACTAAGGAGGACAGAGGGGGGGGAGATTTGAGGGAGGATGGGGGAGATGAAAAGAAGGGGAGAGAGATCAGCGCACGGGTGTTTGCAGGCTTAGGGCTGCTGCAGGACGTGTTCGGGGGAGTTACAGTCGGCGCTGAAAACACAGGACTTACAGTAGGTGGTGGGGAGACGCACTCGCACGCCGCCTCTGCTCCTCGGCCGCCCCGGCTTTGTGTCTGCGCGCCGGCACGCGACGCCACCCACATGACTCTCGCGGCTCAATTACATCGTCTGCCAAAGAGTCGCAGTTGAGAAGAGACGACGACGACGACGGAGATTTCTGCGCCTTGTTCTCTCTGGTTGCGGCACACGACAATACTTATTTACGGGGCTGCGAAGCAAAATGGCGGATTACCCGGCGCGTTGGCTAGGTGTTATTATAGTAAGCTGATATGTGTCTGTTACTGTGTCATTCTGCTGTTGCAGTAAGCTGGTGTGGAGACACTAAGATGGCAGGGACCGGCCCGGCTGACGTTGAAAACATCACATGAGCTTTACAGGCGCCGTGCTGAAGTGTGAGCGTGTGTGTGTGTGTGAGAGAGAGAGAGAGCGTGTGTGTGTGTGTGTGTGAGAGCGCGTGTGTGTGTGAGAGCGCGCGTGTGTGTGTGAGCGTGTGTGGTTTTATATCTGTACGAGAGTTTTAAGTTTTGTTGTGGGCGTCTGATCAGAAACAGACAGAAAAAGGAGAAGATGGATGAATGAGCTCCTTTTTGAACAGATTTGCACCCAGATTTTGAACCCCCCCCCTCACACACACACACACACACACACACACACACACACACACACGCACACATATACAAGCGGTGTTAAGTTTCCTGCTGCAAGAAGACGCCGCCGTCGCTCACCTCAGGTTTCTCCCGACTTCAGGAAAAAAGAAAAACGCTGAAAGAAAGAAAGTGTGCGGCGGCGCGAGCTGCTGAACGTGCATTCCTGAAAGTAATAAAAAACCCAAAAGTCTAAAGAAAAAGTGAAACGGCAGATTTACACCAGAGAGATGCTTTCTCCAAATCAGATTTCCACACTGAGATCAAATCTTCCTATCGATTCAGTATCGACCGCAGATCAGGGGGGCTGGGGTTTTTTGGGTGTGAGGGGAGGGGGGGGGGGCGAAGCGACGATTACTGTCTCCCTGATGCAGCTGTGAGACAGCGTTGATGCCCCCCCCCATCGTTTCTGATTTTGTGAAGGTGTCGCTGCTGTTTCTTCCTCCGTCAGGAGCACAGCCAGCAGCAGAGTCGAGCCTACCTCAGCTGCTGCTGCTGTTAATGCTGCTGCTGCTGCTGCTGTTAATGCTGCTGCTGCTGTTAATGCTGCTGCTGCTGCTTTTAATGCTGCTGCTGCTGCTGCTGCTGTTAATGCTGCTGCTGCTGTTAATACTGCTGCTGCTGCTGCTGTTAATACTGCTGCTGCTGCTGCTGTTAATGCTGCTGCTGCTGCTGCTGTTGATGCTGCTGCTGCTCGGCTCGGCTCCCGTCACCTCTTAAACGCCACAGCCGGTGGCTTTAGCATTGAGAGGCGGTGGGCTAACGCAACTGTCGACTTTGCACTTCATTTGTGATAAACTTAAGTCGCTCTTAATCTCCGCCCGTCGTCGCGTGTTGAACCACTGTTTGGAACAACATGTTTATCAGCCGGCGAAGGCGAGCAGAGCCGGAGCCGGAGCCGAGGGGGGTGGGGGTGGGGGTGGGGGTGGGGGGTAAGGCGCCCGCTCGTCGAGATAACCCAGAATATCTTCCCTCCCTCCGAGTGTCGCTGGGAAACTGGGAAGTGTGATTGTGTTTGTGTGTCTGGGCGCAGGGCCGTAACGGTGATTTATGGGTCCTGTGCGCAGAAGGAGGAGGGGGGGGCAACTCTGGACCCTCAATTTACTTTTTCATCACCGCAGTCGTGGCACCAAACACCTAAATTCACCCGACCGCGACGCAAAGTTCACGCCCTTTGATTTCCTGATGAGTGGCCGAGCCATCCGTCATGTGGAGTTACAGCGATGACACCAATCTGCTTAGAAAAAGGCTGGAGCCACCAACGCGAAAATGCTGTCAGAAAGGGAAAAAAACAGAGAAGAGGGCCGCCAGCAGCCATCTTTGTTCTGCTCTAAGCTCTGTATTACCGAGCGAGCTCTCCGGGTGAAACAAGTCTTCAGTTCGCACTCATTCGTTTTCATTCGCCACTTTTTCCCGGCCACACACTAATTTCACGCCTGTGCACAATTCAGAGTCAACAACCGACCTCGTACGCAAGTTTTTCCAGACTTTGGGACGGGAAACGACACGCAGGCGAAAAAAACGTGCAAACTTCGCGCGCCGACGTCTCGGGATGAGCACGAAGTTTGGACTTTGTCAAGGCCAGAACGCCGTTACCACCGAGAAATGGTGCCGTGTTGTGCGGTGCACCTCAGAGCCTTTAATCGTCTCACAAACCAACAGTGCGCCTTGTGTATGGATCAATATTGGTCACTTGTGGCTGCCGTAGTCAGGGGGCGTCGCCGAAGTAACAGCAGGTTTCATTCTGCGCACCTTCTATTGCGGAGAATACGGTAATTTGGAGACGATCGAACAGGAAACAGATGCAAACGCTCTTTACAAAAGAGTTTAATGTCAAATAACTAACAGTTTAATTGAGTTTTCATTTAAAGTTTTAACATTTTTTAACCTGCTTCTATAAAAAGCAGACCTGGCGTCGTCATGTGAGGTTTCATTCTGTGCACCTTTTAATCCGGAGCGCCTTCTATTGTGGAGAATACGGTAATTTGGAGACGATCGAGCAGGAAACATACACAAACGCTCTTTGCAAAACAGTTAAATGTCAAATAACTAACAGTTTAATTGTGTTTTTAAGCCTTCGTTTAAAGTTTTAACGCTTTTTAACCCGCTTCTATGAAAAGCAGACCTGGCGTCGTCATGTGAGAAACTGGCTCCTGCGTCTGGACATCAAAAGAATCTGCGACTATCGTCAGCGGACCAGCCATTAATTAATAATTCAGAGATTTAAAAAAAAGAGTAACTTTGGTGAAGTTGATGGTACTTTTTTTTTGTGCCAAAAGCATTGCCTCTAATTTGAACTTAAATCAAACCGTCTCTCTCTCTCTCTCGCTCTCTCTCTCTCTCTTTTTCGGCACGGCGCCCAACACTCGCTGGCCTGGAGTCAGTTTATTTAAGATTTCTTTTGGGGGGGGGCGGGGGGACGGGACGTTTTTTTTACCGGAGTTTCAACGGGGCAACGGCCTGAGACGCCGTCAAGAAGACGCGAGGATCCGTGCGCGGCGCCCGACGCCGCGACGCACTGAAACCGCAATAATCGAATGTCAAGCTGCCGTCGCGACGCCTGTGCATGTAAACACAGACGCGCGCCGCGGGTGGACGGATGATGGACTTTAATGCGTCGGGCGCAGCGGTGCAGTCAGAACATTGCTTGGACGGCCGCTGTTTTATCAACCTATCCATCATAGTGTAGCAACAAGTGAATCGACTGCAAATATTGACATTGGCAAAGAGTTATGAAGCGCGCGCCGCGCGCAGACGCAAGCGGTGCGCGAGAAACAAATCTTCAAAGCCGCGCCGGTCAATAGTTTTATATTGCGGGTGGATCAGCAAACACTGTGCAACGCGAGAGGAGTCGCCGCGTTGTCAAGAAGCCACAAAATCATCACCCCCCGCTGCGGATGATACCACGTCGGCGTCGTGCCAGCAGATTACTGCGCGGGCCCCAGGTGGGCCCCCCACCCCCCCCAAAACAACACAACAACAACAAGAAAAAAAAGTCAATCAATGCTGCTTTAAACTGATAAAACTCACCTTCAAACGCAGCCCAACAACAAACAGTTTTAATAAAGCAACTTTTGGGTTAGCCTTGATTTGATGTAGCAGCAGAACATGATTAAGAAATTCAGGGATAAAAGGATTATTCAAATCTCCACCGAGCAGTTTGAGAGAGAACAACGACGACGACGACGCGTCTTCTTCTTCTTCTTTATCTATTTACAGCTGCTGCCGTGCGTGATGAAGCAAAGCGGCGCCGGAGATCGTCCCACTGCATTAAACATCCTGCGTCGTCGCCGTTTTAACACCACTCGGAGCAATAATTCATCGCAGTGTTCAAGTCTCGACGTCGCGTCGCAGGTGCGCCGCGGCCCGAAACCGCGCTTCACCCCCGTCGGCGCGTTAGCTTTTAAGAGCGACCGCGGCCGTTTGAAGTCGGGCTGTTTATCTTAGCAACCGTTTGTATCTCCAACACTTAGGAAAACGTAACTGCAGGAGACGATTTAAAGGCTGTTCACGGCGAGAGGGGGGATGAGGAAAAAAATAAAAAATAAACAGAAAGCAAAGTGTCGCCTGATTTTATTTCTGGCGGTTCCACTTTGTCTCACACAACTCGGCGCCGGCTGCCGCGCTCGTCGCGTCTTTTTTGTTTGCGGTTCTGATGATTTCCGGCAATCCGTGTTTCAAAAAGCAGAGCAGTGTGAAATAGGAGTGTAAAATCTTCGTAAATATACACTTGGGAGTGACAAAAGGCGTCTTAGTTCAGACAGTTTAGGAGCCACGGCTCATCCCGGGAGCTGCTGTTTAGATGAATGCTGGCATAACAAATGTACGCGTGTGTGAGTGTGTGTGTTTATGCTTGTGTTTTGCTGAATGAGAGCCGTTTATTGAGAACATGTGCCAGTTCTCCAGCCGTGGAATGAATCAGATCTGCTCTCAAGACCGCGCACTACCTCGCTCTCTCTCTCTCTCTCTCTCTCTCTCCGACGGGGGACTCGTAAAAGAAAGCCCGACATGAAATCCATTATGCTTAATTCCCCAAATCCATAATACCCTCCGAGGTCTTAATCTCCGTCCCATTCTTATATAAATTAGCTTCTTCTTCCTCTCTGGCAAGGCGGCGCTTTTCTCGAGTCGACGCCGAACGGCCCGGACCCTCGCTCGTGCCCGCCAGGGGGGGGCGGGGGGCAGGGGGAGAAATCACAGAGAACGAGAGCTCGGTCTTTTCTCTCGGCGGCCGCTGCGAAAGAAGAATAAAGGAAGAAGAAGAAGATGGACGCCGCTCGTTGGAATGTGACGTCGGCGCCGCTTGGCATCGAAACTGAAGACGCGGGGAAGAGAAAAAAAAAAAAAGCCGGTCCAGTCCCGAGGGACGCAAAGAGGATTTGGAGCTTCGTCGTGGACGCCGGCTGGATCCCCCCCCCTCCTAAAACTTAGCAGAGAGCCGGGAACATTTCTGACACATTTGCCAATATTTGAGTCCTTTTTTTTTTTTCAAAGTCTGCTTCGTTAAAGTTCGATTCAAACTCGCGACACACAGAAAAAAAGAGCCGCGCGTGCACAGAAGAGTCACTGAAACTTTAATGCTTGGGTTTTGTTACACTACAGAAAGTCCCGCTGTCGCGTTTCTTCTTCTATGGTTGATGATGTGGAGCGGCGAAGGAAGTCCTGTTTCTTCATTACGAGTCGCGTCGAAGCGACTTGTTCGAACCGAACTCGGAAAAAGAGACGCCGATGTCTTTTCCGGCGTCTACGTTTAATGTTTTGGTTTATGCCGCCCGCTGGCTCCGCCCATTGGCTCCGCCCACCTGCCTTCTCAGAAGCAGCCTTTAGGGAATGACGCTCAGCTGAGAGGACGGGAACTTGGATATTCCCATCAACAAACTGCCTCCAGCAACTGTGGATGTAGATCTTATTCTGCCTTAAACCTAAACATCTCCGTTTCCATAGAAACCTGATGACGAGGCAGTAAATT
>JAUESF010000048.1:7697374-7707811 GCA_032274765.1 Malacoctenus tetranemus
TCTCTCTCTCTCTCTCTCTCTCTCTCTCTCTCTCTCTCTGTCCTCCGATATATCGATCGACCAGCAGAGAATCTTTCCCCCCCTCTCACCCTGAATAATCTATAATGAAGGAAACGTAAGAAACACTCGAGACAAACGAAGCAGCGCGGGGTCACGCGTCGAAATGTGTTCAACGCTGAAAGTTTTTAAAATGTTTCTAACGACAGAAATTTGTTGCCGCGTCCGATTCCGTTCCGCAAACGTCGGCCGAGCGGAGAAACGACGAAGAAAAAAACTCTACAAAAAATCCTTTTTGCAAAAAAAAAAAAATCTTGAAAAAAAAAAAAAGACGCAAACTGAAATTTACTCGAGTATCCGATCCACGTCTCTTTTCTTCCCAACTCTCGTTTCTGGTGTTTTTTTCTTACGTGAATCTCACGCTTCCCTCCTCCAGATGTTTGTCTGGACGGACTCACGGGGACAATCTTTCACGTGACCTTCACAGCATGTGGCGTCGCCCCCCCCCCGCCACCCCCCCCCTCCACGCCCTCGTTACCAAACGCTAGTAGACCCTGCTTTTAAACGAGGCTTCGCACTGATTGGTCAGTGGTCAGTGGTGGTCGGCCCACGTCTGCAACTCGGGGGGGCAGCAAGTAGCTTGTCTCAACAAAATAAAAGCTGTAAACTTCAACGTGCCTGTGCACTGCAGGGGGGGGGGGGGGGCAGCGCCGATGACATCACACCCGCGTCGCTCCGCCGTGCGGTCAGACACGTTTCCCCGGCGTCGGCGCCGCCGCCGTCGTCCACCGCCTCGGGGGCGCGCTCCTGTTTACCTTCTCTTTGTTTCTGTTTGTTTTTTAACTGTATCGTCACTTTGTAAAAGAGGAAAACAAGTCGCTCGCTGTCGAGTGATGAGAGGAGGGGGCAGGGGGCCGGTGGGGGGCGACGAAAAACCTTTCACAGAAAAAGCACTCTGAAGTCTGCAAATTGTCGTTTGTGTATATTTGTTTGTAAATACAAATACACAAAACACTCCTGTACAAAAACGCTCTGTGGTACACCATCTTTGGCAGAAAAAAACGACAAAATAAGATAAAAAAAAAAAAACACAAAAACAAAGTATGAACCTCTTATTCGCATCCGGTTTATTTCCTTTTTTGAAGTTCTGGTAGTATTAAAACTGTGATTCTGGATTTCGTTCGTTCGACGAATCGGACGACACGCAGCGGCGCGGCGTCCGGGAACCAATCAGAACAGGAGCCGTAGAGCGCGAGGCTCCTCCCCAGAGCGCCGCAGTCCTCCAACAGCTCAGAGCGACACACACACGCATACGCACACACACACGCACACACCAGGGCTGGCGATGATCCTCACAGTATGACGACGAGATGATTTAAGAGTAATTAAAGAGTTTCTTCTTTTTTTTTATTTATATAATTTATGGACCAGGTTTGAAGGTGTTGATAATTTGACTGCTTTTGATTCTGTCATGTTGAAGTGCTCCTTTTTCTCACGGCGGAGCCTACTTGAGTCTGAACTGCTGTAAAAAAAAAAACAAAACAAAACACAAAAACAAAAAAAAACAAAAACAGTGGAAAAAAAAACCCAAACAAAAAAAAAAACACCCGAATGTCTGGTATAGTAAGGACTTTTATCTCTGCTTTCTATTTCTTATTGAGACATTTCCAGTTGTACTCGCCATCACGTCTTCATCCACGCTTCTCCTCTTTTTGGTTTTCTTTTGGAGCCCTCACGTCATGACGTTTTATTTTGAAAAGACAACTCGTATCTCCTCTTGGTTGATAGCTGCAGCGCTGTAACGCTAGAAAAATGTACAGTACAAAAAAAAAATAGGTGGATTTTTTTTTTTTTTCCAACAGTGATTGAAGACCGATCGGGTCCATGCTTGCTCTTTGTAATTTAACACAGTTTTTTTTTTTTTTATTTTACTTTGCGTCATAACTTCCTGTTTTCTTTCCGGCTTGTTGCTTTGAATAGTGCCAGTGAAGTGCAGATATACTTTTTGAGGTCGTTGACCTTTTTCTACAGGTGACTTACCCTTCATCCTCATTAAGGGCTATCACAGTGCATCAAGACAGCGGGGAGTGGAGTACAGCACCACCGTGAACCCAGTCACCCACTGCTAATACTTGTTTGTAAATGGAGAATACTTGCAGTACGTGCTATTAGAAGTATAGGCAGGGCGTTAATGCAAACGTAAGGTGTGTGTACGTGTGTAAAGAGAGTTTACCGACACTAAAAAAAAACAACAAAGTTTTCTTTCTATCTTCTTTAGCTGACTGGCCCTTTGGCTGCTCTCTGATCTTCACTACAGTTTGTGGTTTTTTTTGTTTTTTGGGGGGTTTTTTTGCATTGGTATCGCAGTATTCTGTCGTAGCCCATGCAGTATAGAAACCCTTATCGGTAAAGACACTACTACCATGACAAGTATTGCATGTGCCCCCCCCCCCAAAAAAAAGTGTTGAAATGGAAGCTGAGAAACGGTTAACGATCATCCTGGTGGCTTCGCGTGTTCCGCGTTTTCGCGCCTCTTTTTTTTCCTCTCGTTTTCTGCCGCTTCTGATCCCAGATCAGGATCGAAGGTGTTGAGACGTCGTTCTGAGGGATGTCCGACCTGCGTTTTTATTTTAAAAAAAAACAACCAACCAATCGATTGTTGGATCGGCAGGTTGCGCAGGTGTTCAATCACAGCAGCTTGAGTGCAATTCGTTCACTGAATCGGTCGGTTTTTTTTTGTTTCCCCCTTCGTTTAAAACCGAATCCTGCGGCGTCCTTCGATGCCTCTCCGACGTTTTGAACCTGCTTCAGGAGGAGGCGGCGTCTCCTCTCGTCCGAAGCACCAGAATGGTCCTTAACCGCCGCCCTCGCGCCGTCGAGGCCGCTGTCACGGAGAGGATCAGGGTGCCAGTATTAAAGCAGAGTGATCACCTAGTACGCATACCCAAGTATTTATCGGTAGTTGTGTTACTATTTACTGTGTGTTGAGTGCAGCTCACTTTAACGGTGTACAAACCATGTGTTTGTTTTTGGGTTTGTTTTTCTTAAACTTGACTCTACGACTCTGGCACATGGTGACGGGCCGGCGTGGGCTAGGTAGCGCGTTAGCACGTGTGTTTGTATCGACGCGCGTGCGAGCTGGCAAGAGGGAAGGCAGTCGGTTTGAAAACTCCAATCTCCCCCTCGTCGTCGTCGGCGACAGTCGTCCACTACTACAAGTATTTATTGCCTTTCATTGCCTTGAATAACGAAAGATGGCGTCGGGGAGGGGGGGGCTGCGTAACGTCCCCTCCTTTTGAGGTCGAACCGAGTGAAATCGAACTTATCTTCTGGGCGTCAGTGTGAAGTTGGTGCATATTCAACTTGAAGCTCGTTCCCTTTTCCCCTGCGACTGATTTCGTCCCTCTGTGCGATCAGAAAACGTGACCAGAACACCCGATATTTAGGACCACTTGATTTTATTTTGTTTCATTTTTTTTTTCCCTTTCACTCCAATGAAACCTGAAGGTCAATTGTGTAGTGGTGTGTGTATAAACTTGTTGTTTCTTTTTCTTTTATTTTGTATGTAAACCAAATGTAAATGATGTATTATACTGAGTGTGCCAACCCCACTCTCTCTCTCTCTAGAGCCAGGCTCTCTCCAAGTGCCAACGCTGCGGTGGTCACCAGACGGACCGCCCGAGATGGTCCCCCTTTTTAAACAAAACGCACCAGAGACTAAAAAGGATAGACGATTAAGTTCACGCAAAGACTTTATTCTGTATTTAAGATTGAAGATTTAAAAGATAATCTGCTGTTTTTTTGTTTTTGTTTTTTAAGAAACTGTAATTATAACTGCATGTGCTGTTTTATTTTGTGTTGGAAGTGAGGGCTTGGATGTTTTCACTGAAGCAGAGCCTCTCGCGACGGGGCTCGACCGGGTTGGCTCTTTTATCGTTTTCGTTGATTTACATAACTCTTGCCATATTTTTTTATGTGTTTTCATGTATTTGTTTCAACCACTGTTGCCTGATCCTCATTCAAACATGACTTATGATCATTGCCGCCTTCTAAGAGAGAAACATAATGACAAGGTATCTGTTTTAAATTGAAATAAATTTGTTCCTATACTTGCCGACGGCGTGCCGAGTTGGATTTTCCCCCGCGACGGTTGACGGTCACTGACTTTTGAAGCTGAGTTTTGAGCAGTTTTTTTTAAATCTGCTACGCCACATTTTCTTTACTGGCAGGACTGATCCTCACAGGCCAAACAGGCCACCACCAGCTCACTCCTGCACACCTGAGCAAAGGTCCAACGTTGCCTTCAGGGTGGCACTGCCCCCCCCCCCAAGTCCAGGTGGTGTAATTGTGAATGGAAAAGTGTCTCATTGAGGGGAACTGGCTATCCAAGAAGAGGAGAAGCATAATTTTCCCAGTGGGAATTTCCATGTTTGTGTGTGTTTTTTTTCCCAGCAGGAAGAAGTAACTTTTCCACTTTTTAGCTACCTAAAAACTCCCTAATTTATATCCTATTTTAAGTGACTTATGGACAGAAACAATACAAAAGAAGCGGCCTAATGGTTCTTATGAGGGGGCTCCGTTTGGCAGGTTGTGTGTGTGTGTGTGGGGGGGGGGGGTTAGTGCTCGGCGGCCCCGGCCCCGACCTCCCTGTCTCCGGCCCTGGCGTGCGGCGCTGCCAGCCGGTCAGTTCAGCGCTGTGTCACACGGGGCGCCCGCTCCTCCGCGGCTCGGTTTGTTTTCCGGGTGATGCTGCTCTTCCCTTCAAAAGCAGAGGAAAGTCAGGGGCTCATGTGTCAACATCCAGGGTTTCCCCGGGGAGGCGCAGCGTTCACGATATCCCAAAAAAACACCCCCCAGCTCCGCTGAAGACCTCCTTCGATCCTCGCCGCGGCCGTCCGTCCTCGCAAGCAGCGGTTGGGCTGCCCGCGAACGCCAGACGACGACCTCGGGCTCCCGCGGCTTTGACGCTAGCTAACGTTATTTTAAAGGATGACAGAGTACAAAGTGCGAGCGGCGTCTCCAGTCATTCAGTAAATATCTGGGGACCTGTTAGCTTAGCCTGCTAGCCCGGCGGTTTCGACGAGACGAGAGCGGGGTGAACACGGCGACACACTCCGCTGACATGATGTTTCCTCAATCCAGGCACTCGGTAAGTTGTCTGGTCCAACTTGTCCCGGGTGGTGGTGGTGGTGGCGGTGGTGGTGGTGGGGGAAACTGGAGCCGCTGAGCCCGGGCGAGCTAACGGCTAGCGTTAGCAAGCCCCCGGACAGGCAGCTGATGCACACACGGCGCTGCTGCCGCTGCTGGGGCTGCGTCGTCGTTGTCAGCTCGGCTCGGTCGCAACCTCCACCTCTCCGCGGCGGCTGCGGTGCCCGTTTTGCACCGTTGCGAGGCGAAAACCGCGCCAGCTGCCGCCTTTCGAACCGGCGTTAGGCTCAAGCCCGCCGACCCCGAAATTCGCCTCCAGAAACTCAGTGTGATGCTAGGCTAGCGCTACCCGGAGCTCACACACAGCCAGTTCAAGTTGGTGTCAGCGGGTAGCAAGTTGCTGGAGCCGCTTAGCTCAACGTTTCCAGCCTCGCCCGACGCTAAAAGTGCGTTAAAAGCCGACGTGCGGGTGGTTTTGAAGGAGGAAACGTGGAACAAAATGTCCTTGTTTCGGCTTGTTTCACCACATTTCCTCCCTGCTCCTCCATATGGGGCTCGTTTAATCCTGGTTTTATCAATCTCGAATTTCACGCTACATACGTGACAAAATTGAACATTTTGGTGATATTTACAACAAATGCTAAGTATTTTCTATTTACCAGCAACCTAAAACACCAGTCAATCAGCAATAAACATTGCAAATAGAACAATTAGTCTGACACATTTTAAAAGCTTTTAATGATGCACAAGAAAGTTTATAAAAGATAAAACAGAAACAGCCTTTTAAACGATTTTTTTTCTAACCCATCACGTCGTCTCTTATCTGGAAAATCCTCTTGACAAAAGCAGATGTAAATTACACTGCTCTCTCCGATAAGCAAACACAGCCATTTCACTTGTGTTTGACCTGTTTCGCTTGTTTCATGTAGTCAAGCATTAACACACCGTCCGGACTTTTGTTTCCAGGAAGGTTGTTTTTTTTTTTTTTCGTCTGCCCAAAACAATCGCGTGTGTCTCTTTCTAACTGCACAGAAAATACTGTTAATCGTGTTTTTACGTCAGTAAATCTTCTCGCAGGAATTAAGTTTGCAAACGGGAGCGAGTTTTCCAGCACTTGGCTCCTCAGACGGACCTAATTTCATTGGACCAGGTCACTGTTCACTGGACTATGAGTTGGACATGTGTGTATATATAGGATCAGACCTTCACTGGAGTGCTCCTGCGAACACTCCCACATCAGTGGCTGAGTCACTTCCCAGTCAGGGTTGCACTCGGTAAAGGATTCGCCTGGAGCTCGTTTTCTCCCTGCGTTATCCGGGGACGATGATCTGAGCGGGTCGGTGAGCTACTCGGGCCGTGGCGCCTCAGAACTAGTGCTCGTGAGGACGCGGTTGGACATTTTTGAATGACTCCTCCCACGTGAAAGTGGAGAACAAACTTGTGAGTGACTCGGTTGCTTCTGTCCGGAGTTTCCACCTCCTGTGTGTGTGTGTGTGTGTGTGTGTGAGCGGCGATTCCATCTTCTCCGTTCAATCCCATAATCCAACTGGAAAACTCCTGCCCTCGTGCCACTTACTTAGGGAGTAATGAGGTTTAGGGAGCCAGATAAACCCTGGATTACAGCTTTGGACCGGTGGTTTAAGTAGAGTCTAGCTATACATAACCAGACTTCTAATGCAGCTCCTGAAGACTTCTTCGCATGTGGTCGGCGTGGGCACGCCGCAGACACGTCCCCCCCCCCTACGTCAGCCCACTCTGAGGGTCCTAACAGATCAGAGTGTGGATGTGAGCAGACGGATGCTGTTTCAGCAGCTCGCAACCAACGAAACGCAATGCGTCCGTTTTTCTTTTAACTCGCCAGTCGGCGCCGTTTGCTGTCGCCCAGACGCGCTGGCCTTGGTTCGGGCGATCCTCTCAAAGGGTTAATCTGAAAGGTCAAACCACTGCTTCCAAACAAACCCAAACACTCTCTCTCATTGAAGCGCTCTCCTCCGTCTGCGCTCCCCCCTTTTCCTTTCGTTTCTGAACACACGTGATTCGAGGCTAAAAATCCGACTTCGAGAGTTTCCGGCCGCAGCAGCCGACAGTGAGAGAAACGCACGAAGTTCGTTTCAGGCAGAGGTTGTTTTTTTTTTTTTTTTTTTTTTTGTGGAAGTTTTCATTGAAGGTGAAACTCGTCCCGTCTCCCAGGCGTCCTCTCAATCCGGTCAACCCCTCAAGTTCACCACCTCCGACTCCTGCGATCGCATCAAGGATGAGTTCCAGTTCCTCCAAGCACAGTACCACAGGTACGCACCAGCACAGACACCCTGCCTACACGCACGCACGCACGCACGCACGCACGCGCGCCAGCATAACAATGGCGTCTTCAGGCGTCTTTATAAACCCTCTCTGATCATATGTGACGATTGATTTGCTTCACGTGCAGCAAGTAAACAAAAAGTTGGGATAAATGTGCACAAAAAAAACAGCTGCTGAGTGAAAGTTAAAGATGAGAAATGTTCCCTGTAAATACACAAACTGTTTAGTGGACAGAAAACTGCTCGAGTTGTGACTGGAAGTCAAAATATCGACATATTTTCAGGTCATTTTGTTCAGCGTCTTCGAGGAGTTTGGTGTTTCCTGTGTAAACATCATCCTGGAATAAATCACTGTTTATCTATTGAGCTGTGCTCGTGTCCGGTCTGACCACCGCCGGTTCACTAACGCCTGTGATGTTCCTCTGCAGTTTGAAGCTGGAGTGTGACAAGCTGGCGTCTGAGAAGTCGGAGATGCAGCGTCACTACATCATGGTGAGTGTGCGCCGACCAACTCCTCGCCTCGCCTCGCCGCCTGGTCCGGGGTCAGTAGACGCTCCCTGGAGTCTCTCAGTGCGGAGACGTCCACCGGTGGAACGTTTAGACGATCAGTCGTGCTGATCACAGATCTGCTGCGACGACTCGGCGCAGATGCAAACAAAGCTTTTTCCTGCCGCTCACCGACCTTCCTGTGATGTGTCGTCATCGGTCCAACGGTGGCGCTGACGCGTGTACCAAAGAGTACTCCGACCTGATCGTGATTTCCACTGTTTTGTGTTTTGCAGTACTACGAAATGTCCTACGGTCTGAACATAGAAATGCACAAGCAGGTGAGCGCCGCCGTCCCTTCGTTGAGCTGCTGTCGCGCGACGGTCGTCTCACCGCGTGTGTTTTCCATCCCTCCGTAGGCTGAAATAGTGAAGAGACTGAACGGGATCTGCGCTCAGGTGCTGCCTTACCTGTCGCAGGAGGTAAACCGCGCCCGTTGTTGATGTGCGACGCCACTTTTTGCCCCGATTGTGATCGGCGTCGGCTTAATCTGTCTCGTCGATCGCTCCGTTGCAGCACCAACAGCAGGTCATGGGCGCCATCGAGCGAGCCAAGCAGGTCACGCCTCCTGAGATGAACTCCATCATACGGGTGAGCAAATCGGTGGCTGTCGTTCCACCGCCTGTCCAGCAGGCGGAGCTGTGTGCTGTTCTGATGGCGAAGGGGTTGTAAAAGAAGCAGTCGTCCTTGTAGCTCAACGGGTTGATTCAAACCTACGTCTACGGCAGCCAGAGAGGGACATAAGGGACGAAAGCCCAGCTGGATTCTGCCGGTTGTCACTCACACTTGTGTGTTCGTCCTCTGTGTGTCTTGCAGCAACAGCTGCAGGTGCAGCACCTGTCCCAGCTGCAGGGCCTGGCCCTGCCCGTGACCCCGCTCCCCCTGGGCCTGACCCCTCCCACGCTGCCCGCTGTGTCCTCCAGCTCCGGCCTGCTCTCCCTCTCCTCCATCCTGGCCAACTACTCCCACGGCCAGCCCCAGGTGGCCAAGGAGGACAAGGCCCGGGACGGCGCCGAGCGGGCGCCCAGGGGGGAGGACGGGGACAAGTCCGACTAGTTACAGGCGTGGCACGGAGGTTTGAGGAGGGCGGGGGGTGTGTGGAGTTGTCGTAAGTGTCAAGAAAAAGAAAGCTTCAACTGTAACTGTAGATGGAGAGTGGTGTAAGTATGGCTGCCTGTCTGCTGAGTGTCGGTGTCCGAGAGAAACTGCAGGGATGAGGGTGACGATGACGAGCGAAGAGGAAGGAGCTGAAACCTCCTGAATGGCTGAGAGTTTAACTGTTCATATGATTTAGTGGTAATAGGCTCAGTTCAGGCTTTTAGACTCCAATAGATTCTTCTTCTGCTTCTTCTTCTTCTGCTTCTTCTTCTTCTGCTTCTTCTTCTTCTTCTTCTTCTTCGTCTTCTTCTTCGTCTTCTTCTGCTCCTTCTTCTTCTTCTTCTTCTTCTTCTTCTTCTTCTTCTTCTTCTTCGTCTTCTTCGTCTTCTTCTGCTTCTTCTTCTTCTTCTGCTGCTTCTTCTTCTTCTTCTTCTTCTTCTTTTTCTTTTTTTTTTTTGCGTGAGCCTTCGTTGTCGGGCTGAACTGACATCTTTCGTTTCCCTTTCGGAGGCGGAGCCGAGTCCGACGGCTGACGGCCGTCTGTCTGGATCCGTCACACGTTTTTATTTTTCTCTCTTATTTTTCTCGCTTCCTTTTTTTTTCCCTCTGTCCGACCCGTCTCCAGCTTTTCTTTCCATCCTCTGATTGTTTCTGCTGCTGTCTGCTCGCCACAATTAGCAGCTTCATCAGCAGCCGTGTAAATGTCTCCCCCCGCCCCCAGTAATCATGTTCAAAAGGCCTTTTTTGGTTCTTGTTTTTTTCTCTTCATGATCAAAACATGTTGACTGAAGTCGTTAGTGAAACCAAACTGAAGCTTGATCTGCGCTCACCTGTCACGTTTTTAAAGGGACAGTTCACTGAGCGGCTGCGTCGGAGCTTCGCGCTCGCTCGACAGTCGTCGTTTTTTTCCTCCGACCGAGCGCCGGATGCGTTGTCGCCCGAGCTGCGTACCTGGAAACCCCCCGGACGCCCCCCGGCGGCGTCTCGTAGGTCGGCTTCCTTGCTGCTGCGCTCGCCGCGTCGGACGGACCGCGGAAAGAAAGCGAAGCTCCGACGAGAACTCTCTTTTCTGAAACGGGTTCGAAATCAGAGCTTCAAAGGCGTCTGCGTGTTTGAGTGAGTGTGACTGATGAGAAGAAAAATACTCGTTAATTTAACTTTGTTTTTTTTTCCTTCGAGCACCTTTTTTTTGTCGCGTCCTCATCCACCGGCTCCTCCCCGTTCGCCCCCGACTGACAAAAACCACGAGCAGGGTCCAGATTTCAGACGGTCGTGACTCGGAGCTCCCCGGTTCACACCGAGACAGGACCAGGACCGCCCGCTCCGGTCCCTCCTCGCGCCCTGATTT
>JAUESF010000048.1:7719389-7731691 GCA_032274765.1 Malacoctenus tetranemus
TGCTTCAGAGTGTTGTTCAGCATGGGGGTGAGTAGGAAATGAAGGTACATCATTGTTTGGGTGGACTGTTCCTTTAAGAGATCACGTCGACATTTCAAAATAAAAGACAAACAGGCGTGCGGAGATCACTGCAGGAGGGGGAATCCCAGCGGTTGTGGAGGGGGGGGCGTACCTGAGGGACAGCGAGTAGTCGCTCCGGCAGGACTGGCTGTTCCTCACCAGGTAGGAGCTCTCCTTGCACAGCGTCAGCAGGCTCTCCGCCTCGCCGCGGCTCAGCGCTCCGTGGTACCACCTGCAGGCCGCCGGGGGGGAAGACACGCAGAGAGACGTGAGCGCCGGCAGCAGCCTCCGGGGCGCGCCCAGGTGACAGGACGGTCTACGTACACTTGGTTCTCTAGAGGCAGGTAAGGATCCACCCTCTCTCCCAGGAGAGGGGGCGTGTCGCCGACCAGCCGCAGCGTCGTGGGCTCCGACGGGCTGGACGAAGCGCCCGGCTTGGTCAGCCGGCTCTGCTCCGTGTGAGCTCGCGAGCGCTCTCGCTCCGCCCCTTCGAACTGAACTGCAGCCGAGGAAAAGGGCAAAACGGGTCATTGAAACAAACCAAAAAAAACAAAACACCTTTGGGAGAGATGAGACACGGAGACGTAGCACCGGGAGCGCCGAGTTACCGGCCAGCGCTTTGGAGATGTTGTCCTTCTTCCACTCCCAGGGCTGGTCGTACTCGTCGGCCGGCCTCTCGTCGTCCTGCGGCAGCCGGCTCTCCCGGCTGTCGATCGGGCCCGGGCCGCCGTCGGCCCTCAGAGCCGGGTTCAGCGTGGGCGGAGCCGCTCGGTGGTGGTGGTGGTGGTGGTGCCGGGACCGCTCCTCGTACGGGTTGTCGTACAACTGGCCCCCGTCTCCACTTCCGGACCGGCTCGACATCACGCTGTGCTGCAGTTCTGCAAAAAAACAAAAGAAGAAGAAGAAAGGAAAACCTCGAGGAGGAACCGGACGGTCGGTGACTCGGCGTGGAGCAGATGCTGCTCCACATATTCTGAGCTGTGCTCCTCTGAGTGCGTCGTCTTTGGTCACGATGGGAAAAAAAAACTCGATCATCATCAACCTGAAATGATCCTCTGAGCTTCGAAAGGCTCCATGTAGCTGCAGCAGTCAGCTGGCGCAGGCTTCGGCTCCCAGGTCGGCCGGTTCCTCGGGTCGGGACGCGCGTCGAACGGGTCGGAGTAGTCCGTGTCGGCGTCCGACGCCGCGGGGGCCGAGGGGACCACCTGGAGAGGACGGAAGAAAGACGACGTCTCACAGGTGTGGGCGAAGGAGGAGGAGGAGGAGGAGCTCCAAATGTGTTCAAATCAAAAAGGAGATGGAGAGCAAGCGGTGGGAAAAAAACTGAAAACATAAAAAATAAAAAAACAAACGATGCTTACAGGCTCGTCTTGAACCGTCACGGGACTCAGAGGGATTTTACAGCGACCAAACTCCTGAGAGTCCACTTTAATTAGTCTGTGTTTGGGAGACACCACTTTCACCTGATCGTGACACATGCGGGTAAAAAAAAAAAAACTGTCAGTGAGAGTTGAAACATCATCTAAATATTTAAACGTATCTACAGGACCACAATGAAGAAGAAAAAAAATGAGTGAACACAACTTCAGTGGTTCCTATGAACACGTGACACATGCTGAGGTGTGGTTGCAGGAGAGCGGCGGCAGCGTCGTCGTCGTCGTCGTACCTCCACGCCGTTGGGCAGCACCGAGCCGAACGCCGGGAAGGAGGGCAGGCTCACTGTGGCGCTGCAGGGGCCAAAGCCGCCATTCTGGTGCTCCTTGTCCGAGTGCTGGTAGGGGTCCTCGAAGTCCAGCTCCTTCTGCGCCCGGTAGGCCCGCAGGATCTCGCTCTCCGTGTAGTCTGGCCTCGGGGGCTGCGGGGGATCACGCCGGCTGCCGAAGTTCAGGTAGTCCTTCAGCCACTTTGCCATGGATCTACGACGGAGTGGGTGGCGCGTTTAACATATAGACCGTCAAAGTCACTAAATCAGACACTAGTTTGTAAGACAAGTTATGACAAGCAACTAAAGCATCATCGACCTTTGACCTTTAACAGCAGCTGGGCCTTCCACTTAACAACGATGTTTAACTATTACTTTGAATATTTACAACATGTTTATACTCTCACCAACTGACTAAAATCCTGAAGTGGGTGAAAGCTCTCCATGTAAACCCAACTTCACACCCACAGACCGCAGCTTTCCCACACTCATTAACCCCTCCGGGAAACGTGACCGGCGCAATAAAGGAGCCATTGTTTCTGCTAAGTGGACTCAACAGGTCCTTTATTACCGCCCGATAATCAATCACATGACGGCGACGTTTTCACTCTTTCAGCGTGAAACGACGTGAGAGGCCCAGACTGCTCACGAAACGGCTCCAAAACTCCTTATCTCTGCACAGCGACTGACAATAGCTAGTTAGCATCAGTAGGAGGGGGGGGGGGGTAAGTTAAAGGGGCTCCAGCCCCCCCTCTCCCTCCTTTCAGGAGAGCAACTGCGCGACGGTGCTTCTTTGTGAGCGACTAAACTAAACAGTCGTTCAACAGTGTTGCGATAAGCGTGGTTAATTCCCCATAAAAGCGAGCGCGCCGCGGTGGTTACCGGAGGGGAGCTAGGTTAGCCGGACGCAGGCTACTAGCGTCGACGCGTCCCGCAGCGCGCGCGGCCGCTATAACGTTCGCTCCGCGTGAACGCTCACCCTCCGTTCTTCGCATTGACGCTCGCGCCTCTCCTGGTTCGTCCGTCCCGCTTCACCGTCCGGCGCTCGTGGCAGCCGCGGGAAGCGTCCACAATGGCATCGGTATGCCCGCGATGTTGACGCCGTGCCAAGCGGGTCAAGTCTTGCTAGCGCGGAGCCGGAGCGGAGCGTCTCCGACACAACAGGCGGCGGCGGCGGCTGGCGAGCTGCTTTTAAAGGGGACGGTGGTAGACGGGGAGGGGGGGGGTCCCGGAGCTGGTTTTCACTGGGTCGACATTAAAACTGCGGACAGACAGTGAGCGGCTGCCGGAGCCACGCGTGGTACCGGTACCGGTACCCCTTTTGTCTCTGCGGCGGTCGAGACAAGGTCATTGAGTTTATCAGCGATGGAGGCGAGCAGCCACAGAGCGACTCACACCACTGTGATAAAGTCATAAATAAAGGTGCTTATTGTGCCTTTTTAGAGACGCAGATGTGGTTGTTGGTTCGAATCCCTTTGAAGGTAAAGCCACCGCTTAAAACCACCAAGAACTCTGTGTCTATATGAAGGTACATGTAGTTCCTATCAAGCCAAAATAAATGCAACACAACCAGGCTCTCTGGGTGACTGAAATCCAGCATGTTGTGACGGATGAAAAACGAGGATTGACTTCATTTCTCGACAGTGGAACAGTTCATTCTACTGTGTTCTTTG
Source organism: Malacoctenus tetranemus (assembly GCA_032274765.1). Classification (NCBI taxonomy): domain Eukaryota; kingdom Metazoa; phylum Chordata; class Actinopteri; order Blenniiformes; family Labrisomidae; genus Malacoctenus; species Malacoctenus tetranemus. The sequence continues at coordinate 7,722,825 of JAUESF010000048.1, forward strand.
TGTTGTTTAGTCAGGATCTAATGTGAGATTAAACGACTGATCCCAAAATCCTGAGCTCTCCTGTCGTGACCGAGTTAAACAAAATGTCGTATTTCTCTGAACTTTTCAAAGACACAACATTCACATCGTTCAGTTCAGACTTTGCCTGACATGCGAGAAAACAAAGGCTGACTGCAATAAAACACGTCAGAAAACTCTTTCATAAACTCTTTAATAGGCTCTTTCCACACAAGATTAAAAAAAAACTATCTCATTTCTCTAAATTCCAAATAACGGATGTTTCTTTTTCAGTGGACTTGCATCAAGTCTCTTTTTCCAACTGAATTTGGACGATGGCAGTAAAATTACTGGGAAGAATTGCAAAACCCACAAACTACATTACACAACTGCTTTCCTTTTATTTTCACAGCATCGCAAAACGCTGCACATCACCGTGTTCCTCTTTTGCAACACTCGTACAGTTTGGGTGTCGGTCAGTCACTCCCCTCAGTCGCTGTCGTTGCTGTCGCTGTCTGAATACGCCCCCAGCAGGCTGAGCGACGACGACGAGCCGTTCTGTGCGGCGACGGCTTTCGAAGGGTTCCCCGAGTCCGTCGTCGACGCCTTCGAGTCTGAAGAGACGAAAAGTGAACGTCGACTGAAACCAGGTCACCGACAGGCCTGCTGGGTTTGGTGGCGACGCCGGTCTTTACCTGTTTGTGAGGCAGCGGCAGAAGAGGCCGTCGCCGACGCCGGTTTCTTCCGTACGACCAGGGAGCCGAGCGCTCCTCTGCTGCCCAGCGTCCCCACGCTCCTCTCCCAGCTCTCCACCTTCGCCCGCTTCACCCCTCCGGCCGACGCTCCCTGAAGAGAAACGACAACGTGAAGCGACGCACGGCCGACGGTGCTCAGCGCTGCCATCTGCACCGGGGCACTCAGAAACACCTGCGCCTCCGCCGGCCTGTCGGCCATCAGAATGTCCGTCGGCCTGTCGGTGCTGGAGCTCGTCGGCTCGCTGCTCCTGCTCTTCTTCTCCTCTTCTGAATCCGAGTCCGAGTCCGAGTCTCGGAGTCGTTTCACGAGAACGCGATCCAACATCTCCCTGTAAGGACAAACCGAGTCGATACGAAGCGTTTTTTTTTTTTAATGCTGAATGATTATTTTGCGTCATTTGACTGGATTCGTCCTCCTCACTCACTTTGTTTCTCGTTCATCCTCTTCCTTCTCCCGCTCCCTCTCTCTCTTCTCCAGCTCTCTGTACTGGTCGATCATCCCTTCGAAGTCCACCTGAGCCTGCCTCTGGTTCAGCTCCTTAAGCTCCTGCAGGTTCTCCAGCACCTCCATCTCCAACTTGGAGTCCTTGGTGCGATTCTCCAGCACCTGGTTGAAGAGTGAAGAACAACGAGTCGTTTATTTTTCAAGCACATGTTGGAATAGACGAAAGGTGACGCACTGAAAGACGGACTGACCTTCATGGGGTTGTTCAGCTCCTCTTCATCCCTCTCCTGCTGGACCCTCTTCTCCTCCTCCTCGATGAGTTTCTCTGCCTGGAAGTTTCGAGTGGCTCCGTGCTCCATGGCGTAGTCTGTGTTCTCTGGGTCGGTCTATATTTTCAGTGTGAGACAGACACGCATCAGAGATTACAGTGCAGACATCAACACATTTAAAGGAAACAGCAGTCGCGCTCACCTTGAACGTAATCTCAGCGAGGCAGCGAGTGCATTTGATGTAGAAGCGGAAGATGGGCAGTCCCATGTACAGCTCGTTTTGAACCGTCTCCTTGCGCGCATTGAACTTCTTCCCCTTGTAGATGTACTCGCCGCATGTTTTACATCTGCAGGCAACACAGAGAAACACAGAGTGGAAGTCCGTCCTCACGGTGACTCCTTTGTTCAAGAGAGAGCGCCGGTTCTACTATAAACACAGCTGGACACTCCTCTGCCTTCAGAGTAGAACAACCAACCTTTCAGTGCTTTCCTAGAAGCACCAGCAGGATGAATATCTTCCAAACAAATGATTAAGGATCTAAAGTAGCCTGGTGAAGTTTCACTGTAAGATTATCGACTCAAATAAAAAACATTTGGGGCGAAAAAAAAGGAGAAGTGTCACATGAGTTACACTCACCTCATATTGAACGGAGCCATCAGTCGGACCACATACTGACGATCTTTGGGGAGTTTGAGTTTGGGGATTTTGGCCGGATCGAAATCCGGTGGGTAATATTTCTGCAGGAGGCGAAACACGTCAGCTGTTTACTCGAAAGCAACAAAAACCCGGACACGCGATGCATTCATGCGCGCCAACACGACCATTCACAACAAAGCCACAGTTCTACTTTAATGCAGAGTCAATTGAAAAGCTGCTAAAAGCGGTGGTGACGTTTATTTAGCCACACTGCTAACTTTAGCCCCCGCGGGGAAACGAGCTCAACGTCGTCCCAAACAGAACTCGTGTTTGTATTTTATATACTTACGTTTAAAACTTTTCTTTCAGACATGTTTGTTTTTGTTGCAAAGCTGAAACAGAGGCAGAAACGTCGGAAGCGACAGTCCCGAAGTCCCAAGCACAGCACCGCCGGGAGGCTGGACAGTAAACTTCCGCTCGTCCCGGCTGCCAGTTCCTGCGCTTCGGACTGACGCGCCGCCATCAAGCGGCACGGCGGCGCAACTACAGCCCAAGATCGTCACATTGTGTCACCTAAAACGGCGGTTTTCAAAGTGTGAGGCGCGCCTTCCCGAGGGGGCGCCAGAGCACTTTAGGGGAGGCGCGGAAAAATGAAAAAAGGGCGTATTTGCCATACGAAGGCCCTGATAAAATAATGGAAATGGGAGGAAATGTTTTAAAATGTATGTTTCTAAAATAAAAGCAATTAGAAGGTGTTTTGTAGTGGCATTTGTTTGTGTATGGGTTGATTAATGGGGGGGGGGGGGCGCAACAGGCATTGTGCTCCTTGGAGGGGGGCTCACCCTTTCATACTTTGAAAACCCCTGACCTAAAACATAAAGATAATTGACTCAATTAGCCTCAAAAAACCACACAGAGATAGAAACATACCACAAAGGTGCACACTTACGGTCACAAAGACCGTAATAAAGACTAAATATCGAGAAAAGTGGATATTAAATACCAGGAAACAGAAAAAGAAATAAAAAAAATAGTCATATGAGGGTTAAATGACCACAGAGACACAAAAATCAAAGAGGCAACGACACAGTTACCAGAAAGAAACATAAACTGACTTTAAACAGAGACGCCAAGGTCGCAGAGTGTAGATCGTTTGTACAAACAGTGTTACAGTTTCTCTTTGATGCTGAGTAAGTGTGACGCATTCATCAGCGGTACAGAAAACATGCTGAATCCTGGCCGAGGAGACGCAGTTTCTGTGAAAATCACAGTGAGGTGTGAGATGATGTTAAAACGGAGCGATCCTCATGTCAAATTTCATGTGTAGATTTAAAGAAGGACTTCTAAAAAGCTCCTAATATAAAATTATGTGATAGATCACATAACGCATGCTCTAATTTAATGGATTCCCTTTTTTTTCTTGCTGTCTGTTTTAATTAGTTTTCCAGATGAGGTCACTGCCAACATGGAGGGCTCCTGGGGGGGCGATGGGATCTCTCAGTGATGTGGGTACAAGTATGTAAACATAAGCCAGTCCGCCTCCCGTGTGAGCGTACGTCACCTTTCGAGGCGAGGTGCTCGGGGTGAGGGTTAACCCTACAAAAGGAAATTGGACGTTGATTACAGACTGACGTCCGTCTGTGTGAACGCAAGGTCTGATCTGGGCGTCGCTGAACAGCGGTGACACCGAGAGGACAGCGACAAAAAGCATCACAGGGGCAAATCTGCTTGTGCACCGACAGAAACGGAGCGAGATCTGAGCATCAGAGTCTGTTTCCTGGTTCAAACGACTCATGCGACAGTGTTGTTCCATTAAAAGGACACGACAGGTTCATGGATGTGGTGAGCGCATGCTGAAGTAGAAGTGAGTCATCCATGAGTCAGATTTATGTCGAAAACGACAGATTTTCTTCTCACATGTGTTCAGTTCGTCTACAGGCCATAGAAACTAGATGTTGTTGAATCCAGACCTTAGAAGAGGAGTTTAACTGCTGTGCAGCGCCCAGGTTTGATTAAGTAAATACGCTTTTCGTACTTGTTGAACTTCCCTTCCTGATGAGACACAAAGGTGCAGAGCGGTGTCGCCCCTGTCGCTCCTTCCATGAATATTTCAGAGGCTGTCTGATGTCAGAAGCACCTGAGAGGCGCCTATAAAGGGGGCTGAAGCCCACCAGAGACCTCCAAAGCCCCTCGCACCCACGTCTCCTGTTCGCCCCCCCTTCTCAGAAAGAGAGCCACCCTCTTCCGGTTCGCGCTTCAGCACCATGGTCAGCGCACGGACGCTCCTCGTCGCCGTCACCTGCTGCTGCACCTGCCTGTGGCTCGTGCGCGCGGAGGACTCCTCGCTGGAGACGCGCTCGCTGGACTTCCAGGTGAAAACGCAGCAGGAGAAAGACCTGGTGAGAGACTCCGTCCGCAGCTGTTCACTCGCTCTGAGTCCTTCAAGTTCCATCGATCTCACACTACTTTTTTGGCTCTGATCGTTTTCCAGATCGACGCGTTGCAGGAAGTTTTGGAGAAGCTGAGAAGCAAAGAGATGCCTCTAGAAAAAAAACTCGGCTGGTTGCCTTCAGTAAGTACAAACACATGTCACATCGACACCACGCAACGTTTCCGGTCACATGTCACGACTTTAATTCACAGTTTAATTCACCTCCTTGCGGTGTGATCAGTGCAGCATGCAGACACATCGACGCAGTTTCCATGCGAGCAAACCCCGCGTGTTGTGTTTTTCAGTGTGACGCCGGAGAGCCGTGCGCCGTGCGTAAAGGGGCGCGCATCGGCACGCTGTGCAGCTGTCCCCGAGGGACGTCCTGCAACTTCTATGTGCTGAAATGTTTGTGAAAAACACCGGAAAAATAAACAAAGTCAACAACAACAACAACACGTTTGATTGTTTGTGGTGAGATAAAAAAAAAAAAGAAGAAGCGATGAATGTGAGGTGGGACAGGGAGACCTGCCACCGTCGTCACGGTCCGTCTGATGAAACACGTGATCTGTCATCGTGCTCTTTTATAAAACTGTACTAAACTGTGTCTTCGTGGGATGTTTCGGAGCGTCAATAAGTTTTTTTTGTCAACAACAGAAATGTTTTCGAACATTTGTTTTCTGGAAAATGTGAAGATTTAGTTTTTAGTCTAATTTGTAAAATGAAAAGATGATTAAACGACCTTTAGAAAAACAATCTGGCTGTTCCGTGTTATTTTTTTAAAGGCGGAATAAAATATATCACTTTATAGTCGATTAAGTGTTTTTTTTTTTTTCATTTATCGACACTTGTTGGTAATTTGGTCCTGATTAAGCTGTAACCAGGACGCTCAGATCTTTTGTGATGAAGTGAATTGATGTTTTCACCACGTGTCATGAATAATTCATGCTGCTCCTCCGCGTCCGCCGACGGACGGCCGCATTCCGGCGCACCAGCTGTCATCTCGCCCACAATAAAGGCGCTGTCAGGCTTTCTCTCACTTATTTATTTATTTTTGATTTATTTTTTTAATTTTTTTTTCCCTCCCCTCTCAATGACATCACACCCAAGTTTCTAACATGGCGTCCAGCCGGGTGCTGGAGAGGGAGGTCCGGGAGGAGCCGCGGCGCGCCGCGACCGCAAACCTCGACTTCTGCCTCCGCAAACACTCCCTGCTCGTCGTGGTCGGACGGACGGATCGCCCCAGACAGACGGAGCTCATCGGCGGGGACGTCGAACGAGGTAGGTCCGCTCTCGGCTCGCTCCTCCACCTGCGTGCCATTTTGCTCCCTCTCCATCTATTCCCAGTTTTATTTCTAAAGGGACGCAGTTCATTCCTTACATCTTCGCCCGGAACGAAACGCACATTGCAGCGTTTGTGTGATTTCACCCACCCTACTGACCGAGGATGCGTCATCTGGCGGCGCTCCACCATCAGCACCACCACCTCACCCCCTCTGGGCGCAGGATGATTAAACGCAGTCTGGAGCGGCCGGTTTGTGTTTCGCTACAGTTTTGAATCGTTACGTAAGGATCGGCTTTTAGGGGAGCGTCGCAGTCAACACATTGTAACTTGTGAGCGACGTAATGCGTGCAGCAACAACTGTGACTCCTGTAGCGTGAACACAGTGTTTCATCGCTCCTCCTGAAATTCACAGAGAAACGTGAAGGGACAGCGTGCAGGGACGGATGGATGGATGGACGGATGGATGTTCATCACTGCAGCTGACTGGGCAGATCAACATTTAATTACTCTTGTGCAGTCAATGCACCTCAGAACCACCATGAAGTTTTCATGAGCTGGGAGAAACACGCCTGTTTTCATGACTGATGTGATCTGCAGCGCTGCGACCACAGAGGATGTCCAGTGCACAGTTTGTGCTGTGTCAAAGGAAACACAATCTCTCACATTAAAATGAGCCAACGAGGGAATCTGGATGAAACTAAAACGCTTGATTTGCCTCCATTTCCTTGGATTGTGGGTTCAGTCATGAGTCGTCAGTTTTAATAAACCAGATTTAATCCTGTAATCTGAGAAGCACGACATGTTTTCATCCCACAGAGATTTTATTTCCTGGCTCCGCTCTAATTTGTGCCTCTGATTAACTTCCATTCACACAAAACAGGATGAAACATCCTTCATGTTCGTCTTTTTAAGCATCAGACGACCCACAATGTCAGAAATATCCTTTGTTTTACATATAAAACTGCTTTTTTTATGTTTCAGCTGTTGAATAAAAGTGTCACTGAAGTGTTTACAGATATAATATAATTGTTGTTTTCTTGTGGGTTTTAGCAGATAATGTGTAAAATAGCTGTAAAAAATGTTCATTAATGACCTTAAATGGTAAAAAGTACCATTTAGGATGAGTTATTTCATATGGCTGACATTGTTGTACATGTGGTTTATTCATGGTGCTGCACCAACATGTTTGTGTCTCCAGGTATTCGCTCGTGGGACGTGGACCTGAAATCATGTAACCTGAACCTCTTCCTCCAGGAGTTCCTCACCCATCACACGGCGTCGTTCAAGGGTGCAGGTAGAACATGTTTGTGCTGATGAAGGGGGGGGGGGCGGGGGCGGACGGATGGGGTCACACTCCAACTCTTTGACCCCGTCTCCATGGTAACACGCCAACTCAGCGAGCCAAAAAGAAAGGAAGGAAGGAAGGAAGGAAGGAAGGAAGGTGGAGCAATTGTCAAAGCTGGGCGGGCCGTTAGGACGGAGCAACAATAGGGAGCTGCGAGCCAGTCGGCTGCTCGCGCTGGTCGTCGAGCCGCGCTTCAGCTTCGTAGCAACCAGAGACAAACCCAGAAGGACACGGAGAAAACGAGTCACATCAGTGTCAGGCGACATCTCAGGTGTGAAGGCGGCGGCGAGCACTCCGAGCGAGAGGAAAAGGTGCCCGGAGAGGTCGCCTGCACAGAAACACTGCTGTGAGGGGAGGTTTTAGAGTCATTTCAGGCGCCCAAGGTGGCATCGAAAAGCCACCGAAATGTCTTTCACTGCCAGTGAGGACGGGAAGCCATGTTTGTCTCTCTTCACTTATATAAGGACGAATCAACTGTAATCCAGATTCAGGTCGTTATCTGTGACTCTGCCGTTGAACCAGTCCGTTCCAGACTGAGTCCCACGGCCGAGTGAGCCGACCTGGCAACCCGTCCACAGACAGTCCGTCTGACTCAGCCGTTTCACTCTTCCTCCTTTTTTCCGTCTTCCTCTTTCACACTCGGTGAATCAATCATCGCCCGCTCGTCCCAGTTCGCTTTCGCTTCGACTTCTTTCGCCTCCCGGCTCGCTGCCCGGGCCTGTCGACTCGCCCCCCCCCCGGCCCTGTCGCTCTCCTTTGCTTCCTGTCTGCGTGTTCTCTCTCCTTCCATCTCTTGTTTTTCTCTCTCTGCCCCTTCAGGGCAGAAGTGTCTTCGCCACTGCACGCGAGTGTTGGACACTCAGGTGCTCATCAGTCCGTCTCAAGAACAGGCTGTTTCAGAGGTGAGGGGCTGCAGCTTTGGGCAGACAGTCATCAACCGAGGAGCTCATATGTGCTGAGATCGACTTTTTTGTTTCTATTTCAAGCTTTTTGACTTCATCATCGATTCATATTTGGATATTTCCCCGCCATTGATTTTCCCTGTCTGTGCTTGGGCCAGGTGTTCGCTCTGCTGTCCAAGGAGTCGGCTCACAAGCTGTTGATCCTGTCTGGCCTGAGCGCGGAGCAGAGCGGAGACCTGCTGTTTCATAAAGGACTCTTTTCACCGCACCAGCTCAAACAGATATTAATAGAGCAGGTAGGTCGCCACGTGCTGCTCCAATGAAACGTTGTGAAATCCCGGCTTTAAAAGGGGAACACTGGTAAATCACAAGATCAGGACTTTAAAGCAAGATGTGATTCACTGATGAAAGTGTCTGTTTTTGTGAAAAGATACCTTCATTTAATTCCCCTTCCAATGACTTGGCAGTCCAAGGCTGCGCTCCCACTGCAGGCCTTAATGCCCAGTCCCCATTTACTGCTCAAATCCCATGTTTTGTTTGGCTGTTCACGTTACGGTTTAAAATGTGGCCTGTCTACGGACTGATGTGAGAACAGCTCCTGCTCCTGAGCTGAGCCGCATGCGCAGTTCATAGTTGATGACATCAGTGCACAGTTCATTGTTGATGACATCACACACACTACTACTGTGTTTATGGAAGAGAACATCGCCGCGGCAACAGAACTTCATGGTCTGATGTTCAAAACAATGTTTGGTGGCAGCTGGCAGATTTGTGAGCAGGTCCTCTTGGGGGGGGGGGGGGGGG
>JAUESF010000048.1:7731704-7742665 GCA_032274765.1 Malacoctenus tetranemus
CACGTACTCTTGCCCCCCCCCCCCCCAAAAAAAAAAAAAACCTGTGAGGTGTAAAACTCGCTCTCCCTCCACTGGCCGCCTGCATCCATGTTGTCCTCCATGTTTGTTTGTACTCTGGTCCATGCTCCCGCCTACTCTCCTTGCTTGTGACACTTTTTTTCAATCAACTTTATTGACAAAACAGGCCGTGTGAGTCAGAGTGACGTTGAATTCAAGCGACCTGGCTGTTCAGACTACGGTCGCATTCAAAACATCCCGATCTGCATCGGATCCAGAACCACATTGGAAAGTGTCAGATTCAATGTGACTGTCAAGATATAAGTCACATGTGGGCCACATTTGAGTGAAAAAGTTGGATTGAGGTCACTTGTGACTGCAGTGTGAACGTAGCCCAAAAGATGTGACCGTGGTGGGAACACAATGTGAAACTGAAAATAGGGCTTAAGTGATTATCGTGCTGCTAAGCCTGAAAGAATATGAGATAGAGTGTATTAAGAACTATCCTCAAAACACTCTGTCCTCAGTTCGTGGACCAGGACAGCTCGGCACCATCTGCTCCCGTCACCAAGATCAGCCTGACCATCAGCTGCCCCAACATCGGCCAGTGGAGGAACACCCTCCTGGGGAACCAGCCCCTGCAGGGTCCTTTCACCCTCCACATCAACCCCCCGGAGGTGCTGCCTGCCATGGACGCCCTGGGGGACTTCGCCTCCCTGGTCTCGGGGACCATCTGCCCCCTCTCCCCCTTCGACCTCCTGCCTCCGCCCACCACGGTGGGCTTCCTTAAGCTGTCTCGCCCCTGCTGCTACGTGTTCCCAGCCGGCCGCGGCGACTGTGCCTTCTTTGCCGTGAACGGCTTCACGGTGCTGGTGGACGGAGGCTCCGACTCCCAGGCATGTTTCTGGAAGCTGGTGCGCCATCTCGACCGGGTGGACGCCGTGCTGCTGACGCATGTCGGGACGGAGAACCTGCCTGGCGTCGTCTCCTTTTTGGAGCGCAAGGTGTCTGAGCTGGAGCTGAGCTCGGAGGTCAAAGGTCAGACGAGAACGCTCATTCAAAGCGTCAGAAATAAAACGTAGTTTTCCAAAGTGTCTTATTTTGAAATTCCCTCCATTGTCGGCACAGACGACTTATCCAAGAGGCTCATCTCTCCTGAGCTTGGAGTTGTGTTCTTCAACGCGCCCAGCAGGCTGCAGGTGGAGCAAAAACCCTGTGAGTGATTCGATAAGACAAACAGAACCACACTGTAAATATGAACAGGATGTTGGTGAGCGCTGACGAGTTGATCTCCATTCATCGCTTTGTTTCAGGTTTGGAAAATGTCCTGAAGAGCACACACCAGGCGGCGCTCACCCTGCAGCTGCTGAAGAAATTAGACATCAAGCCGCAGCCAATGTATCGGCCACAAGGGGCTCCCATCGAGTCTCTGACCTTGTTCCAGAAGATGGGGGTGGGACAGCTGGACTTGTACATCCTCAGTCCCGGCAAAAACAGCCAAGAGTATCAAACGTTCATGCAAAACTGGCCTGAGGACGCGTCATCGGCCTCCAAGTCCCAGTCCCTGCCTCTCGCCGCCTTGGCGTCGGTGTCCGCCCTTCTCGTGTGGCACCCGGCCAGCCCCCAGGAGAAGGTGGTCAGGGTGCTGTTCCCCGGCGTCACGCCGCAGGCCAAGCTGCTGCAGGGCCTGGAGAAGCTGAAGGGGCTGGCCTTCCTGCAGAAGCCCACAGTGACCACCGGGGACCTGGAGAGACTTGGGGAGGACCGAGCTGCAAAGAGGACCGAGAGCCAGGACAGCAGCAAGTCGGCGGGAAAGGAGGGGACGACCAAACCTGGGAAAGACCGAGGCGGCAGAGAAGAAAGTAAGGATTCATCTTCAAAGGAGAAAGGAAAAGCATTGAACGGAGCCGGAACGAGAGACGCTGAGAAAACCAGGAACAAAGAGACTGGCATGAAGCCAAAAACATCATTGGAGAAGCATACGTCAAAGAAAGGTGGAGGTAAGGATGGGAAGAAAGAGGAGAAGACAAGCAACAAAGAGGACAACGTCGCTATGAAGGGCGAAAAGGTGAAAAAGAACGACGTTCCCTCCAAACCAAAGACTGACAACAAAGCCAAGCTGAAAAAGGAGGCGAAAAACGACTCCAAAACTGGAGAGAAGAAAACACGAAAGCCATCAGGAAAAGAGGCAAATGATGGAAAGAAGGTTCAAGTCAACACCGAACTGTCCACAAACAACTCTAATAAACAGGCAGGCGCCGAGTCCAAAGTCCCGGAGCCAGATCGCAGCGTTCCTCAGCAGCAGGACTCAAAGCTTGAGAAGGAGCCTGAGGAGGACCCCTGTGGCTCCAAACTGTCCACCCCAGAGGACATGACGGCCGATTTCCTCAAGCTCAGGGAGGAAACCGAACTTGCAGAGGTGACGCTCGAAAGAGCAGGCGAAGGAAAGCAGAAAAGCGGCGAGTCAGAAGAGATGCATGCTGGAAGATCAGTGGGAGAATCAGCAGGAACGAAGGGGGGAGCGACTGGTGGTGACGGAGGACGACGTGAGTCTGGGACTGAGGAGAAAAGCCCGACAAAAACGACTATAAAGCCGATGAAAGTTGTGGGATTTCCGGTGCCCTTGAACACAACGTCCAAGAATGAGCATTCAGTCCAGTTGGACTTGACCCCAACCGAGTACACCCTCCTGGACGGCGCCCTGAGACACAGCCCCCCCTCGCAGTCCTCTCCAGGGAACCAGGCCCCCACCAGCCCCGACGACGAGACCGTGGGGCAGGCCTCGTCCGACTCCAGGCCCAACAGCGCCGGCCACACCCCTTACTGTCTGTCCCCAGACGACGTGTGGTGCAACAAGGCCACTCTGAACAGGCTGCAGGCCGAGATGAGCCACTCAGACTCAGGCGACACCAACCAGCCGGACGAGTCATCCAATGAGAAGGAGGCACAGCAAGTTCAGCCCAAAGGCACGCCGGAGGGCCACGCCAACCCCCGGGAGAAGCACCTCAGCTTCCTCTCTTTGGGCTCGTTCAAAGACGGCTCTTCGGACCACTCGCCGTCGTTGGCCACCACGACCACCACGACCCACTCCATGCCCGCGGAGGTGAGCTCGCCTCAGTCCACGGAAGTAGACGAGTCGCTGTCCATGTCCTTTGAGCAGGGCCCGACGACTCTGAGCCAGAGAGAAGGAGAGGACAGCGTCCATCATACCCACTCCAACGGCGCTGGCTTCGGGGGAATGTCTCTCCCAGTGAAGAAGCCCCCGAGGTCTCTGGGTCAGGGGTCCGAGATGGGCCGGTCCCCGGGGCCCAACACGCTTCTCTTCGAGGCGCCGTCCCATGACGTGGACTTATGTCTGGTCTCCCCTTGTGAGTTCAAGCATTTCAAGCCGGCTGACTCCAGCTCGGGAGCAGGCGAGGCCTCCAGAGGGGCCGCTGGTTCACATCATCACAACAACAACCACCACAGGGACACGACGCCCAGCGAATCGAACGCCCCTGCCTGCACCGAGGACTGCCCCTCCACCACAGCGGACGGGGCGCTGGACTCGGACTCGGACGAGTCCTGCAGCGAGCCGTCCAGCTCCCCGCACGACTTCCACACCAGCCAGGTCCTGCCCCCGGACCCTCCTCCTGCCCCTCGCAGGGACAGTCCCCCCCTGCCCCCGCATCCCGACGCCACCATGCCCGTTCCTCAGTCCGACTCCGACGCTCATGGGAAAAGAGTCAAATCGGCCAGCATGCGTGGGAAAAAAGCATCTGGGGTAAGGTTAGCAAGCTAGCACGGAGGATAACTGGAGGGCACTCAGTAGAGCGCACACCTCCATCACATGCTAATGCAACTTGCTAGACGTTGGGAACGTTTTCTTCCCACTGTAATGTTTTTGTAGACAAACCTGACCAATATACTGCTGCACATAAGAGAGGAACCCTTTAATGACAATGGATACTCATTGTGTTTAATACCAGGTCATTGAAAGCCCCCAAAAACCAGGCTCAGGGAAAACCAGGACCGGGCTCACAAAGGGAAGCGTGTCTCTGACCCGCACACCTTCCACCAGCACCCGCTCAGCACCAGCAAAACCCTCAGCTAATGCAGGTAGGAACTGGGTTCGAACCGGGTTCCTCTTCGGCTTGTTTCTTCTCGTGGATCTTTCTGACTTCGATCTCTCACCGCCGCCGCAGGCTCCAAGTCTACCTCTGCTGCCGACGTCAGCGTCTACGTGGACCTGGCCTACATCCCCTCCGGAGCCTCTTCTGCCACGGTCAGCGTCGACTTCTTCAGGTGCGTGCGGTCCTCGTGCTACATCGTCAGCGGCGACAGTCCCGAGCGCGAGGAGCTGATGAGGCAAACGCTGGACGCCCTGCTGGAGGGGAAGACGTCCTGGAGCGACACGATGCAGGTAGACACACACACACACACACACAGTGACCCTCCTGGACCGTGCTGCTGGTGGTCTCACACAGACCTCTTCGGCTCCTGGTGCATTCTGGGCCGTTGCTCTGCTGTAGCTCTTCATGATTTGTGTTTCTATTCGATCTTTGGTGCTACTTTTTCAGTGTTTACTAACTGCAAATTGAGTTTCATTGCACACTTTCAAAGGCTGATTTGACTTGTTTACAAAAAGGATTTAACTTTTAGTGATACATTTAAACACTACTACTTTACAGAGGTAATTTAAAATGTTAGCAACAAATTTGAACAGTCTCTCTTTTGCTGGAGCGTAATATATCGATGTGTTCCCCCACTGGGACATGTCGCCATGCTGGTCTGGGAAAGCCCCAAGGTTTTATAGAAAGTGTCTGGGGGGGAGGAGGGGGAGGGGGGTGAGTCTGGGCGTCTCTGCCCCCCTGACCTGGTCACGGATAAGCGCAGGGGAAACGGACCGACGGGCGGATTTATGCGACAGCTTCAATAAATCCACGAGAGGAAGAGCCGCGCGCTAAAGACTCGGGGGTCCGCACAGATGATTCACAGCCCACTCTGTGGCTCCGTGACTAAGGGCAGCTCAAGGTGCCCGATCGCTGTGCTTTCCGTGACACAGCAGCCGTCAGCCTAACTCACTGACAGGGCCGTGAACGCCGTGACCTCGTCCTCTTTGTCAGAATGATGAAAGCACGTTATTCTTGTTCACAGCAGCCCGCAGTGCTGCTCGTGTTTCTATGAACTCTGGCTGAGGCTCACGCATCACTGTGATCGATTCAGGGAGCTTCTAAGTGAGTTATGAAATCCCCATATGTGACTGAGTTTAGACTAGGAAATAAATGCCAAGGATGGATTCTGTGGCTGCTGGATTAGCAGGTGAGCAGTGACATGTCTGATTCTGTGTCCCCAGGTGACGCTGATCCCGACGTTCGAGTCGGTGCCGATGCAGGAGTGGTACCAGCAGACGCTGGACCGGCAGAGGGAGCTGGGCATCACCGTCCTGGGCTCCAACAGCACCGTGGCCATGCAGGACGAGACGTTCCCCGCCTGCAAGATTGAATTCTGAAGGCCGTTGCGTGGTGCTGGCTGAATGTGAGCTGGAATGGATGGAAACACTGGGGTAGAACCGGAGGAGCGAAAGTTTGCATTTCCTTTTGTTTTTGCATTTCCTGCTGCTTCAACGCCTCGTTGGCGTGTTTCCCACTGCACCCAAAGGCCCTTTGGTCTCCTCCAGGGAGGGGCCTGCATGGTTTTGTTTTGCCTATGACCCTGTGGGGGTAATAAACAGGAGAGGGGATCGCATTAGCTGCAAGAAAAGCATGTCGGCCACAAACACGTAGCTTAGAATGAAAGCTGATGCTGCGAGTGCAGAAAACAGTCAACATGACCTTAAAGGGACCGTGTGGACGCTCGTTTAAAGTGACATTGTAATCTGTGCTACTTATATTCATTTTGCTGCTTCTAATGCAAAATCTGTCCATCAAATCAAAGGGAAATTGGGGGGCAACAACCCCCCCCCATGTGTTCATTGACACTGTTTGATTTTGGTTGAACCTTTTACAGAAACTACGCAGGATCTCTGCAAAAATTTCCTGCCATGAGAGTCCTGCACTGCGTCTTTATCAAAGTCACGTTCACCACGTGTGATCAGATGTTTGTAGTGAGCTCCGCAGGCTGAGGTTTGGCCGTGCTGTTTCTTGTACTGGCTAAAATAAGTCATTGACGGCCTCCCCCAATGACCACAGAAGCAGAACGTCCGGCCGCTACGTACTGGACGCTGAATCTGAGATTATTCGTGTGCAAAGACAAATCTGTCCACAGGGAATACAGTGCAGGATAAAAAATTAATAGCATTAGCAGCAACCATGCTAAGAGCAGCCGTGTAATTGTAATCCATTGAACATGTTCATATTCACGCTAATCAGTGCGCAGACTGTAAACACTTTGTACAAATGGATGTTCACTCGCTGTCCTCATCCAAAGAAGGTCCAGTAATGACTGTGGAAGTAATCTCTAAGTAGGAAAGAGACTTTGTCCCACATGTAGTCACAGGTCAGTGAGAGTCGGGGGAACACGGGAGCTGTAAATAGGAGTCGGATTGTATTTATGTGGCAAAATAACGGAAAAAGTGCAACTGAAAGTCATCCAATTTCCTACAAATGAACTGCTAAATACAAAAAAACATTACATTTCGTGCAATTTTCTAATAATCTCATTTTTTATTAATATTATTAATAATATTATGTTATTTTTCTAATTTGCGTTGTCCAAAAAAAATTGAAAAAACTTTCCTAGGATTTCACTCTGGTCCAAATATTACTCCTCAGTTTACTTTCACAATGACGACAGCATGAAAAAGTTAAAATTAGCTCATTTTACTGAGCTAAAATTTTAGTTAAAATAGTTAATAGGTGTAAAAACAGCACTTTGAAGGATCTTTTGAGGTGTTGCATAGTGATAAAATAACTTGACTCTTTTCCTGAAACGATTCTCACTCCTGCAGAGTTTTTCTCCCATTAACAGTTGTGGCAGAATTAACCGAAATCCAGTAAATGGGAATTTGTGATGATTTGGGGCCTTAATTAACCTCTCTTTGTTTTACGCCAGTTGTTTTTTTCATGTTTTTACACGTAAAATGATCCATGAATGGATGTCAAGAAATCGTGACTCAAATCACACTTACCTCTATCTTTTTTTTGCCTTGGGGTCACATAATGTTGCACGTGACATAATTTGCATTGTACCAAAGCATCAGATCAATTAAAAAACAGAGGATCTTCAGCACCTGAATGCAACATCTGCAAACAGTTTCATTCAGGATCAGAAACATATTTTGTAATAAGATATAATATAACACAGACGCACCTGTTGTCCTTTTAAATTTGTTTTCATCCAAAGAAAACCTGCTCTTTTGTTCATTATGAGTCGTCATCCTTCTGTCACAACCTCAACAAATAACTCAAATAAAGCAAATAAAGTGCAGCAGGAACGTTTTACTGGGGGGGCGCTGTTGAGTCACAGGTTTGTAATCGTGGGTGAAAAGTACTTCAAAGCCCGCAGTAGCCAAGTGAATTGTACTTATGTGTATGTGCATGTATTGAACTATGTACTGTATGTTGTTTCATTCATGATATTCATGAGCGCGGTATTGTGGGGAGCGTGGACAGTGATGAACAGCGACAGCTTGGACACGCACCGTGAGAATCCACAGGTCATGGCGGAGCGAAGCGACAGGTTGAACGCTGCAAGACTTCACTTTGTGATTGTATGTAAAGATACTCGATAAAACGATGTCAACTGACGTGAGGGGGTTGGGAATAAAGGAGCGTGCACCACCACTCACAGTGTCGTTAGTGCTGGTGGGGGACACAGAGGGATCAGCTCAGAGGGTCGCCAGGGCGGAGACGCTGTCCGATGGTTTCACCGCCACACTGCAGGAAGTGATGTGTGTGTCTGCGGGTGTTTTCACAAACCTGTGACGCTGATCTGTCCGCATGTCAGATTTGACAGAGAATGATTTTATTGTATGAAATAAAAAGTTGAAGCAGTAAACTGTGCTTCACTGTGACCAGGGGCGGATTGGCCATAGGGAGCACCGGGAAGTTTTCCTGGTGGGCCTGATTTTTTTGTCCCTGTCCAGGCCTGCGATCCCACCTGGTAGGCAGTCAGAGCAGGGTCCCGACGCTCAGGTGGGAGCAGGATGAAACATAGAAAACGAGCTCAGAGTGCAAAAACAAACACATCGCTGAGTCCCTCGGCTTCATACAGAGTCAAAACAAAAGAGACATTTTCAGCATCTCGTGGCATCGATCACACCCACCTTGCGGAGATGAGAGGGGAAGCTTACCGTCTCTCGTCCTGACTGTCTCACCTGTCCTAACTGTCTCACCTGTCCTGTCCAAGTCTTCTGGACTGCAGAACACTGATGTCTGGGGAGCAGATAAATCCCTCCGTCCGACAGCCGTCCCCACCTGCTTTCCTCCACTTTGAGAAACGTATTTATTGTGTGAAAGACGAGTTGATCAACCAGCAACTAACACGGAGAGTCTCTGAGTACCGAAGAGTCAAACAGGAGGAACTATTTAACAGCTGGTTATAGAGTCAGAAGCCAACCTAAGGCTGCAGGCAGCGAATCCTGCTCCTGAAATCATGTCATCATGACCAAATATGATCAAAAGTCACTTTAGATGAATCATGCGAAAGGTAAATCCATCGCATCTGGTTTGGACCTTAAACCCGTTCATACAATTCCATACTGCACTTGAATGCAGCATACTATCAGCTGCGTTTGCCACATCCAATATGGCGGCGACGTCGACGCGTCATTCAGCGTTTCGTGCGTCGTTCACGTTTCTATGTATAAGTGCAAAACAGCAGACATTGTGACTGAATGTGTTGCTGGTTGCCTTTGATTGAACAGCAGAGCTGGAGTGGAGAGTCGGCGACGTGTCGGCCACACTGCTGCGGCTTAGTGCTGCGTTCAGGCTCCGCTGGACAGATCGGAGCTCCTGCAGTCCTGAGCTGTGTCAGCTGCAGGAGTCCTGCCAGGTTCATCGGAGTCTACATTGAGTCTCTCATGATCACACAAGGCAGCGACTCCCACACCCTGCAGTCACACAGCAACGCTGTGCGCCTGGCGGTGTAATGTGGCGCGTGCGCACTCGAGATTCAGACGTAACACGTGATCACCACGGACACAAACACAACACGCTGGAAACGAATCAATCCGTGCTGTTTCACGGCGTTTGGCCAATACCACAGACACACAGAACAGACAGGTTAACACGTGAACGCATCAAACTAAACTAAACACAGCAAATAAAGCTGGAGAGCCGAAAGGAAAACACAAACACCGCAGCCTCCTGCTGATTCGTCGAGGAGCGGAGCGGAGCCGCTCTCTGGTTGGTCAGACGTCGTCTGCTTTGCATTCTTACACGCTCGAGTCCAAAACGACTTTAATACAGACTGCAAAATTCAACTTGGGTCAAAATTCTCCCACTAGAATCGATTCAGGGTTTCCTGGATCACAGAACTCCCCCTGCTGGTGGTCACACCGCAGCCGGTATTTTCATCCCTCGGTGGTCTGGGAGTCCCACCGTGGGTGTAAATGACCTCCATATGTACACATATAAATACTACTGTACTACAGTTCATAGTCGTGCGACTTCGGTCGTGCATATACTAAAATTGGAACGATACAGAGAAGATTAGCATGGCCCCTGCGCAAGGATGACACGCAAATTCGTGAAGCGTTCCTCATTTTCCTGGATTTTTAAAAAAACTTTTGACGGTACCAGCTAATAGTCTCTGTCTTGTTCTATCATATGAGCCATCAATATCTCATCTTGGTGGAGCCATTTCATCAAAAACAGACCAACTTCTTATGTCTCAGTTGTCTCAGCTGTCCCAGTTATTGAAAAAATAAAAGTAAAAGTCATGAAGCGTTAGTTTATTTGTGGTCTAACAGCGCCCCTGCTGGCCAGAGTCCGGCACCGCCGGTGGAAGTGTTATTTCATTTGTGGTCTAACAGCGCCCCCTGCTGGACAAAGTCAAGCCAAGCCAAGCCGATGGTCAAGGTACTGGTTTGGTCCTGGTCTGGATTCGTGTCCCACCCTGAGCATTAACAGCTTCCAGCAGCAAACTGGAAAATACAACGCAAACCCCCTTCAGCACTTTGGTTTCGGATGTACAAACATTGGAAGAACAGAGAGGTGCTCCTCATTCAGTCCTTCAACTTTTATTTTTGAAAGCGATACCAAATATTAATTTATTTGTGATCCAACAGCGCCACCAACAGCTCCGGCGGGAGGAGGAACTGCATCATCACGGCGCATGGGGCTGCAGTTCCTCCTCCTGCCGGAGCTGTTGGTGGTGCTGTTGGACTACAAATAAACAAATATTCGGCATCGCGTCCAAAATACGATGTGAAGGACTCTACTGCTCTCCCGTCAGCGGACGAGCGACACTCGGGATCCGGATTCGCGACCCGCTTCGGACAGCAACCTGCTAAAACGATCACTGCATTGTTTTACACAATAATCTGCTGAAATGCTACCCAGCCTTTTGCCAGTTGGCGTCATTTATGTTGTCGAGCAGATTTTGTGAAGCGTTCGTTTAATTGAGGTTAAACAGTTCCCCTGCTGGACAAGGTCCAGCCAACCTTCTCGGATAAACAGCCTTCATATTTCAGTGTGTTCAAACAGAAACGACAATAAAATCTGTGAGGTGCCGAGTGTGTGAAGTGAATTGTATGTTCTGAAATCATGCAAAAGCTTCTATATGTAACAGTTGGGAGGCTAGGACCCAGGGGCAATCAGGCGGCCTCAGGTAATCAAGACAGACCCAATAAATTCGCAGGTGGGAAGAAGTGTGCATGGCGGGGGGACAAACTTCAGGAGGCGAGAAGGAAGAGGCTGATAATCGAGAAAGTCTCAGGTTTGGAGAGCACTAATTGTTTCCTTTAAATCCATAGGTTGCAGCTGCGCAGCGCATGTGGATGCAACCGCTGTTTTTCCTCCTAGGCAATTTTCCTTTTGTTT
>JAUESF010000048.1:7742765-7755748 GCA_032274765.1 Malacoctenus tetranemus
TTGTAAATAAAGTGTCTGAGTTACAAAAAGCCTCTGTTTCATCGTTGTCTTTCGGATAGAGTAAACTCTCGGCTACACATACAAACAAATGTTGTAAATCATTAGACCGCATTTTGGTCATATTTTCTCAGGAAGCATTCAAAGAACTTATCAATGAGCAACATGTATTCACTGCACTCACTGCAGCTGAAGCAGTATTAAATAACAGCAGTAATCATGGAAGTTGTGATGGATCCAGGGTGGACCCGCCCCCGAAGTTTGATCACTACTGTTACTATATGATCATCATAAAAGTGCAAACAACACGATGAACCCGAAAGAAATTATGTATAAACATAAAACGAGTGATTGTTTGATTTTCGTGTCAAAATTAAGAACCTAAAATTGAAATATGGGCCAAGTTTTGGCTTTACTGTTAAAATGAGACGAACAAAAACAGTGAAAATGGTTTGATTTTGGTTTGATAGTTGAAATGATGAAAAATCAAAACACTCAAGTACAAAAACAGAAAACAGCCCGTTTTACCGTCTGTTCTGACCGGAAGTGGTGATTTATGAGGGCGAATCACGGAGGCTCAGTGACTCGCAGGTAGGAAGAGGGACAGAGCGGACGCACTCATAATTACAACTGTACGAGGATTAAATAACGTCTTAATATTCAAGACGCGCCCCTTTGTCACCGATTGTAGACCGCCACGTTTGTTTGCTCCGCTGCCTTTAGACGCTAGTTCCTCTTGTCTCCGCGCTGGCACTTCCTCGATGCATAACCAGGAGTCCTGAACAGTTTCACTTTTGTTTGACCCTCCACGAGAACAGAGGGATACTATCTGTCACAGGTGAGACGGTGAGAGGCGCCGACGCCCCGTCCGCTTTGTTCTTCTCTTTTCCGTTTTACTTTATTTCAAACTCGGTCCAGTCGATGGACTAATCTTTGCAAGTCAGTTGTTTGTTTGTTTGTTTGTTTTCAGGAAATGCATTCTTGTGTTTGCCTCTTTCGGATTGAATCTGTTTAGTCTCATTCTGGGCTTTGGTCTGATTTTAGTTATTAAAATAAAACTGCTTTCTTTCTTCTGACATTGGGACACACTGTTCAGTTTCAGTTTCCTTTTTACTTTTACAATGTTCTTTTTCACCCTTCTTTTCACTCCTGTAGGACCCATTATTTGTGTTTTAATGTATTCTGGACCCCTGTAGGCTACATGGATTACAAGCAGCCTTGTGAGAATTTTACACATAAACCTGAAATCTTGTTCTTACATCGAGAAATCAATCATTATAGTGTTCTCAGGCTTTCCCTGACCTAGATGTCATTCAAACACTTATGTTACCTTCTGATTAGATAAAACTGTGATTCAAACGTGTCATGATGTAACTTTATTTTTTGGTGTCTTGTCCTAGATCTTCTCAGAAAGTTCGTCCCGTCGCTGCTCCATCATGTCAGTGGTCACCTCCCGTCTGTCTGAAGGGGAGCACAAGAAGCTGCTGTCTCTCTTCGGTCAAGTCAGAACTCACCTGCTCTACAAGGCCAGCGTGCACGGCTTCGCCGCCGCCGCCTTCCACGCGCGCTGCGACAGGCAGGGCCCCGCGCTCGTCGTCGCCTACAACGCCGCCGGCTTCGTCTTCGGCGGCTACGTCTCCAAAGACTTCGCCCAGAGCGATCAAGACATCGCCGATGACAAAGCCTTCCTCTACAGCATCAGCGCTCAGAGAGACAAACCGCTGCGGGTGGGCGGTGTCAACGGAGCCACTGCCTTCGCCGATAAAGCCGCTGGTCCAAATTTTGGCGCTCTGGTGTTCTTGGTTGGCGATCAGCCCGTGGTGGAGTCCCACCCGGGCACAGGCTTCAACTTTCAGGCTGCAGACATGCACGGGAGTGACCTGGCTCTCACAGAGCTGGAGGTGTATCGAGTCGAAGGTGAGTAAGAACGAGTGATGCCTCTTTAAACTGTGACAGACGTTCAAAGGAAACTGTGAAGTCGTCTTTGTGTGTTTTATGAGTGCAAACGACTGGCTGTTTGGTTTGGGAACATTTCTGAGCACTGATGTTTCAATATTTGCATCATTCTTTGTCAGACTTGGGAGATCGCCTGGCTAAACCCTGGAGGAACATGCAGTGGACGCAAGAGTACGTAAAAACATGCTGCCATGTGTATTTTATGTGCTAAACATACAAATAATGTGAACATTGTTTGTTTCTTACTAAATTTCAATTGAGATTGTGCATCTTGTTTGCAATCAACATGCAAACGACTGGAATGGTCAAACTCGCACTCTGTCCGTGAGGTCTCCCTTAAAGTGATGGTCTGCGTCTGTGTCTGGATTTCCCCCGTAGGAAACGGCAGCAGTTGATGAACTCCATCCAGACCTATAAGCCTGACATCCGGTCGGTGGGCGCGGCTCGAGTGCTGCTGATGGGGGCCATCGGGACCGGCAAGTCCAGCTTCTTCAACTCCATCAACTCCATCTTTCGAGGCAACATGATGGCCCAGGCCGTCGCTGGCAAAGCAGGGACGAGCGTGACCACTCAGGTACCGGCGCGCGCTCGCCTTCAGAGTTTGTATTCACAGCTTGTAAAGCTTCAGTTTTACCTGCCTGTCCTACCTCACAACAAACCTGGCTTGTGAACTTGGAGGCTAATCAGGTTGAGTTGCATTTCGTGCTCTTGCAGTTTCGCACCTACAACATCAAAACTGGGAAAGGTGGTGCCGCCCTCCCACTGATCCTCTGCGACACGATGGGGCTGGAGGAAAACCACGGCGCCGGTTTGGACATCGACGACTTGGTCAACATCTACAACGGTCACGTCAAAGATCGCTACCAGGTCATCCATCTGCCACATTTCAATGCAGCTGAATGCTCCTGTATGTTGCTCACCACCTGAATATTGCTAAGCACTTTTTTCTTTGTGTTTTTTGCTTTCAGTTTAGCTGTGCTGCGCCTCTTTCTGCAGACGCGCCCGGTTACAGGAAGAATGCAACTCTGAGCGACAAGATTCACTGTGCTGTGTACGTGGTCGATGCCTCCACAGTCTCTGTGCTGTCCCAGAAAATGCTGGACAAGTTCACAGCCATCCGGAAAAAGACCAACCAGCTGGGTGAGCACTGAAGTTGTGTTGCGTCATGTAGCATGATGTAGCACTGGAAGTGTGTTGTCGTCATCTTCAGTTTCGTTTTTTTTGTCGTTCCTCTGTTGAAGCTAGTTGTTTGGTCCTGTTGTGACTTTATTTTTGCCGTGTTTTCACAGGAATCCCTCAGCTTGTGCTGATGACCAAGGTGGACGAGGCCTGGCCGCTGGTGGCCGACGACGTGAAGAACATCTATCACAGTGCTTACATCCAAAAGAAGGTAGAAGCAAGAGACACTCTTTCGTTTGTCCCTCACAAAAAGAAATCCCCTTGGATTTATTCTGGTTTCCTTGAAGGCCCACGAGCTGAGCGAGCTGCTGGGCGTGCCGCTGTCCTGCGTGCTGCCTGTGAAGAACTACAGCCAGGAAGTGGAGCTGGACCCCGACATCGATGTGCTGCTGTTGGCCGCCGTGCAGCAGATGCTCAACTACGCCGACGGCTTTTTTGAGAACCAGGTTCCCGAGGGTCCAGAAGACGAGTCCGATCTCTACAGATGCAACAAGAACTTCAACTGTGATTCATAAGAGAGCTAGCACATTTTAATGTGGCAGTCACAGGAAGCGCAGGCAGAGCTGCTTAGATTCCCGTCAGTCGGTAGAAGCATCTGAAATTACTTTTACACTCCCGACTCCAGAGTGACTCTTGGAAAAGTAACTTTACTGCAGGAAGGTACACGGACAATTCCGTACTAAGTATTGGTGGAGTTTTTTTTCTTACACTCACTAAAACGTTTTTTCTTTCGAGTGACTCCCTCCACACCTTGGTAACATCTATTTTGTGTCGTCTACTTTTTTTTTTTAATTGTGCGTTGTTAAAAAAAAGCACATCCACCTTTTAAATAACCTCACTATTAGAAGCTTTGATCCTCCAGCGTAGCGAAAAATACTTTAATGTGTTCACAACAAACATCGTCAGATTGTCCTTTAATCCCATTGATTATTTTTGTTGTTTTACCCTAAATTGTTAATTTGAAACAAGCGTCTGCTGTCGACAATGAGATGAATGCGTTAAAAATAACTCATATTTTGAGTGTTTTTTTACTTGGAATTTTTTCTAAACAAAATCACTGTCATTGTCATCTCTCAACACGTCACTGTAGAGGAAAAATAGATGTGAAAAATACATGTATTTTATAGTTTCCCTGATTTTACAATACAAGCTCCGGACAGACACTCTGCTGATGCTGTTGAGTGGAAGCAGGAGTGACTCGTTTCGGCTTTATTAAACATTTCTTTATGCGTAATGTCTGACTCATCTCTCTCTGTTTTACAACAGTGGGAGGTTACGTGTTTACTTTTATGGTTGCATCAGTCGGCCGCTAGATGTCAGCACAAACATCACAGCCGCCACCGTCCGGTCTTTGCAACAAAATGTTGTGAAAATATGAAGGTCCTCATGTTGCACAGTTCTATCTGGTGGTTTGTTGCGATCACAGGAGGGAATTTTCACGATGCTCTTCCGTTTCTCGGTGCAATGATGAATATTCCTGTGCCATGCAAGCCTTGCAGTGTTAGAGTGACCGTGCAGGGATATTGATCTGTTGTGTGAAGTGATCTCAACGTGTGTGATTAAATCAACAAACCCGAGTGCATGACAGAGGGACGCTTGGGTTTCCTGAGTGATCCAATCACCATACGCGCTGAGTTTCGGTGCCGCCCTCCTCCCAGTCTCGGTATAAATACAGTTTCGCAACGCAGCCCACAACAAACGCGCCTGACGAGACTCTGAGTGGGATCGCTGCGGGAATTCTGGAGCCGCGGACTACCGACGCGCTTTTTACGCACCGGAATACTTTTCTCTTTTTGACTGCAACCATGATTCCTGAGGAAAGCTTCGGATCCATCGAAAACAGGTAGAAGATTTGTTTTCCACCCCCTCGAGTTGCGTGAAAATGCGCCGGTTTCACGTCCTTCTCAGAAATGTGCGTGGACATCATGTGCAGCACAGGAATGCGCCGCGTCCTTTGACCCTTGCTGATGAGCCTTGATGTAATCAACCAAATCCGGACTTTTCCCGGATGCTCTGCAGAGACTTTTGTCTCGTTACCGAACATTTTGGTGTCGAATCCACTTGTTTTGAGTTGTTTTTGTAACTTGTTGCACAAGAACCCATATGTATACATACATGCACAATACTATGCATGCATGCTGCACATCGTGCTGCAAGGCTCATTTACAAGGTATATTTTTAGCCTTCCCTTATGTCATCAGTCGTCCATGTGCAGCAGGCCAGCTGAGATGGTCAGCGCTGACTTGGTGATTCATTTTACATAAAAGTGGCCTTGCTTGATGTGATTTAACCCCCACTTAAACCAGCATGCAATTAGAAAGTAAAAGTACTGCTTGCATGTTGTTGTGTTTTTAAGGTGTGTGTGTGTGTGTGGGGGGGTGTCTTAGTGGGGTTGATGTTGTTTTTTTTCTCTCCAGTCGTCAGAGTTTTGTTTTGTTCTAGGATACAAAAGCTGATTGTTCTGTGCTCGCCCCTCAGGATGCAGTCTGTGGGCCTGGCTCTGGAGGAGTTGCTGGTAGCGGCCCAGAAACAGGACTGCCTGACTGTTGGCATTTATGAATCAGCCAAGCTTCTCAATGCGTGAGTTAAAACCATCGAGTTCAGCTCTGCAGCGCCTATGTTGAGCACAACCCACGTTTATATGCTTCTAACACTTCACTTATGTAAATCTTATACACGTGTAAGTACAAGTTGTTGTTTTTTTGTCCTGAGACGAAGTTTCTCTTTGCTCCCCAGCGACCCGGACAGCGTGGTCCTGTGTGTGCTGGCGACCGACGACGAGGGCGACGTGGGTCTGCAGATCCACTTCACGCTGCTGCAGTCCTTCTGCTGCGACAGCGGCATCACCATCCTGCGCGTGTCGGGGGTCCGGCGGCTCCAGCAGCTGCTGGGGGCCGTGGACGCGAACCGCAACCAGGAGGACCGCGGGGACCTGCACTGCATGCTGGTTACGGTGCGTTGACTCAGCACAAGAGCCCGCGCTTATATAACGGTTGGAAGTGTTATTGGGAGATTACTCTCACGCACTGTCCGAGTCCGCTGCCTTCTCTGAAACCTCACAGGTCTGCAGCTCATTTGTGTGATTTAAAACTCTAAATTGAAACCTGATCGTGTTTATTTACCCCTCCCCATGTAGAACCCGCAGGCGGACCACTGCAGACTACAAGAGGTGGGGACCTACTGCCAAGAAAGCCGCCGCCTTGACCAGTGGGTGCCTGAACTGGTCCTGCAGGAACGCTGAGGGGTCTCCAAAGCTGCGCCCCCCCCCAAAAAAAGAAAGAAATACAGCGACTGAGTGCAGATACTGAACTGATGTATCTTGATGCTCAAGCGGGGACGTCCTGGGACGGACTCACCCCCCGTCCTGACGACAGGAAGGAGCCGAGAACTCCCTTTCAATCACTCGTGAAACGGTCGGACCGGGGGCTCGTTCCCTCCACTCTGTTTCGTGCTCCACGCTGAAGCAGATTTATTTGCACATTGATTCTTACAATGTCAGTAAACCGACGACGTCTATTTCATGCCTCTGTGCGGGGACTCACAACGCTGAAAGGGTGTGAGACATCAACTATTACCGGGAGTATTATCTGTGAATAGTGTCCACACCCTGGCGTGTACCTGGAAAGCTTGTTATTGACTGGACAGGAATGTGGTAACGGTGAAACTATGCCCAGCATTCCTGTGTTTTGACAGAGGAGAGTCGGTGGACAGAATGCGTGAGTGTGTGAGTGTGTGGATGTGTGTGTGTGTGAATGCGTGGTATGCAATACTTGTGTCTTTCTTTAGAAAACACTGGGTGTGCAGCACGCGTATTCTTGGAACGAGCTGCCGAACCTGCGGAGGACTCGTCGCCATGGAAATGCTGGAGACACCCGAGACTTAGCGGCTTTACAGGAAATGAACAAAAAATGCAAAATGGGCTGAGAACAAGTTGTTGTTTTGTTATTTAAGAGGATCCAACATGTACTGCTCTGTTCAAACGGGTCTGCGTTTTAAATTATTTCGCCCACGTTCAACTTCTCTGTGCCTTTTTTTTTCTGATGATCAACATTGAGTCGCCACATTAATTTATTAATTGTATGAGTTATCTGTGGCTTTCACGTTGCTGTTAAGTCAATAAATTATTGTATTCCTACATGATGGACTGCTTTCTGTGGACGGGGCCTCTGCTCACATTTCAAAACACAGCCCTGCGTGCGTCATGGAGACGGCTGAACCACGCAGTGGCAGTTTACGTTTGGCTTGGAGTCACGGAAAAAAATAACATGCGCACAGGAGGCAGTATCGGCCGTCACAGCGAAGTCAAGAGATTGGGTGGAGACAGAAACTTATTGTGATGGGAGAAAACAGGCAAAACAAGCTGCTGCAGACCTGCTGTCCCCACAAGTCAGGGAAGCTCAGGGACGACTTTCAGGAGCCATCCAAAGTCACCGGTTTATCAAGTCCCATTTCAGTGGTGAGCATATTTTTCTTTTTTGTTGTTATATAATGCAGCTAAAGCCTCGCAAATGAGCGCGTGGGTAACTCCACCCATGTCACTGTATCTGGACTTGATGGTTATATCTCCTGTTTGTGTTGCTCCGCGCTCCTCCCTTCGCTCTCACATGTCCGCCCGCAGCTCAGACTGCAGCGCCGCAGAGAAGGGAACATTCAGGCACATGGACCTCCCATTTGTTTACAATCGGCCGGCCGGAGGAGTGACTTGCGGAGCACGCTCGTTCCTAATTGGCTGCGCGCTACCCACCTTAAATTCCATTGGCTGTTTGTCGCAGACCCGCCGTGAGGAGCGGATAAGGTTTGAAAAGTTTTGGGGCCTTCAGGAGCGCTGGAGCGGCGCGTCAAAGAGCGCAGCCACACGACAACAATGAGATTCCTGCGAAAGCGCCCAACAGGGAGTTCCTTCTTTAGTCCCTGTGCATGTGCATCATGTTTGCACTGCACACCGTGTACCCATCAGGGCTGGAAAGCATGTGTGCGCGCATGTGCATCATATATCTTTTCCTGCCAGTGTGTCAGTGTGTCCCACTCTGCTGGCAGGGGGGAAAAATCCAGAGAACCTTCAAAAGTCAACAAAACCTCACTAATAATTAACAGCAGAGAGAGAGAGGCTGCAGCTCTGCAGGATGGCTGCGCCGCCTCAGGCTGCAGATGAAGTGACCTGAGGAGCGTCTCCAACATGTTGTCTTGAAAAAACATGGAAATTGACAGGAAAAACCCACCAAAAGCTGCTTTATTATATCATCTTTTTATTAATGTTATCTACTTCTCAATATCATCTTTTTTTTTTAAACAGCAATATCCACAAAATATTAACAGTGTGCAAGAAAACATGAGTTATGGCACATCAGAGAACAGTTACAAAAAATAGATATATTTTCTTCATAATCAATCAAGGCAAAAAGATACACATACTGTATGCATACACAGGAGATCAGAACACAAAAGATGAGTCTCAGGAAGGGCTCGGAGCCAGTTCAGTCGTGTTTGATATGAGAGTTCACCTGCGAGGGGCCGCCGCTCCTACCCCCCCCCCCTCGCCAGGCCTTGGATTGGATTTCACCGGGCTCACCCTCGAGTCCCGACACCAGGTGGATTTCCATCTTGAGCCGCGCATTCCCCGTGAAGACCGTTCGTTCTGTGAATCTGATAACCCCCCCACCCCCCCCCACCCCCCAAGACCAGCATCAACGCAAGATACGCCACGATAAGGCAAAAAACGAACAACCGGTCGGTCCGACGAGCTGCGAGCCGAAGCAGCGCCTCCGGCCAGCCGTCTCTGATCGTAGCCCAACCAGGGATGGAATGATCGAAAGAAAGAGATATGATGAGGAGGGCAACTTCAGTGTGTGTACGTCTGTGTGTGTGTGTGTGTGTGTGTGTGCGTGTGTGTGTGTGCGTGTGTGTGTGCGTGTGTGTGTGTGTGCATTGATGTCTCTTGCGTGTTTATTTTACCCTACGTAACCTAGGAAACGTCTTTTTCGTCAACTGTGTCACTGTTCCCTCCGTTTTGCAGAAATTCAAGTTCTTGGAAAGATAAATGCATCTTAGTGTTGTTTCTGTTAAAGTCTATATTAGTAAAGCCATTCTCCCTCTTCAAATGGTTCTTTTATCAAAATAAAAAAAATCCCCACCAACGACAACTTCATATCATTTAAAAGCATCACTTAGTTGTTGTACACAGAGAGAATAAAGGGACACTTGCTCTAGCCGAAGCGAGGCTAGTTTAGGTTCACATTATGGACCAGAAACAAGAGGTAAAAGCAAACCCAGGACGACGCATCCTGCCAGCCGAAGCTCACTGCATCAGTAAGCCCTTCCAATAAGCACATGGGCCTCTTTAGCCTGTTTTGAGTCTCAAGTTCACGAGCGCTTGGATTGAAACTGTTGTAAAAAAAAAACAGGGTATCAAACGTCTTAGCCAGAAACCAAATGTGCAGTTTCTTTTTAAATGAAAGCCAAAGAGTCCTTCAGATCTGTGGGTGTAAAATAGTGAAAATAGCCTCTTTGCATTGTGGCAAAGACGAGAAGGAAAGAAAGACGTTGTTGAACAAGTGCGTCCAGCAGCCTCGTGACCATTCCTGGGTTATTGTTGGTCACATTAAAAACGTCTTCCCACACTTCATGTCGAATAGTTTGATCCTCTCTCAGTTCTGCAGCACACGAGCCACTGACTGAAACAAAAACAGAGGGAGTAAACACAGGCCAAACATGCTGTTCTGGCTGGCAGCATCACATGACCTGTCCTCTGGTCAGTCTCACCCTGACCCAGAAATCACGTCCAGACTCCAGTACTGTAACATTACGATGCGGCGCCTGTGCGTCACTGGAGGGAGGCACTGCGAGCTCTCTCTCCCTCTCTCTCTCACACACACACACACACACACACACACGGGGGCGCGCACAGACACACTGCGTCCCTCCCACCAACTCACACACACCACGCGTGTGTGTGCGTGCGCCTCTATTTTCTCTTCTCCCGCCTACTGCTCTGCCAAATCATCCTTTTCAGCTCCCAGCACCCACACACACGCACACACCCCCGGCCGTCGCTGCGTGGCCTTTCTCTCCAGCTCCTGCTCTTTCTATAGTTTGACAAAAAAACGCCTTGCTTTCATGATCTGGTATAAATTAAAGATAAAGCGGCACTTTGTTCCAGAATCAGTGGCATTATTTCGCAATTGAAACTCACAAAATGTACTTTTCGAGCGATGCTTTAAATCGACGCTCGTGATTCCTGTCTCAGAAGCAAACTGCTTTGCATAGAGACGGGAAATAAGGACACATGATTGCCCGGCTCTGTCCGCGAGCAGCAGAATCAGCCGGTCAGTGTCTCTGAGCCCTCGGCGTCTCGTGACTCCCGAAAAGTCACGATAGCAGCCGGGTCACATTGACCCAGTGACACGACAGCAGAGAAGCAGGGGAATGAACCCCAGCGACAGTCTATCAGCAGACATCCAGTCACAGTGACCCCAACGCGCTCTGTCACCGCTGCGTGCCGAGCGCCATCGCACCAAGATGCTTTTCTGTCAGCGATGAACCGACCAGCTCGTCTTTCACCTGCCTCGCCTGCCAGGGAGGGAGTGTAAGCGGTGTGTTGTGTGTACAGGTGTGTGTTGCCTGTTGCCCAAAGACCAACAAAAGAAAATCCCCCACGAAATAATAACAAAAACATGTGAATGGCTCAGGTGCTGAAAGGAAAGTCAGAGGGTTGGTTTTGTGCCACTGGAATGAGGTCCGATGTTGATTCATCCGCGAACAGGACGTGAGCCCGCCTCTCGCTGCTCTCACGTTAGGCTGTCCTCATCCGTTGTATCTAAATCTGTGGTCAAAACCAACCTCCGACCGCGAGCTTCGAAAGGGAAGAAGAAGGAGACAGACGTGATCCCGACTGACGGAACAGAAGAAGTAGTACTAAAAAAATCCCACATCCACAGAGGGGAGTTCTGTGTTTTTCGATTTTGTATCTTACAAACACTGTACAGGGTAATACTCAACTGACCAGGTTCCATGGACTCCATAGAAAGAGGAAAACTCAAGGAAATAAACCCGAAACAGCTACTCTTCAACTGATCACTTCTGCACATGTCTGAACGAAAGTTTATACACTGAGTTTGTTTCTCTCAACCTCATTTGTTTCTTCTTCAGTTTTTACAATCAAGTTTGGTTTTCCGTCAGAGAGAGGGAGTGCTGCGGGGGAGAGAGGACGCGGGGAGTCCGACCGGTCCGAGCCCCCCGCCGGGCCGCGCTCGTGTCAGAGCCGAGAGGCTGCGGCCGTCACGTGAAGCTTCTCGTTTATAGCCAGAAAAAAAAACAAAGCTAAAGAAACCGAATGGAGCCGGGCGACGGTGTGGGAAGGCAGCCTCGCGCTCGGTGCGGGCCGATCGCTCCGGTGAGGTCGGCGCGCGGCCTCGCCCTCTCTCAGAGTAAAGCACAGCTCGGATCGATGGACAGTAGAAACCTTCAGGTGTTGCCCCTGGCTCGCGACAGGAGCTCCTCTTATTTCGTTAACGTAAGCACGAAAACCAGCCTGATCGGCCAGTGGCAACACCCAAGTCGGGTCAAAATCAAAAAGAAAAGAAAGAAAAGTGTTATTTAATCTGTTAATGCGTCAACAAAATATCTAAACGTACATTTAAGTTCACAAGTATCTTTTTTTTTTAGAAAAAGAAAAATGCAGTAAACGTCCACGGTGAATAGCTTCTGTGTCGAGCCGCTCGCTGCGTTTCCCTATGAGGTGCAGATCTGACTGATCTCAGCCGATGGCGGCCGTCAGCAGCCGCGGTGGGATCCGAGACCACCAGATCGGCACGCAGGAGACGGCGTTTTTTGAACAGGTTGGCACAGCTGGAGGCATCGGCCCCGAAGGCTGCAGACAGCCACGGTGAGGCCACAGGCGGAGAAGGTGTGTCAATACAAGTTTTGGCGGGAGCATGCTCGAGTCCAATGAAGGCAAAAAAAAAGGAGGGGGCGGGGGGGCAGGGGAGGGGGAGGGGGGCTTCAGCCACCTGCTCCAAACCCAGTCCCACCGTGACTTACACTGACGGGCGCCAGGACGAAGCTCTGAGGCATTTTGCTTTTTCCGTCTCCCAACGAAACAAAGGAAAATAAGCGTTTATTGAGCCGTTAATGGGACATCAGGTCGTGTTTGGCACGGTTGGCTCGGCGCCTACCACACTTCTCTGTTGCCCACGTGCATCCTCCCACTCCCTGCCTATGGCACAGCTGCACATCCTTCGGCCAACATGTCATTCAATAACAAAAGGATGAAAAATAAACCAAAACCGGTTTCCTACTGATTATTATTGTCCAAATCCCTTTGTAGTTAATTCACCAGCATATATGAATATTACCAAAGCACCTTGGATCATACTCAGAGATATACTGATCTCAGCCACTGTGAGCATAAGACACCTGCCCCCTAGCTGCTGCTCTGGGGTATGGCGCCTCTCCAGAGTGGCTATTTTGGGAGTGTATGTATTGTGTTTCTGTGTGAATACTAGATGCAGCCATGTAAGATCAGATGGGGCTGCTTGAGAGTGTGTGTGTTTGTGTTTGTATGTGTGCGTGTGTGTGTGAGAGAGAGAGGGTCAATGTAAATAGCAAATAAGTGTGTGAATATGTGTGTGCGCCTGTGTGTGCATGAATGTGTGTGTGTGTGTGCGTGTGTGTGTGTGTGCGAGGAAAAGCAGGGTGCAGCTATAGGATGATGCAGGGTTTCTTGTCCTTGAAGGGGTTTTCAGAGGTGGGGACCCCGACCAGCAGAGGGTCGCTACGAGCGTGCTGCTCACAGTAACTCATCAGGTCTGCTGCTGCTTTGGACACCTGAGGGGGGGGGGGGGGGGGGGGGGGGG
>JAUESF010000048.1:7755758-7771813 GCA_032274765.1 Malacoctenus tetranemus
CCCCCCCCCCCCCCCGCCCCCCCCCCCCCCCGAGAGGGAAGAGCATGAAAGAGAGGGACAGGTGAGACAAAAGAAGGGGGACGAAAGACGAGTAAACGAGGGGACGTGAAAGGAGAAGACGGGGGGAAGGGAACAAGTTGATGGAGGGAGTGAACGTGGATAAAGATCGGGTGTCGCGTTGACGGCGTCGCTACCTTGATGCGTTCGATCCCTGCCTCGATCCTCAGCTGCTCCACCAGTTTCCTGGCCTGGGCGATGTTATTAGTGGTAGACATGCTGATCCATCAGAATACACCAACACAGGAGAAAACTGGACCAGGAAGAGGGGGAAAAAATACACTCAAATACACTGACTGAAAAGGAACAAACAACAGCATCAAATCCATGACACGCGTCCTTATTGTTTACAAATGCTGCTTCCTTGCAAACTGAATCAGACAGGGATCCTTTTGGAGGGGTTACTGGGTGCACTGTCGCACTGATTTACAGGTGAAATCAACTTTGGAGTCAGTGATCTTCGGAGACGTGATCCCAGTAGCGACGCTACAGCACCACTGTGAGGTGATTAGATGGTGTTGCAAATCATTTGTGAAATGTGGCAGCTTTACTTCTTCACAAGAAGCGACAGTGAAACTGGAAACAAGCTTGAAACAATGAAATCTTTTTCTGAGAATTAACAAAGTAGCATCAGGTTTCACTTTGATTCTTCACTAAATGCCACAAATATACAATTTGGGCAGAAAAATGTTGGGTGAAAGAGTCCAAGAAGAAAAAGTAGTTCTTAATCTTCAGAATATTCACATTTACACAACATTTCTCGGCCTAATTTCACAAAACGTGATGCTTTCCTTCATCCTTTGCAGACTGAGAGGCCCGAGTTGCGACGTGAGCGAGTGGACACTCCGAACAAAGTTTCACCTGAGCGATGGCGTGCAGACAGGACTCCTCTCTGAACACTGATACGAGCGGATGGAGAGGACGACCTCAGCGATGCCGGGACGGCAGGAGGACAGCGGCCGAGTCGATATGACAGAGCGGGCCGGCCGGGCGGAGCTTACATCGGCTTGTCTCTGCGTGTGCGAGAGAAAGAACAGGTGAGGTTAGACTGATGAATCCATGACCTGTAAATGAATGCATGAAAAACATCACTTTCATGAAAACTGAACAGAAAAAAACTGCTTTTCTCAACTCAAACTAACCGAAAGTTGCAAGAAAGCGAAGCTAGTCACCCATATTTCCAGCATCTGTCCTCACATGCATATTTGACCCCACAAAGACCACTGTGCTCGTCCCAGAGAGGGACGGCTTCCTTCTAGTGGTGGACCCGACACTCATTCAGAAGCCTGGATTTCTTTCATCTGCACAAACGCACACGCTTCCCTGCCAGAACATAAAATACTCCTCACACCTCGCATACATCAGCACCAGCGTGTTACCACCGTGTCTCTCACTGCGTCGCACTGTCTGTCACCCTCCTCTCCAGAGGAGAGTCCTGCTTTAATTACTCCTGCTGTGGAGTAGTTCAGAGATTCATTGCTGTAATTAGGGGCTTTTGTCTGAGGGGGAGAGAGAGGGAGAGAGAGGGAGAGAGAGAGAGAGAGAGCGAGGGAGGGAGGTGACAACATTTAGTCCCTTTCCTGACTAAGTTACTAACTTTTTCTCGGCACTTTCACAACTTCAAATCCAATCCTGATCTTATCCTGACTCCCAAACCAAAACCTCAACAGGACAGTTGGGAGAGACACGCCCCTTTTTTCCTGGACTTTATAAAAAGCCATTTCAAGCAAACACAATTCTGATTAATCTGAAAACCTTATAATGACCTGAATTCACCACCCCCCCTTCAAAGACTCTCTGAGAGCTGACAACAGTTGGTGCTTTTCCCTGAGATGTGCATGATTTCGTCACTGACGCTGCATCAAAGCCAGAAACAGAGGAAAGCTCATCTCCATCTGATCCTTTCACCACCGTGCGCACTCAGCGTTTTCCACAGATGTCAGACAGACAGAGACTCACACTTGTTCCATCACAGTGTCATATCTCCTGTATCGTCGCGCCAGGGTTCACTGTATGTCCCTAAATCACCTCTCACGCAGCACCAGCAACATAAATATGAATGTGCCACAACAGAAGCAGGACACCGGAAGCTCACGGCAGAGGGGGTGTTTCAATGTCCTTGCGTGCAAAGTATAATCTTCTCCATGAGAGCGACGGTGCTCACTTTAGACGACTTAGTAAACAAACCACTCCAACAGAAATGTATGTGTTACAACCTCTCAGCTGGCAGCGGGGATACAGAGCTTGTTCCTCACGTCGGGGGCTTTATCAGCTCCTGCTCTGATTTATTCAGCCTGTTGATTTTTCAAACTTTCTGCTGCGGCGCAGAGACGAGAGTCTTTAAAAAAAGACAGAGAAAACAGCGGGAGCGCCGATTTCTGCCTCCAGGACACACGTCCCGCTCCTCTCCTGCACCCAGGAATCACACCAGTTCAAGACAAATAAGATGTAAGGAATTAAATACAGCAAAGCGGGTGATTTGTATTTAACCGAAGGAAGAAAAAAAACCCTCCCCCCGGAGCTGGACGGGCCCCGGACACAAGCCAGCGAGCCAGCCGGAGCCCGCGGAGGCTCTCAGGACGCGCAAAAATGCATCAGTCCTTATTGATCCCAGCAGCTCCCAGCGGCGCTGGCCGGGCCTACAGTACGGAGCCATGTCCTCTGCTATAGGCCCCGCTCGCTGCTCCGCCGTGTGAAAACACAATGCGGGCATTTTGATGGATAGAACAGCATGTCCTCGCTCTCCCATGGCTCTCCACGCACTGCTCGCGCACACACAC
This sequence comes from Malacoctenus tetranemus, assembly GCA_032274765.1. Classification (NCBI taxonomy): domain Eukaryota; kingdom Metazoa; phylum Chordata; class Actinopteri; order Blenniiformes; family Labrisomidae; genus Malacoctenus; species Malacoctenus tetranemus. Next base: position 7,758,596 of record JAUESF010000048.1, read on the forward strand.
GCCGACATACACACGCTGACGCACGGGCGCGCAAGCACGGGCGGCCCTTGTGCACATATCAAAGATATTCTCCCAAGTGGAGACCAGAGCAGACCGCCCCAGCTCTGCGAAAAGGCCCTGACTGTTAGCCGTGGGAGCTGGGTGGTGACATGTTTGGAGGGAGGCTCCGGCAGTCAGCATAAACCCATCCAGCGGCAACGGGCACAACACGGGCGCGCATGCCATTAGGTTTCGCTATTATGCAAAATGATGGGCAGACGGCCTACTCGGGTGGAGGAGATCCAGCAACTGTGGCTTTTTCCTCTTTGCGTCCTCAGAGTCCAGCCGACCGGGAGGAAATCTTCCGCTGACCCTGTACCCGGTCCTCCCCACCCTCTCTGCCGGCAAAGGGCTGGGGAAATCCGGATTCGTGACACCGATGAAGCCCCCTATCCGCTGCAGCCGCCCTCAGTGACGAGACGCCGGGGTTACGGACGCGCACGGATGCGTTACAATGATCATACGCGGGGGGGAAAAATAGCCGAATATCTCCAAACTCACCTCCGAATGCGCTGTATTGGTGATTTAAAGGGCCAGATCCGCTGGTTTCTCGCCCTCTCTGCTCGCTCACTCCCCGTCTTCGCCGAGCCAAACGCCTCCCCCTCCGCTACCAGTGTCTGTCCACTCCTCTACACCCCTCCTCCCTCCTTCTCCCTCCCTCCTTCCCCCCCGATCCGGTGACAGCAGCTCTAACCCAGGGGCTCCTAAACAAACATTCACACAGTTCTGCAGCTATGTGAACCGGAGGCGCCCTTTCAGAGGACGATCGGAGTGGATGGACGCATTTCAGCGTGTGTTTTCTGGAGAACAAAACACAACAACGCGCTCCAGTGTAGACGCACGAGTGTGTTGTGGTGATTTGAAGGGTCTGGGAGATGGAGCGTGGATCGCTCGCGCCTCTTTGAGCGAAGGTCGTCACGTTTTTCCAGCAATTTGTCTGAAACCTCGTCTTTTTTCTGAGGCCTTCGCACTTCTGATCTGGGATCAGTTTGATAAGCTTCTAATTGCAGTGATTCAAAAAACTGTGAAAAAAATAGTTTGACTCAAACTATGTGTATTTCAATAGATTATATTGTTTTGTTGACACGTTAAAAACCCTCTTAATGAAATGGATTGCTCGATTTCCGCTTTTTTGCCTGAAGCTTCCGCTTTAAAGATACTAAACTAAGAGACAAAGTTGGAACTGGGTCCACTGTTTTGTCCATTTCCCACCTCATTCTGCCACTGACATGAAACAGTCATAATCACATCTGGATTCCAGTATTTTTCGAGTCTCCTGCAGTGCGCCCCGGCAGCCACGGGGCGGCACTGTTGCTCCACCCGCAGCTGCCACTTCTACGGGGAGGCGTGGGCCTCCTCTTCTATTCCTGGCAGCTCCCCTCCTCCCCTCCCCTCCATCCCACCCCCCTGCGCGATCACGCAACCTCCGTTTCCACCGAGCCGCCGTCCACTCCCCCACAACGGGCTTGGAAACGCCGCGCGATCGCTGGCTTGAACGCGGAGCGGCTGCGGAAGAGGACCGAGGTCAGATGTGTGGGATCTCATCCCTCACGGTCGCTGGCAACAAGCATCCTCACCTGGAAGAGCGATTCAGACGCATTCAGCCGTGAAATAGCGACGATTCTGTCGCCCTCACGTCGACGTGCGTGTTTTTCTCCGGGCCTGCGAGGAAACATCTTGTAGCCGCTTATAATAATAACCAGCGGAGAGCTATTTATAACCCTCATGAAGAAGTATGGCCTCGTTTCCACCGATGCGTGAAATTATGCTGATGCCTTTACATTTCTCTTTAATTTCCTCACCTTTCAGCTTCTCCCTGCGCCCGAGCATCTGAAGCAGACACATCAGTGTGTGCAGGAAACAACCTGAACAGGTCACCTGTCAACATCTGGGGGAGGTGTCTGCCGAGAAATGCACCCCCCCCCTCCCCTGAATCTTGTACCATGACAGACAAGTGGCCATTAGGAAGAAATGCAAAACCTGGCACCTTCAGACCCTTGCTGTTAAATTCACCTCTCTGATCCTGTGGTGCAATATCTTGACACACATTGTTTATATGTTAAAGTGGAGTGTTGCTGCATCGCATTGAGCTCTGCATTGTTCGCTGTTTTGATCCAATCCATCCAGGTATTCAGGACCAGAGGAGCAGGAGAGTGTCTCTCTGGTTGGACTGCTCCACCCACCGTCCAGTTGGTATGAAACGTCTCGGTGCAACAACACGGCGGCGTCGACGCTGGACGTTCTGGTTCTCCATCATTGGGCCTGAATCAGGCGTCGACATCTGCATCGAATCGTCTCCATCCCCCTTGGAGGCGATCAGCTGTGTGCGCTCCCCCGTCGGGGAGGCGTTTCTCAGCAGTCAGGCGCAGCTCCCTCTGTCATTTGTTTCACTTCCTACTTGCATTTCACCCCCCCGCCCCTCTTCCCCCTCTCTCCCCCCTCTCTCTCTCCCTCCCTCCCATCTGTGCTGCTGTGGAGGCAGTAGGTTACAGTGGATTACCAGCAGGGCTCTTCATTTTCTTAGAAATCAGTGGAAGCCCGTGAGTCACCATTCGAAGATGCTCTGAAAGAGGTGCCCCCCCCCTCGCCCCCCCTCACACACACACCCAAACACCTTGTTTTTTGTTGTGTGTGTTGGATCAAAGGCCTCCAGACGCCTCCAGATGTCTGCACATGTGTCTCAGTGTGTCTGCAGCCAAGATGCTTATCTCATTAGGATGCAGCAGGGAGGCTTCCACACTGGCCCGAGGAGTGAGAGTCCCCCCCCCCCCCACCCCACCCACCTACCCTACCCCCCCTCCGTGTCGTGGATGTGCACCCCAGCAGCGGTCTGGGAGACCTCTGCCTGTCGTAACGCATCTCTGTCCCCACCAGGGTCACACCACACCGATGCGACAACGGCCGTCAACGTCACTGCGTCTCCATGGCAACCGCGCCGGGCACAGCATCCCCGAGCAGATGTTGGAGGGTTAAGAGAGAGAAAGCGAGAGTGAGAGGAGGGAGGGAGCGAGGGAGGGGGGGAGCGAGGGAGGGAGGAGTGGGAGAGCGCCAAGCCGGCATCTCCAGTGTTATTACAGCCTGTGAATGCAGCTACTGTAAAACGCTGCGTACAGTCGCAGCAGACGCCCTCCAAGACGCTCGCACAATCAAACGAGGAACACTTCGTGCTCGAGTGCAGCAGCCAGACTGATGAAATTGGTCTCGATTAGACGTAAAAGTACAAAACATTCCTCTCCAACGCTGCTCCAAACGAACACTACTGCTTATCCGCTTTTTTTTCCGATTGTGAAATGTGGATTTTGAATGAATTTGACTAAAATTCAAGCCGTGATGCTGACACAGATAAATGAAGTATTTTAATCCTGTATTCACACCGTTCTTATCATTCAGCTGCATCAGATGCAAGGATGCTTGTGAAAGTAAAGTACGCAGCTACTCTGAGCAGCTAATGCACGTTAAGGGGGTCTTCAGGGGTCCTTGGGACACATTGAATGAAATAGCACAAAGAGTTTGTGCAACTTGACATCGTTATTGGTGCAAGTTTTAAGGTTTTTAAGAGCTAATGAAAAGCAGGCGTGAGAGGATGAGTTGCAGAGCTGCAGAAAAGGCTGAAATGAAGGGATGAATCTTGAACAATAGCTGAGTGAGGAGGCTGGTGTGAAATTACGACCACAGTTGAAGGACGTGTGAGGAGCTGAAACAGTGAAGGGACAGAAAACACGCTTCAGTTCACACTTTTATTAGGAAAATCATTTTGCAGATCTGATTATTATTATTATCATCATCTATATATATATATATATTTATATATGTTAGTTTCAGTTATTCAGAGGATGCATCAGCACAGTATATTTTAATAGGAAGACTATTGCTAGAATAAATATCTATACATCAGAATCAGTTAAATAAAAAAAAGAAATCCCAACGAAAGGAAGAAAACAAATCCCAGTCGAATCATTTACAAAAACAAAAAGTGCGTCAAAGAAACCAAACGTCTGCAGAACTGAAGCCGTAAATGCTGCTGAGGAATTTAGTTCAAAAATACAAATGTGATTCACAGTTTGTGTCCTTGTTCTCATGCTGGCTGGAACACCAATAGGGACCATGCAGGAATGAAGGGCCAGAGCGACGGGACCGCGCCCGACTAAACGGGCCTCGCACTCGGGCTGGACGCGCCGCGCCGCGCCACGCCGCGCCCTCAGAAAAGCAGGCCGCGAGGCTCTGAGGCGAACTGCTGGGATGTAAAGGGGTGAGCCAGAGAGTTTGGCAGGGTCAGCGGGGGCGTCTCTCCGTTTCTGTCCTCCAGCACCGGTTTACTCGAGACCCTCTGACACGAAGCTCCGCCGGGTGTGAGTGCAAGCTGCTCTCTCTCTCTCTCTCTCTCTCTCTCTCTCTCTCTTTCCCTCCCTTTCTCCTCAGCTTGACCCTCAGCTTTTGTCTCTCCTTCTCGCTGCTCTCCTGTTTAAGTTCCCATCCTGCTATGGAAGAACACATGTAAACCATAATCCCTCTGCTGTGTTGCTCTCTCGCCACGTGCCCCGTCAGCAGCCTGTTACCTTCCTGGTGGCAAACAGAGGCAAAATGTCTTCCTTTAATGATGAAAGTCTGTGTGTTGCCTGTAATAAGTGTCTACGGGGGCCCGTCGAGGTGAGTGCAACATTATGAAACGAATCAGCATGCAAATTTAACTTAAGACAAGATCGAATCGTGAGCAATCAAGTCACAGCGTGACTGACTTTAATGACAAACAGAAGCATCTTGTTAAATAACTCCAGCAGCACGTTTGGGATAAAAATCCAAATCTGCATGTCATTATTCCCGATCTGCATCAGATTTATTCCCATAGTTATTCATTTCACAACATCCCGAACACCCGTCTCATCCTGGACACGGTTCGCATACACAGATTTTCAGATGTTTCCTCAGTCGGTCGTTTGTCTTGCAGGGGAAGTCGGAGCACACTTTTTGAAAAGCCCAAACAGAAAAGTTGAAGTCGGTTCCACGCTCACACACACGCACAAAAAAACCCTTGAACGTTTTGCCGTCGTTGCCTCTGATTGAACTAACAAAATGCAAGTGACGTCTCCACCGCAGCACCCGTTGCTCTGCACGCTCTCCTCTCACACCTCTGAAATATTAAGTCTTTTGAACATTATTTACAACTATCTACAGTCGGATGTGAGCAAGGTCGGTTTTCAGTCAAGTACAACCGACTCACACCTACGAGGACGTTTGGGGGGGAGGGGGGGGAGACGAGAGGGATGGGTGTGGAATAAACTTGAGATTTGAGGGGGTGGACAGCAGATTTATGGAGGACTAATGCTGACAGAAGGGACTGTACAAGAGCGCCGAGCAGAAAAACAGCCAGCGAGGGAATGAGGTGTCACCGTGTGAATGTAAAATGTGTGTGTGTGTGTGTGTGTGTGTGTGTGTGTGTGTGTGTGTGTGTGTGTGTGAGTGTGAGTGTGTGCGCGGCTTGCCTTTTTTTGCTTCCTATGTGTGCGTGTATGTGTAGGTAGTGTCTTGAGCGAGATGACGCATGCAGAGTGTGTAGGCATTCTCCTCAGGAAGGCTTCAAACATCTGACACACACGGACTGGATGAACATCACACGCACACGCACACACACACACACACACACACACACACACACACACACACACACACACACACACACAAACTCATGCAGGCCTGAGTGAAGGTATGCACAAAGATGGTGGAGTATGCATGTACGTGGACACACACGCACGTCCGCACGCACGCACAAACACGCACGCAGAGGCAGCAGCGATGAATCTGCTCCAGTGACGAACGAGATGAGACAAGCCACGGGAGGATGAGGACAGAGGTGTCCGTCCTGATTCTTGCCAGCGTTTAACTCGCTCACGGACCGGAGAGCTCAGCGGACGCTCGCACGCTCCACATGCACGCCATCGTCACCGTCTCTCGCAGGCTCCCACATGCACAGCCGAGCGGCGTACGGGCCACGGCGAGCGCGAGTGAAACTTCACATTTTCACACTGTGCCTATAAATAGCCACGACGCCCTCCCTCGCTCCGGCTCGTTGTCCATACCGCTCTCGCACGCCGCCGCCGCCGCCTCATTGTTTGTCCCTCCCCCCTGCTGTATCATATTCCATGCAGGGACATGAAGAATGACAGCCTCCTGTTAACGTCAGCACAACAACAGATTGCACAAACATGCACACGCAATCTGGCATTTGCGCGAAGCAACCCGACGTGTCAAGCTGATATTTATGCAGTGTGCGCACCACCGCTGGCAACTATACATTAGATCAGACCGGAGCCCGTTTCTGAAGCTTATCTTTCGCACCACCGCGTTTCCGCCCCCCCCCACCCCCCTCCAAGTGTTTCAAATCCAGCGCTTCACATGGCCACATCACAAAGGCTGTCCTCCATCTACCTGGCATCGAAACAACTCAGGAGAACGATTACAAACAGAACCCAGATCAAACAATCTTGTTTTTGATTTTAAAAAGAGGAAAGAAAGGAGTTTGCGTGAGCATCCCTGGCATCTAACAGGTAAAGGGTATGTTTACAATGCAGATTTTTGAGTTAAACAGGACCTCACGTTAGTGCAAAGTACAACACAGCAAGAACAAGTCAGCTTTCAGAACGGAAAGAAAAGAAGTCCAAAGGAACAGCCATGGAGAGGAACCTTTAGTTACATATTCACATTTTGCTAGTATTATCTAATCGATAGATCCCGAAGAGTGGATGTGTCAAACACAGTATACCATTAAGCTGTATATTACAGTACATAGCAACACTGAACCTTCTACTGTAACAACATTTCCTGGTTACAAGGGACTTATTCCCAGAAAGACAGTGGGTACAGGTTTTTCTTTACATGGGTAACATCTTACTTGAAGTTCTGGTGAGCGGTTTAGTCATCTACAATATGCTTATTTACAATTCCTACACATTGGAAATAGTCCTACGATGGTCTACATGGATAATGCAAGAGGGCGATGTTACACGGTGCTTATAAATGAGGATTAACTGATTATTAAGCGAGTCTTCAAGTAAAATGTCACCCTAAAGTGCCCAGTTGTTGATCCTGCTGCACACATAAAACACAAAGAGGGAGACGGACGAGAACGGTTGCTGTGCTTCTTTTTTCTTTTTCGATCCAGAGATGGACACACAGTTAAAAGGGGTTTGTCGTCTGTGTCTTTGGGTTTAACAGGACAGGAGCAGATTATTCTCCACACAAATTGTCGTTCAAACTGCCTGAGTGATGAGGAGGCGGGGGGGGGGGAGTGGACAAATATACTCTGGCCCCTCCCACGTAGGGGGTGGCGGGGTTGGTGGTGGGGGCGGGGCTGCGTTTGCGTGAAACGCGCCCCGCAGGGGGCCACAGCTGACCGGACGGCTCACAAATTACCCTGTTGTTCAGCAGAACCAACGTCACCGCGTTGTGCCGCAGACGAAACAAACGCACTGTACATGTCGGACAGAAAGCGACGCCACGACTCAGGATGCAACCGATCCTCCGGAACCGGTCGTAAAGATGGAAAGTGCACAACAGAATCAAACACAAGAAAATACACCTTCAAAAAAACACACATGACAAATAATTGTACAAGTAGATATGTAAGTAGAAAGTATTGTGCTTTTGGATGTCCTGTGTACACTGTGTACAGTATTTAGAGCTCTGAACAAAACAAAAGGTGTAAATATGCACTTTGGACAAACAGTGGAGCTCAAACAGCTGCTCCAAGAAAGAAGAGAGATCTCCCAAGCACGAACTTGATGTAGGCAAAAACATGGCAAATTTAGAGTGCATGCGTGTGTGCGTGTGTGTGTGTGTGTGTGTGTGTGTGTATGTGTGTGTGTGTGTGTGTGTGTGTGTGTGTATGTGTGTGCCACTCTGTTTTCCAACGCCTGAATGAATATATCAGAGTTAACGTAACAAAATCAACACACACGCGAAAAAAACCAACTCACTGATTGACGGTGAGGTGAATAATCTGCATGGAGCAACTTCACACCAACGACCCCCCACCTGACGTGTTTTTGTCCCCCTGTGTGCTTTTCGTTTGAGGAATTTTTTTTCAAAACTTTTTTTTTCAACTTTACATGACAATAAAAAGCATCATGAAGAAAAACAAACAAGAACAAAGAAAGAAAAGGCCAAAAAGAGAGAAACCTTCCTGTGAAAAGTGCCAAAGCAAACGGACATTCTGGGACCACAGAGCCCAAACACCAGCTCCTCACATCGTCACCGGCTCGGTTAATGATTATTTGAGCGAGCCGCCCCCTCGCGGGCGAGGCCGACCCCGTGTTCCTGTCGCCGCGAGAGTCCAGCTTCCTTCCATCCAGAGTCTTTATTCTGCACTTGAGAGTCTTAAAAGGATATTTGCGTCGCATCGGTGGCACGTGTGCATACCCTGCCGCGGGACGACCCCCCGCATCAGACGAGGGGGATGGGAACGGACGCAGACGGTGTGTTTAACGTAACGGTGGCGTGATCAATGGAAATGTAGCTTGTCTGTCTGTCAAGAGGCTGGATGGGCGGGTGGGAGGGATTCTTGCCGCAAACTGAAGCGCTTCAAACCGGTGTCGGCTTCACTCTGCTCTGGATTCGTCGTTCGGGGACGTGTGGACGAGATGCAACACATTTAAATATTCCATGTTTATTTACATGAGAGCCCTCGATGGACGCGGCTGCGTGGTTGTAAGTCGTGTTGCTCATGCCAGCAGTCTCAAACAGCAGAGTCCTGTGCGTTGCAGCACGACACCTCCGTCTCCTGCAGCCGTTTCTACCAGATGAGTGAGCAGAGCTGATGCTGTCGACTGTTATATGTACATTACATTTCTCTATAGTTGTTATAATAAGGTGTGTGTGAGTGGGGGGGGGGGTATGCAAAGGATGGGGGCGCTGGGGTGCTGAGAGGGAGGGAGCTTATAGGGTGAGCTGAGCAGGAAGCGAGGGCGTAGAAGTGAGAGAGGACATCAAACGCTGGGCGCTGATCGGGACCCTGCCGCAGTCTGTGGTCGCTCCTCTCGTCCCAGTCAGTCTCCGTTAGCTCCTCGGCCAGGGTTTTTTTTGGCACTTGGATGACGCGCGACGGTCCGCGCCCTCGCCGCCTCCCCATCCATCTGCCTCGCGCGCTTCTCGCTTCTTTTTCGATTCGCGTCCCTCCGCGTTCTGCCGCCCTCCCGTCTCCGTCCCGCTCGGCCGGCTCTCCCCCCCCCCTTTTTTTTTTTGCGAGCAGGTTGCGCGTGAATGTTTTGCTGCGCGCTGAGATGTTGCCTGGATGTGAGCTGTGTGTGTCAAACGGAGGAGGTTGTGGATGATGATTCCCGATGCCTTTCAAACATTTCTGCTCTGAATGATTCAACCTCTGGAGTCTTTCCTCTCTTGCTTCTTTACCTCCCGTTCCTCGCTACTTCCCCCTCTCCTCCCCCTCTCCTCCTCCTCCTACTCCTCCTACTCCTCCTCCTCCCTTCTCCTCCTACGCTCAGTTTACATCACGCTGCATTTGCCCTTCAGTCTCTCGGCACGGGACTGCTTCCCGGAGCGCTTGCCGTCGATGTTGAGGCTCATGTTCCTCTTCTTGTCCAGGTTGAGGAGCTCCTGGAAGAGCTCGGTGACATTGTGGTTGGTCTTGGCTGACGTCTCCATGAAGGCGCACTTCCACTGGTTGGCCTGGGCCTCCCCGTCCTTGGTCTCCACCTCTCGCAGGGTTTCGTCGCTCTTGTTGCCAACGAGCATGATGGGGATGGCCTCAACGTTGCCTTTTATGGCCAAGACCTGCACAGGAAGTGATAAAAGCTTTATTTATCTGTATTTACCACTTGCAGCTTCTGAAGTCATGACTTAAATTTTAAATCTAAAGTTAGATTCCTTATTTTTTCATTAAAGTGAAATAAGATAGCCGAGATCACCCTGACGCACTTCCAATTTTCACCTATTTATACCTAATATAACATCGACGGAGTAAATCAGCCGCATGTTCATTCTGCATCAGATGCAGCTACAAAGTAACTCATCATAAATAGACCTATAAATAAATACACTCATACACTCGGCTGCATCCTCTCTCCTCACTACACACACTCGCCCACAATCAGCGCAGACATCTGCAAGCACACACAAACACTCCCCACCTGTTGGTAAATGGGTTTCAGCTCCTCCAGGGACTGTTTGCTGGTGATGGAGTAGACCAGGATGAAGGCGTGGCCCTTGGAGATGGAGAGGCGCTGCATGGCTGGGAACTGGTGACTACCTGTTGTGTCTGTGATCTGCAGCGTGCACACGCTCTTGTCGCAGCTGATCACCTGGCGGTAGGTGTCCTCCACCGTGGGGATGTAGGTGTCCCTGAAGGTGCCCTTCACGAAGCGAAGGACCAGGGAGCTCTTCCCGACTCCCCCGGCGCCGAACACCACCACGCGATAGTCGTTGCTCTGCTCCGGCATTCTGCCCCCTCAGGCTTAAGACAGTGTTACACCTGTAATGTCAAAACGAGGAAGGGCAGGCAGGCAGGGGGATGGGGCGTTCAGGAGCAGGGGGGAGGGGAGAGAGAAGAGGAGAGGAGAGGATAACTTTAGGAAATGTGGTGGATTTGTTTAATAACTTCCAGACGAGATTCAGCAGATAAAGCGTAGGCGGGGAAACGATGGGGACTGGACCTCAGGCCAGCCCGCTTGAAAGCTCTCCATGAGCCAGAGCGCAAATTAGAGTGGATGGGTTTGGTGGCGCTCCAAGTGTTTCACCTGACGCAGACGTTTCCCTAATCGATACTCCTCGCAGAGTCACAGTTTCTTAGCTTCAACCTCAAAAAGCAGCCGGTCCTCATTTATCAGCTACAGTAACTGCAGCAAACTCTGCGAGAGGCAAACACAGAGTGTTTACAGCAGAGGGGGGGAAATCTCAAGAGGATGGAGTCAGTAACAAGTGCAGACACACATGAATCCAATGCTTCATAGGTGACACCTTTAAAAATGGGAAACAAGCCGGCCTAAAACAAAGAAACAGAAGCTACGAATTCCTCGAAATCTCCTGTTGAGCTGCACAAAAACACACCAGAACTCTGCCTGTAATATTTTCACATTTCATGTGAAACTATTAAAATGGTTCAGCCAAGAGCACAGAGATGCTTCCATAAAAGGATCTTCAAACCAAGGTGTGCAGAAGCTCCTCGGTGGACAGACGTTAAAACACCGAGTGAGTCACAGCAGAAGGCCGAGCTCGGAGCGGCGTCTCTCCACGGGCTTCAGAAAAAATTACACAACAGCAAATTGAGAAAGCGTTGCCAGGTCTGATGAGCTTTGATTTTTTTGCTGACACTTGGATTGAGGAGCCAATATGGAGGCCGGATCGATGCCGCCTCGCAGCAGCAGCCCAGGCGGCCGGAGACGCGTGGATGTTTCCCTGGCACGCTGCGGGCCTCTTTAGCACCGGCCGAGCGTCGTCCTCAGCGACACGCCCGACCTGTTGCTGTCGGATTGTGACACAGAGCTCCAATCAGATCAGACTGATTTCCCCAACAGAAGGCGTTTACGCTAATCAAATGGCCACCGCAGTCACTATTATCGCAATCCAATCAGGCACCTTTGGGATACGGTGCAGGGCGAGACGCACATTATGGGCGTGCAGATGACACGTCGACAGCAACGGTGCCGCGCTGCCGCGTTAACACGCACCGACGTCTCCCAGGAACGTTTGCAGCAACTGGTTGAATCGATGCCAGGAGGAGAAAAAAGGGGGCAGTTCTGCAGGCTGATGGGGGGATTTTAGTCCGGGTTACGTCTCACACTGCCGTATCTGATCACCCCTGACAGCGTTTGGAGCAAGCCAGATATTTTTCGACTTGAAATGAGCCACAAAAAACAAACGATCTGGTATCTGTTTTTCTTTTGCGGCGTGGGACTCGTTACAGCAGCCCACAGACAAGATGTCACACGGTTTAATCAAAAAAAGTTGGCAGTTATTGAAGTTTTCGCGGTCGGACGCTCATTTGTTACACACTTTTTGAGACAATCCTACAGTGAAGCAAAAAAACAAAGTGAATCCAGGAAACCTGAGTGATTTACAGGTTGGTTACCGTCATGTGAGTAAGACGTGGTGGCTGTGAGGAGTTTCATTAAAAGGGTCCGAGTTAGAGGACACTAAACGACCTGATAGAATCGTTCCTGTCACTGTTGTTTGCTGCATATAAATCAAACAATATCCTCGCACACGATCTGTTGGAACCCTCGTCTCCGTCGCTGCGTCGGCCCAGCGTCTGCGCATGATTACGCATCGGGTCCGTTGCATTATTTATCTGCAGCGGGGCCCGTCTTTAGCTTTGAGGAACCATAATAAGATACTCCTTCAGCTGTGATCACGCCGCTCTCTAAGCTCCAGTCGTAATGAAACAGTAAATTGACATCAATACTATACAGAATAAGTGGATTTCTGTCACGCTTGCACTGCAGAAACCCACTATTGATGGCGGGGCACCTGTAATTGCATTGCTGGGTTCTAGATAATATCAGTCAAGGAGTTGGAAATAAATGGGCGTTCAGCAAGTGTCTCTCCAGCTTTATAGTCAGACTGTGGCTGTAAGCACCGGCGACACGCACGCTTGTTTTGCCTCCGCGGTGAACTCGCGACTGCGGTTTCCATTTTCAGGCCGCTCGTCACGAGCACGCGGACTGAACAATCCAGCGTAGCAGTCCTCCGATGCCTCCGAGTGTTCCCAGACTCACAACTTCAAATGTTACGTGCCGTTAAAAATCTGTCAGAAAATGTTTTCCTGGTGTGACTGAAGCTGAAGCTCTCAAAGTTATAAGCTCGCAGCCTTTAAAGGGAAAGAAAAAAAACAGAGTCTCTTGGATCCCAGCAGCCTGCGGTGATTACAGCTGGTGCAGTCAAGTAAACATTAATGGGCGAGAATCTCAGGTGAGAAATGAAAACAAGGCAAAAAAAAAAGAAAAGAAAAAAGTGCCCAAACTGCTGCAAACGACGGTCATCTGCATTGCCTCAAGCGCTGGGCTTTAATGAGGCCTTCAGTCACGCTGAAGAATTGTGGCCTGAGCTGCCAGAGCTGCTGCACACTGATTTCTGCTTAGGCCTGCTTAATGTGAGACAGGAGCGCGCGCGCACACACACACACACACACACACACACACACACACACACACACACACACACACACACACACACACA
>JAUESF010000048.1:7883607-7896068 GCA_032274765.1 Malacoctenus tetranemus
GTTGGAAAAAACGCCGCCGCCAGCTCTGTCGAGATTGACAGTGGTTCATTTTTATGGCATCGCTGTAAAATCGAGCTTTGTAAACTGGAACACCTTATTAAATACTGAACTGCACACGGGCAGACTGAAGAAAGGACTGCCCCACAGGCCCTCTGTGGTGCTGAATGCAGGCGTTCAAAAGTCAAGATGCAAATGCATCGACAACCTTTAAGGCTGACCGAGAAATCCTGTGAGAGCTGCACTGGAAAAAAAGAGCAGATATTCCTCAGTATTTAAGTTTGCATGGCAACACCTCGTCCTTTACCTTTAACATTAGAGTTATGGTTCATTATACAACAGATAAACATGAGTTAGTGGGGTTTATTGTTCGAGCGTGAAAAGCTGACTCAGGTGAAAGCTGCTGTAAGGACAAAGCCAAAGGCTATTAAAAGTAGAGTTGTAATGAAGTGATTAAACTGTAGGTCTACACAGGAATAAAGTCATTGACATTACTGTTAAAATAAAGGTCCACACTACGAGGCGATAATAGATGTCAGGCACTCCAGAGGAAGTTCGGAGTCTCATTGTCGGCTCCAAACATGAGCTCCGCAGGTGTTTGCAGGTCTCGCTGCTGTTTCATCAGCTCAGAGTTCAGAAACTACAAGCTGCCTCAGCGGATAGTGTGTGATTTGTCGGTTACCTAATCCCTGCCTGAACGTCTCTTTTCTTCCAGAGCTTTGAGCAACGGTACAGTTCTCAAAGTGAGGTTTGCAGTAACATTGATGAGGTGTGGAACTTAACTGTGGCTGGTCCAGTTTTTTCTGATTTAATTAATTTAAAAAAACATGATGCAGTATTGATCTTGCTATTTTTTTTCTTTTAGAGGCATTAACATCGCTTCCACTTTCTTGTCAAGTATTGACATCCTGCGTACTGAACCTGCCCGTGTGGCTGTCAGATAGACGAGTCAATTCTCGTCTAAGCCTGGGAGGGATTTGGCTGGTTTATTTACCTTCAGGGCAGCCAAATCTAAATTTGGCTCCAGACCCGACCTGCAAATCCTTAAGGTGTCATTTATACAAGCGAGGTTAACAACCTGCTCCAAGCGGGAGCAAATACCACCTCCTCAGCATCAGCTGTGGCGCGTTTGTCTCGGCGGTCAGCGATATTTGTACACAGTCTTACTTAATATTGATTCACGGGCTCGTGCCAAGTCAATTCTCTGGCTGTGGAGTGGAAAATGAAGTGAAATGGTCTCAAAAAGACGAGAATTGCTGCTCAGAAAAGCTGCTGGACGAAGTAAGGAACTCGCAGCATCTTCAGTGATCCTGCACAAGTAATTGCTTCAAACAGATTTTTAGCGGTTGAGGTCTGCAGGAGATTACTCGATCAACTAGAAATTTAAAAAGAAATCATCTTTTGCTTGTGTTGATGAGAATGCAACTGAGATTTCCTGTTTTTCTAAAGTTCACTGATGGGATTTATCTGAGCTTCCGTTTCCTCCCTGCACTGAGGCGTCATTAGTTCACCCATCATGCTCTTGTGGCCTCTCTCTCTCTCTCTCTGGCTGCTCCAGCTGACTCCGACAGATTATTTATCCGTGCAGCCCTCTTTATTCCAGACTGACTGTGACCTATCTCCTCAGCGCCGTCCACATATAAACCAAAACAGTGTCAGACCAACTGCTCGCTGCTTCCCCTGAAACTGTTGACAGTTGTAGTCAAGGTCAGATTGAACATTTTACTGCTGTGAGCAGTGGGCCACTGAAACACTGTTTGTCAATGGCTTTAATGCTGGATATGGGAAGTTGTAGGTTTCTCTTCCTCCTCTTTCTATATATTATATATTATAGATTGTACAATTAAAACCCAAATAAAACTCCTAATAGGAAATGTTATTGTTATGAGTGATAATAAGTTCCTGTTTGAATTAATTGATTAAATATGACTACTCAAAAGTAAAGACAGACACATGTTTTTTTTGCTTTTAGTTGATGTGTAAAAGCTGCGTATCTTCTTTAAGAGACTCAAACAAACGATGAGCTTTGCACCTGTGAGAGGATTGTTGGTTGTTGTTGTTGCTCGCTGAAGTCAAATTATCATCAGTTGGACGCCGCCGTCATTTGTCTTAGAGCTTATTGGACTTTGTGACACGACCGCTCTAAAGTAATGATCCCTTTGTTGTCGCACTGATCCCCCACGTCGGTAATGCTCTTATCCGCTTCCCTCACCGGGGCTGGTTACTGTCTGAGCGTCGCTCGCTGCTCCTCTCACGGTGGATTCCAGCCAGTTGCTGTTTTCTTTTCAAACTCTCTCCTGCTTTTGTCTTGCCGCTTGCGCGAGACACCTCGCCGAGATTTGCATACTCTTACCTCCTTGAAGCTGTGTTTTAAATCAGCCATCTGGTTCAGTCAAAGCTCACTAGCCCTCTTTTTCTGGTTCCCTTTGCTCCAGTCGATATCTGGCCAGTCATTATTCACCACAGCTGTCTGTATGTTATAGCTACAGAGCAGCACTTCCTTTTTTTCCCCTCTCCTGCTTTGACATCTGCCTGCTCAGATTAGCCGGATTCTCTCATTCATGCGTGAAATCTTTGACGTGCCACTAGATGATTAGAAAGTAATAATGGCTGTGGGGACTAAAGGCCCCCGCAAGGAGTGTGCGTCTGCCGGTGTGCGTTTCTGTTTTGATGTGTGCGTCCTGCCCTTTCCCCCCCACTGTCCTCGTGTCCTTCGGGTGAATATGAGGTAGACTGAGAATCTGGGCCAAGGTGAGAGCGAGAGCCCAGACAGATGAGAGAAGAACAAATTAGTCTCTTTCAACTCCCCCCCCCCTCCATTCCTGCTGCTCTCCCCCCTCTGTGCTGCTGTCACATTCTCTCCCCTATTTCCCCACCTCACCCCTCCTCCCGGTTTGCCCCCCTCGCTCCAACACTTCTCCCCTCACTTGCGCGGCTCCATTTTGCGTCAGCTGCAGCCAAGCAGGCAGCCATTGTACACAGAGGGGGGAGAAATATTCCTTTTTTCTCTCCTTTGGCTCATCTGTCTCTTTTTTTTTTTATTTCGTTCCATAGCCTTGTTTCTTTTTTTCCCTCAAATGATCCATTTATTCTTTATTAACGGAGCGAGTTCTCAGGAGATTTTGGGGGAAAATCTATTTCTCTGCTGAGATCGTATCAGTTTGTGCAGTTTGCACAGCATCCCCTCTCTTCCTATCCTCTCTGTATAACACAGGCTTTGTGTGCCGCAGAGAACAAGCGTGCAGTAGTTTGTGGCACTAACAGATGGCTGCGCGTGTGCGTATGTGTCTGACTGCGACTTTCTGTGTCGGATGGGTAATCTCCCGCGTGACATAATCATAATCTGGTTAAACCAGACGGCCACAGTTGGCTTCAAGGCTGTTTCCACAGTGTAAGGCCAGGACTCCCGCTCTCACTGTATGAAGGCTGGCAGCGTGATGAAGTGCAGTTATTGTCTTAGTGGTTCAGCTCGTACTTGTGGCCCGGAGGGACCGATTGTGGTCCAGGGCTTACAAGTTGGCCTCTGGTTGGCTTTGACTGTGGAGACTTTTCTTTTAAAGGCTTGAGAGCGTGCACGTTCAACATTTGTTTTGATTTGCATGTGAACCAGGACACACTCCCTCAAAGGAGCAGGACGGGAGATTAATGATTTGAGGGTGGAGAACTTTTTTCTCGCTTCACAGAGGATGACATCAAACAGTAGTTACTTCATAGATAAAAAGTTCCATAAAGTTCCTGTACTTTACCTGCTGTGCTTCACACGTCACATATAAATCCTGGAGGTGTAACAGACTGAAGTCAGCCCCTGATCCCAGTGGTTCAACATGCCAGCGATCATCAAGTTCTTTTCCTTTATTTTGCATCATAAAATGTTAGAGTTTCACAGATGCTCTTAAATTAGATGAATAACGACTCCTTGAATCTGGATTCAAGAGTTGCAGTGAAAAGATACAAGTCGTCTGTGTGAATGGAGCATGTAATGTGCTGAGTCGCACACTTTTCATCTTGTACTTTACACGCCGCACAGCTGCAACTCTGAAATTAGATCAAGATGAGACACAGACAATATTGAGTGTATTTAACAGAAAAAAGGGATCAAAACCAAAACCCTGTTGTTGGTTTATTAAGCATTTGCATGAATAGATGCTGTGTGGGAGGGCTGTAGTCGCAGTACTGTGTCTCTACTGTGTGAGTAGTGACTGTGTAACCATCGGACATCAACTCTTTTCTTTTCTTTTCTTTTTCCCCACTATGAACAAGATCTTTCCCACAGACGCCGACGACAACACATTTCAGACATTATCGTCACACTTTATCACAGTTGTTGTTCCGTGTTTTCACCCTTCACGCCCCTCCCATCCTCCTTTTCCTCTGATGCCTTTTGCAGACCTGAACTATGAGCCAACCAGTCTGTTGCAATCAGATACCAGCCCGTATGAGACTCTATCTAATACATGCTGAGGCACATTTTTAGCTGCTGGTGCTCAGTCCAACAAGCAGAAGTGGTTTGGGATGACTGAAATATTTAAAGTCTGCATGTTTCTGAAAACAGTCCTGTTGCATGGATCCTGTTGGTGCAAAAACTGCAGAAACTGAGCTGCTTCGTGCAGACTTGATCTGTTGACTATATGCTGGCCCCCTGCCAGAGTGCTTCTATGCAAGAAAAGTCCTCAGAATCATAATTTTTCCTCCAGTGGCTTGTGACTGCAGTCACTGTACACTTATTCTTAATTATAGAAGTCTGTCATACGTCTGCAGCGACCGCTGATTCCTATTTATGCCGCGGCAAAGTTATTCCTGTGAGCGCGTCTCCCTAAATTGCTTGTGTGCTGCGGCGCACAGCTTGACGCGTACATCTTCAGCCAGGTTTAATGAATTGCCCTGTACACAATTTCCTTTTAATTATATAGGGAGATATTAGTCCTCTCGATCTGTTTGCAGCCTCTCTTCTGCTCTTGTAGGGAACGCATTGAAAACCCAGACACGTCTCATGTTATATAGACAAGTTGGAGTAATTAATTCGAGTGTGGACATTAGCTGGCCCTTCCACTCTGTCCTCACAGATTTGCATGTTATATGTCATCTCTTATAATAAAACACCAAATATTGAAACCCTGCACTAACATATAGTGTTTAGCTTGTATTCTCAATTTGCTGTATGATATTAGTATCGCTTATCTGTGGCTTTTGTTACATGTTTGTCACATGCTGTTGCAGCTAACACCTAAACTTATGAAGGTGCTAAATAACTAAAGAGAGAATATTTTGGTTTCGTGTTATGTGCACATACAAAAATCATTTTTCGTGTTATTTTGTCAGTTTTTGTTACGTTGGTGCTTCTCTGTAATTTCATTGTTGAGCTTGAGAAAAGAAAATTGTTTTTAGAAATTGCAGGTTTGGCGACAACAGAAAGTTTTCAGTCTAACGGTACATAGAAGTACAACTGGAGCAGTTCCTCACAGAGAAAAACCTGACAGAAAATTTCTTTGCGACTCCGCTCGCCGCTCGATGATAAACTGTGTTTGTGTGGCAAGTATGACAGATAACAGAGTTTACAGAAACAACAGAGGTAATCCACAGTGCAAGCAGTGGAAGCCGTGGGAAAGTGTCTCGTTCTGATTTGATCTCCAGCACAGATCTACACGTGAAGCTGTCTGATTTGATTGTAGGTTATTTTTCTTGGTCTTCTCCGGTGGAATGCTCTTGACAACACACATTGAAGACATTTCAGGGCTGTGTGACATCTGCTTTTCCGCATGTATTTCAAAACTTTCTGCCTTTGGCATTGGTCGGTAATAAGCAGTTCAGCTCTGACACATCGTCAGACTTGTCTTTGTTTGGTTTTTTGTTTTTTTTGGGCTGAATTTCCAGTAGGTAACTCGCTGCCTTTGCCCGGGATTTGAGTTTGTTGTGATGATAGTCAAGCTAGAGACAAAGTGTGATTACAGTTCTTGGCGCATTCAGGAAGGTGATTTACTTCTCCCGACTGCTGAGAGGATTGACCCGCTCATTTTCTTGTCCTTGGATGATCCCTCAGGTCACTGGTTCTATCAAGATCCCAGTTAATTGAATCCATTTAAATCCATCCAGGCTAAACTTGTCGGCTTTTCCCCGAGGCTGGCCAGCGTTAACCCCTCGACACCGCTGCGGGAGGCTTTACGAATAAATCACAGATGCGAAAAGAGCAGAGGCGCCGCGCTGCGCCTCGTCCGCCTTATAAGATTTTAATGCTGTCATAAAGAGTGGCGTTAAACGTACATTGCAGCGGCCACAGTCTGCCAGAGAGGAACCGGGATCCACGTCGCGGTTTATAGGTACAGATAACAGCCGAGGCTGATTTGGGTCAAAATCTCCCCAAGCTGAAAGTGTCGAGATGAATCACTTTTGAGGAAATAATGAGTGCTAAATGGCTTCCGAGCAGAAAATTACTTCATCTGAGATCTGTGCTGGGTGTGTTGCTACGGAAACCATCCCTGTAAAGACAAGCTCATTGCAGGGCTTAACATCAATTTATGTTGACGAAACCATTCGAACCTGCTTCAATAATTGAGCCTGCCACATTGTTGAACAAAGTGAGGTATAAAAGTTAATCCGCCTCAGTCGGAGCGCAATTTACCAGCAGCTCACAGACTCAGCGGCTACAGTGTACAGAGAGCAGGGAAACAAAGTTAAGCAGCTTTGCTGTGTGCCACCCAGTCAAAGCTGAGCGTAGTGGTATCCTTGCACGGCTTACGGCTGTAATATAGAAGGCAAAGGAACTGTGTTGTGGTTGTTCCTGTTGGATTTGCTTTAGCTGGTTTAAAATCACATTGAGACTGACTCCGTTCAGCACGGCAGTTTGGCGTCACTTCAGTAAGTGATTGTCTTGCGTTTCCAAGTTCCTCACTCAGATTGACGTCGTCACCTCGGAGGGGAAAAAAAGGACAAACTGTTTTCGCCTTCTAGCAAATTATAACTTGCAAACCCGAAGACAATGTTGTGTTGGAAAGTTGTTTTTTTGTCCCAGCTCGCTGGTTATAAATCACCAAAATTACACCATGTTCCCCTTCAAAAGAACACTGTCGTTTCATATTCACAGGCAGGCAATGAAAGAGATGTACGAGTCATAAAACTTGTCAAAGTAACTTTAAATTCTGGTAAAAACACTGTGAATAGACTGTTTTATTGAGCTCTCAACTGAGATTTTTCTTCTTGAAGTTATTACAGTTTTGACTCAGAATCTCGAGCTTGAGGAAACATTTTCTTTGGAGCTTCTGCTCTTCACTTCCCCCGAAACTTGGACAACTTGAACACATCAGTGTTGTTGAGCTGAGGTATGAGACCAAGCAAAGCTGTGACTTGAGTTTTACTGCAATTCATGCAGGAGTTTTCCATTGAAAGTGAAACCTTCCCTCTTAAACACAGACCATTGAAGGACATACTTAAATCAGTTTGAAGTTCTCAAACAGGCTTCCGGCCTTTTCATTTACACTTTGTTTCTTTTACCCCCCTGTTTAGTTCCACATTTGTAACGCCGCTTTGACCCTCTGTCCTGCAGAGTTTAAGTCTCTTCTTGTTTTAAACAGCAGCTTAATTTGATGTTTTGCTCGGTGCCAGCTGTTCACCTGAGGCAGCGAAAACACTGGGGGGAAAATGGGCCAATTATGTGCCGTCGCTTAATTACTATGACTGAACATCCATTGTCTTACAAACTGCCTGCAAACCTGCTTTTATTTTTTTCGTTCTGTCTGTGTTGTCACTGACCTCATTTAACACATTTACATTTTTGGTTCTCATCAGCAGCCTCAGCAGGACTTATTAACTTGCGTTGCTCCATGAGATCATCCTTCCTGCGTCTCCGGCGTTGACCTCTCTCAGCCTCACTCATCTCAACGTCCTGCAGACTGGAGTAATAACAGCAAGTACAGACATCCTGTAGGACCGGGGCTTGTTGGCCTTGCTCTCGGTTATGCTGTTTTATTGACCGCAGAGGCAAAAATAGCACATGAGTCGAGATCGACTTCATCGATGGCAACACATAGAAAATGCACAGTGTGAGAAACCTGTATTTGCTCTTTTTTTTCCAATGGTAAGAGTTGAAAATCCAGTCTCGCTCGGCTTTTTGTTGTTGTTTTTTTTTTCTTGAAACAAAGCGTGGTTGTAGCCGAAGCAGGGACTCGCCACAGTGATATCCCCAGAGATAATGGCCAATTATAGCAGATGCAGTACAGGTTATAGCTGTCAGAAGAATCGGCCAGCAGGGACCACAGCAGCGGCAAGAGAGTGTGTGTTTAACTGTGTTGGCCAAGTTTTCAGGAGAAGGTATTTGCAGCGCCAGAATTTCCATGGAGTAGATTGAGCACAATGCAGTGAAAACAAGGGTCACTGTTTCAGTGCAGGATCACATTTGAGGTCATTGATGAGTAGAGAACAATAAAGGGGTCAAAGAATACGACTCAACACAAAGAAAATTGAAGTATCAATGCTGTTGAATAGACAATTACAATACAACTATGTCAGCAGATGCTTTTGCTTGTAGGTGAACATAGAAAACCTGCTTCCTCCTCCTCCTGTGCTGCTCCAGCATTGTTTGTCTGGGCTGCATTAAAGGTGATGCTGGCATCCACGCCGCTGAAGTGTCATCATAACAAGTGCTTCTGAATCATTACCAGCTGAAGTGGCACAGTAGTGCGAGTGACCCTCCGCTCTCTGATCCCCTCGCAGGAATACAGTTCAAGAGAAAAGACGCGTTCCCTTTGTGGATTGGTTGAGTCGCTTTACAAGAGGCTGTTTGCCGTTTGTGGCCCATCTCCACTCCTGTTGTGAGGATGCAGCTGTTATTCTTGTCCAAAGCTGTTAAGTGCGTTTCGCGGGATTGTGAAGGACGCTGGCGTCGCCCAAAGTGTTGTTTCATTAATCTGTTTGTCTCCTTCATGAAAGTAGCGTTTTTTGGTCTGAGACAGAAATAGCCGAGCAAATGGGAGATTTAAGCGGTTGTTCAGCTGATTTATAAATAAAAAATAAAGCTTTCACAGCACAAGTGGCCTTGAGAAGCGTTGGCTTTGGTGCGCTGAATGGTGCTTTATGAAACTTGATTCAACCATTTATGTCAAGATTATTTTTTCTTCGTACTTTCGAGCTTTAAAAGCCTTCGGCAGTGGAAATGATGTATCGCTCTGAATGTGATTTCACCGTGTCACAAGCATTTTTCAGGCCTTGCCTTGCATTCATCATCCTCGGCGGCGTCCCGTTTACGGTCTGTCATTAGTTTCATGATGTAACCTGATGACAGCGGGTTGGCTGTGTTGTTTTACGGGACCATCTGTTTCGGAAACTTGCAGAAATGCCGCGACACGAATCCCGCCCCCCCCTAATCTGAGATCAGAAGGGTGGAGGGAGTCTGGGAAGCCATCACACAAGCACTTCGGGTGGGATTGAAACCTTTCTTATTCGGTCATATCAGATCAAAACAGGGATTCCTTGAAACCGGACTGACTTTAAGTTATAGAAATAATGATATCCAGGAAAGCTCGATCGAGGGATGGATTAATTGGTTTTAGTCGTATCAGATGCCTTGGTGGTTTTATCATGTTGAGCTGTGAAATATCATCATATTTATTTTGGCATTTACAAATAAATTGCTGCCGATATTGAAATAAACGTACCTGTAGCTCTCTGTTATAAGATTATGTTGGATTGTATGAAATATCACGATGAGATTGTTTATTGTTGCTGTGCCGCAGTCGCCAACCAGAAATAGCTACAATAAAAACATCAAGCAGGCTATTGGTGCTCTCACATGTGTGTTTCCTGTTGTTTGAGGAACCAGTATGATATGGGATGTGAGCCGGGAAGTCTCGTTTCCACAGTGCAACAATAACGACCTAAAAATGAGCAGCGAGCCAGTTTCTGCTCCTCGCAACTCTCCATCAACTAGAAGAGATTAAGACTTTTGCCGCCTGCTCGGGATATCAGGGCTTATTTATGTATATTTAATCAGAACAAGGGCAGGCCTTGCATGAACACAGACTCATCCCGACTGTTGTGCAGCTAGATGTGCATAATCGTTCCCTCACAGCAATGGCAGCAAGACGACACCACCTGTTGTGGGGAATGCTAAAAAAACCTCTTTGCTTTTGGATCCGTCCTTCATGTGGTAACAATGGCATCCACAGAAATCGTTGGTTTGTTGGGCTGAAAGCAGTTAGGCAACATGAAGAATGTTGAGTGTTTTAAAGACTGAGAGTCTCTGTCGTTTCTCGGAGGCAATTAGCTTTCAGTCGCATGCGAAGTGTCTGTGCCTCCATCGTGTGAAGTCAAGGTGTGTAGGTCTGCTGCAGTTTATAGAGCCTGTTGAAGAACGTCTGACTTGATGCTTGAGAATGTGGTGGCTCAGTTTCAAAGTTCAAAACTCAATTAAAAGGAGTAGCAGCCAACCGAGTGATGTTTACCAGAAGTCAAATAGAAAATTCAAATATAAACCTGTAAATCCTGAAAAAGGACAGGAAGTGAGCGTCCTGTACTCAGAGACAACACTTAAATTCTTCCACTGCTTTTCTCAGTCCTCCTCTCGTCCACCTTTTCCATCACGGCAGCAGGTTTAGTTGGATGCAACTTCTTCTCGGTGCAGCAAACCTGCTATCTGACCTGAAAACCTAAAGAGGATGCAGCTGTTCATCGCTTTTTTTTTTTACGTTCTCGCTAGCATCTCCAAAGTAAATTTTCTCACTCCAAATGTGGGAATAAATGAACAAACCACCAAGGTCATTTTACATCTGAGAGGAACTTAGCGGAAGACGCGGCAGCGCAGAAATTGACTTTGAACACTGGATCCGTCCCGTTGGAGTCTGTAAGTCAGATTTAATGGAGCACTTACTGGATCTGTAACTGGTCCCGTTATGTTCTGCCCCCCCCCCCAACTGAACGTAGTCCCTCCTGTCTACGCTCAGCCAATCAAATATGCCATCACCGCCGGGCTTATGACCCACACTAGTTGCTATAGCAACGCCGGCCTGCCTCCCCGAGAACATGTCATGCATGTTAAGTGGTTCTCAGATGCTCGCTCGGTGTCTCTCCGTCTTGCGCTCGCTCTTAAGTAGACACACATGGCGTTGCGCGCGCACACACACAGACAAACACGCACACACTCTCAGAGTGAGGATAAAGTGACTCGGCAGACCACAGATAGTTAAACATTAAAGGTTTGCCGAAGTGTCTTTGAAGCAGCTGTCATAACTGCACTGGCCCAACCTTTGTGTCTTTCAGCATGACTGGCTGCGGTTACATGCTGAATATCTTATGTGCACCCACCTGTATGGAGACGGCACCGACGGAGAAGTGCTGTCCTGTGCAGTCCCCATCAAACGTGTCCGTCCGGGGCCACACAGGCACTTTCAGAGGCTGTTGTAGTTGATGTGCTCAACTTTTTTCAGTCAACACAAAGTCCATGCAATAAAATACGTCATGAAATCTTTTGAGGGGAAAAATTGGACACGTTAAAAAAGTTGTGATATCAAAGCAGAAGAAGTTTTCTTGTCGCTTTTAACTGACGTTGTTCTTGTGAAACTCGACACAGTATTTGCTGTGTGAGCTTCTGCTCCGCCTCAAAGTGAACCACAGCAACTGTTCATAAGTGCTTCATGTGGAGAAGCTGCCCACCACCCGTCTACCTGCCAATCAACTGTCTGCACTTTGTCTCTCTGTTGTGAAACCTTCTGCTTGCAGTTGTCTTTGTGCCTGTGAGGTTTTCTCGTTTTTAGCTTCTCTTGAAATTTGTTTTATAACTTGCGCTCGCTCTCTAATTATGGGTTCTGTTGAATTGTGACAACACTGTGTTTGGAGGAGGCGGCTTTATTTTAGCCTTTTATTTGGAAAACAGTTCCTCCTCAGTGGTTCTCATTTTGTTCACACAATAGAAGAAGTTTTCCCCATCTATATATTTTTAACTCATCACAACACTGTGAGAACAGAAGTCGACAAATTACCCTCCCACTGTACTTATTGAATATTTAGTTTTTTGCTGGTTTTGCAACATTTTGGTTTGTATTTTCTTACAATTTTCATCACTATTCATCGCTACATTTTGGTCATTTATGGCCGAGTGCACCGTTTAAAGTCAGTATGTGGCTTTATTCCTATTTAAAAGATCTATATTAGTGCTTTGAGCTGAGTGGGAGCCAAAGAGGAAATGCATCAGAGTTTACAGCATCTGCAGTCGGGAAAATGATGAAAAGAGGCTCTCCGTGTGTTGTTTACTTTCTTGTTTATTTTGCGTAAACACTGGGATTCTTCATGCTGAGAGTTCGTGCCAATAGTGTTAACCGGTCTGAACTGAAAAAGGCCCCGACAGGTGCAAAGTGGAAGCAGTTGGCAGCTTCTCTCCCGTCCTCCAAAACTGAGGCATAGTTGAGGAGACTTGCTGCAAATTATTCATAGCCTGTTGAAGCTGCTACACTCTCGCTCGTGCCTGTGTGTGTGTGTGTGTG
>JAUESF010000048.1:7914736-7928355 GCA_032274765.1 Malacoctenus tetranemus
GTGACAGTTTTAAGCGAATAAAGCATGGCACCGTGGACACAAACAGCGAGTCTGTTCGTGCGCTCCGGTAACCAGGGTAACGAGTGTAGGTTGGTAGAAATCTCGCGTGATGATCACGCTTGTCGAGAGGGGTTGGTGCGAGGAAAAGTGGAAAATCGAATGATTGATGCATTTGTGAAACGGCAAGTTAGCTATGTTTCCATCAGGGACCGACAAACGTTACAGCAAAATTCTAAATACGTAGGATTTCAGTTTGCAGCTTGCAGTCGGGCCTTGTGCGTGAGATATAAAACGGCCCAAAGGGAGTTACTGAAACGGTCCAGTCTTTGCTAGCTAATTTGGCTAGCCATGCTAAAGCTAGGCTGGTTAGCTTTGTTTACATCAAGAGCGCGCCTGGTTCCTATTTGATAATTTCTAACCCAACGAGCGCACAATATTAGCAGCAGCTAGCTACTCCTTTGAGCATCGACAAGAAGACGGCGTTGGACAGTAACTGGGCTTCATGGCTATCACTGACCATCCTTTGTGGATAGTGTTTGGCTGATGTAGTAAGCTAACGTTAGCATCACGATGCTAACCTTTTGATCATTAGCTTCAATGTTAGCCCCGTGGCTGCGTTGGAGGTGTGGGTAATCATATCCAAGTGTATAATTAGCCCGAATTAGCACAAGCTGTGATTGTAGACTGTAACCGTCGTATTATGAAAAGCTTCGCCTGACAAACCGGTAATGCTAACTTCAGCTAGCCACCTGCCGAGCTAGCTATCGTTGTGCGCGTTTCGTGGTGCCTACTCCACTACATTCGTTTTCTCATGTTGTGTCTATGACTAATTCAGCATTGGGTCTTGCATTGGACACACTGAGGGGGAAGGACTGTTGTACCGACAGGCTACTTTATAGCCCATTCATCACCGTAAGATTTGACTGACTTTAATCTTCGCCGAGAGCGGCTGGATATTCCCCCCCTGGACTGCGTTTCCTTGAGGCTGCGGAGTTTACCGCTATGAACCCTGCAAATGCAACCGCTCTGTACGTGTCTGCCAACCGGGCTGTGCTGCAGTGCGACCCTCGGCAGCCTCACACCTTCGCAGAGATGTACACGTTGCTGCCCTTCTTCCGACAGTCGCTCGCCTGTCTTGTCTGTGGTAAGCATCATGTAAATATTGCATTCTGCTGAGTGTGGTCCTTATGGCAGGAATACCGATGTTTTTTGCATTAATATGTAGGTGAATTGTACCAGGATGTATGTGTGTGAGCGAGCGAGCGAGAGCGAGTCCGCGCGCGACACACACACACCTATCCCATTCACATTGACTGGAGCGTCCGTGGGCGTGCGTGTACTCGCAGCGGTTGACACGATTTGTCGCGCTCACCACCGTGGTCTCCTTAGCAACCGAGGCTGAGCTCCAGTCATCTGTCCTCCTGACAAGACAGATGACTCCTCTGTTGTTGTGCCTGCTGCAGAGCCATGTGTTTCCTATTCATGCTTTATTTACTCACCTCGCTTAGCTAGCGGAACACCAAAGCTGGCACAGCTCGCATTAAGAGACTCGATATGTTGACAGAGTGAAACATGACAACGTTTCTGACCCCTCCTCCATGGATGGGCTGCTGATTCTGACAAGATGATTTGTGCATTGATAAAAATACTCAAATAGTTTTTTGCCCTGGTGATGTTAGCTGTAATTACCTTGTATGTGAAACCCTTGAGAAAGTAATGTACTGTGAATTTGCATGTTGGAAGTTTACAAATGTCGTATTTGTACTTTATATGA
Organism: Malacoctenus tetranemus; assembly: GCA_032274765.1. Taxonomy (NCBI): domain Eukaryota; kingdom Metazoa; phylum Chordata; class Actinopteri; order Blenniiformes; family Labrisomidae; genus Malacoctenus; species Malacoctenus tetranemus. The sequence goes on from JAUESF010000048.1 coordinate 7,916,511, forward strand.
TATGTTAAACAAGTTAGAACGATTTGAACTCCTGAAATGAAAAAAATGTTGTTTGTGGCTCTGTTACTTGGAAGAAAGTGTGCAACATTATATCAGAATTGAGTTTCAGCTCTTGTACTTATTATGTATTAACCACGTGTGCATTGTGAAGAATAACTGAGTCTTCCCTTTGCCTCTCCAATAGGTAAACTTCTTCAGGATCCCATCTCTACAACACATCCGGACTGTCAGCATTATGTCTGCTTAGGCTGTAAAGGCCAGAAGATGCAGATCAGGCTGTCGTGCAACCGCTGTAAAGACTATTCCTGCTTCCAGGAGAACAAGCAGCTGTCTTTATTGGTGCAATGCTACAAGCAGCTCTGCCTCTACATAACCCATTCACCATTGCTGCAGTCGATCAGCAGTCACGTAGGAGGTTCTCCAGAAATTATGGACTTACTTGAGGAAGTGGTGATGTCACACAAAGAGGAAATCGAGACAGAAGACCAAAGCTCTGCACAGGAAGATGTGAAACCCTCTCCCTTGGAGTCCCTCACCCCTACTGAAGCCCCACCTGCTCCTGCTGCGCTCTCAGCTGTGCCCCAGAACTCCTCCTCTAATCCTCCCTGTTCCAATGGACCACAGGAATGCAATGGAGAAGTGCTTGAAGACCTAGATCCTTCTTCTCCTGAGCTGGAAGTATGTGAGCTGATTGAGGAGCAGCCACAGGCTGGCCTGTCTGTTTCCAATACTGCATGTGGTGGTTTGGAACTGAGTCTGACCACTGGACCATTAGCCCCTACACCAGGCACTGTGTGCTCACTCAGGGATGGGGAATCTGGTAGCAGGGAGCTGGAGGAAGGAGAGGTATTGCTTCTCAGTGTGGAGGAGGTATTACAGACTTTGGATCCCCTTCAGCCCGGCCGCGACTCACTCCATACGCAGCCAGATCGGACGCACTCTCACACAAGCATCACCACGGACAGAGCACACACTCAAATGTACATACAGCTGGATGCAGCTCACAACTACACGCAGAACCAAACAGGCAGGACTAACACAGTGGCTGGTCACGGTGCTCATATACACTCGTCATCCTTTGAACCTCCGACGATCTCCAAGCCCCCACCAGTCCGCCTTAACCGCAAACGATCCCGTTCAGAAAGCGACAGAGAAAAGGTGAAACCTCTTCCTATCGCCTCCATCCTGCAGGGCTCAGCCTCTAATGTACACACTCCAAACCTCTCTCACACACTACATACACAACCACCCACACCAACTGTGACTGTACCAGCACACACGTACTCGTCCCTTTCCAATGGAGCACCTCCTAAACCCAGTCGCCCCGCGCCAAACTACAATAAAAGTGCCAGGAAGCACGTGGAGCCGAGTCCCAAGAAGCCCCACGCGAAGGCCCGCAGCAGTGGGGGCTCCAAGACAAAGGAGCGGAGCAAAGACCAGCGGTTGATGTCCGGCTGCCTGGTGCCCCCAGCGCCTGTACGGCCTCCGTACAAGAAGCCAGTGGAGAAGAAGGGCTGTAAATGTGGCAGGGCCACCCAGAATCCATCCGTGTTGACCTGCAGGGGGCAGCGTTGTCCCTGTTACTCAAATCGCAAGGTAAGAGGGTGAACTTTTTGTGACTTTCATCATTATAGGACTTAAGATGTGACCTTTAGATAATTGCTTTGTTCTCTTAACATCTGGCAAGTGCCATATTTGTAGCTTATTTTTCTTTACTATTTGATTTAGTGAATGGAAAAAAAAGTGATGCCAGTGAGAATTATTGCAGTTTATGATGACAGAGTATCCAGAAGGATGCTGTGGTTTTCCTAGTTTCTTCTGACCTCTGTCTCCTTGTGGCCCAGGCATGCTTGGATTGTATCTGTCGTGGTTGCCAGAACTCCTATATGGCCAACGGTGAGAAGAAGCTCGAGGCCTTCGCCGTGCCAGAGAAAGCCTTAGAACAGACGCGGCTGACGCTCGGCATCAACCTCACCAGCATCACGGCAGCCGCGGCACTCCGCAACCCGGCAACCACCAGCATTCGTGCTAACACACTCCTCAATGTTGCCACAGCGACGGGGACTCCCGTGACCACGGCCTTCCTGTCCCCCAGTCCCCCCCAAGACCCAAACTATGAGGACAGCCTGGAGCTGCTTATTGGATGAGAGGCTGGGACTCCAAAAATAGACAGCTTGGTGCTGATTGAATGTGACGGCTGATCATTGTGTCTGTCAGACAACCTGTACCCCCACCCCCCCACCCCTCTCCTGGGGGGAGGCGATCTAAGGCAGCTATGGGTCTGTTCAGTCCTGTATCCTGCTCTTCTGTGTTGGAAAATGCTGAGTAGTAAGACTAGCATGGGTGTGCCAAAGCCTCCTGTATTGTGCCTGTGTGCCGGTGTGTATCGTTGCTTGTCTGTAGTTAAATACTTATACTCGGTTCCAAGGCTGTTCTGTACTTCAGAGGTGCTTTTTTTTTCGTTCATAGACCGCGGACATACTGTAAGAGGCAATAGAAACCCAAACAGGTTTTGTGTTTGTTTGCACACACGTATCGATTCAAATGACGTTTGTTTCAGTTTTTTTTAATATTTGGTGCATGATGACGACTGCATCATATCAAGGTTACAGTATTTTCTCCAGGTTTGAGTATTACTCCCAGTAATGTTTAAAAACTGCATATTTGGTATCAGAACAGCACTTACTAATCCTTAACCTTGTATATGTTCACACCTTAATCGTGATTCGTTCCTGTGACTAATCTGTAGAGAACACCCGTCTCACACTAGACTGTATGCCTTTTCTGTCTCTCATCGATTCACTCGATCCCAGTACTGTCGCCTGTTGATGAATTTGTCTTAAATAACATGACTGATGCAGGCATTGTATAGGCAGCAACATAATGTCCAAGCACTTGGCTGGCTCCATCGTTTGTGAGTGTACGTGTATGTGTGTTTATGTTTCTGCGTATGTGCCTGCTGAGATTTACTGTAATGTCAGTGCGGAGGCAGATGGTGGGTTGAAAGCACTTAGTTTGATTGATTGGCCAAATTACAACGAAAAACCACTCTTGGTTGACATAGCAATAGGAGCAGCAACAAGGAGCGTCCCGGCTCCTGTGCGCACACAGTTGTTTACAGTATTTGCCATTACTGACTATAACTGTCTTCAAAATGAGTACATGTTACACTTTGATTATGAGTTTGTATGTGACTCTTCGTGCATAGATTAACTTAAGCCATAGGTTGTCATTAACAAGGCAAAATCTCCTCCCGTGTGTGCATTTCCCCTCCTCCAGCCGTAGTGTCCCGACTGATCAGAGACCAATCCAGAGACTATTTTTGATAACAAGTGTTTGAAATATGGATCTTTTTTTGTTTGTTTTTTGGTTGAATCACATTGAAGCCGGTCTGTAACCCACAAGGCTGCGTGTCGTCCGTGTTTTGTGTTTACTGTCTCAGCTGTAACTACAACATGTTTGTCAGTCCAGTAATGGTGACCAAAAACAGACTGAAAAGAGGAGAGAGAACCGGACCAAACGAACACCTTGGCTCCTCTCTGATGGACCAGGAAGTAGCAGAGGGATTACAGTGTGATCAGCAAATATGATCTTTCTTCCTGTGTGCGTGCGTATGTTTTAAAATGTTTCTTTTGGGCATTACTTGAACCCTGATTAGTTTTTGGATCTTTTGTTTGTTTGTTTGTTTTTAATGTAAAAACCTTTGTTTGAGGAGTGACTATTATTGCTGAAACATTCACTGCCATAATATGGAAACGTAATACGACATGAAATAAATGATAGTTTTTTACTTTTTCAGTTCTTGGTCTTTTTGTGTAGAGGGGTGTTGGGCCACAATATGGAACGGCTGCATTCAGAGTGTGCACCAGTAAACCGCTGCAGCGAGAATACACCTTGAAAAATATTGAAATCCCTGCGCGTATTATTCACAGAACGAGTCGCGAACAAATGTGACTATAACTGCCTCTAAATTAGATGTTCAGAAACTGCAGCAGGGTCTGTTTTATTCAAACCAAACCCGACAGGCATGAATTCACCACTATAATATGATCCTTTGGGCATCAGTCGATGCATTTCCTGGACGTCTCACGTTGAAAGCGAGAGATGATTTAGAAGTTTCTGAACTCGACAGATGTGAGAAGGCTGCTCATCAGGAGATTGCTTCGTGGGAACTCTTTTCGCGTTCGTACTAATTTGTCCTTTCAAACTTTCTGCACTTTAGGAAGGAATGTGTGTACTTTTTTCTGTCCCAGGCAGGGAGCAAAGAAAAACAACAGAACCGCTTGGCCCAAAGCCACCAAACGAACATGTATGCCATCGCCAGGGTTATTTTAGCACATCCTTGTGTGGGGGGGGGGTAGTGGGTGGGGGGGGGGGTCATAAATGTCCTTACCAATACATGCCAGAATTGTTGAAACAAACCACAAATGCAAACATCATGGTTGCTTGGAGGAGATCAAAGTGGTGGGGATTTATTTTCTGGGAACCAAAGGAAGCCGCCGCAAATTTTCAAGGCAATTCGTCTAATACTTGTCAGCGATACTCCTGTTTCACAGTTGTTCAGTTTGTGGCCAACGTGGACTGCAGTCAGAGTTGGAAGTGTCAATGTGCTACAATTTAGGTCCACGCTTTTCCTTTGGTCACTGCGACACACGACAAATTCATCCAAGACATTGCACAAAGAAAAGAAATTCAACCAGTAGAACAACAAGCTTCATTCATAATACTCAACATGTAAAAACATGTCTTTTAACATTGCAGGCTTCCTGTTTTTTTGGTCAATAAAAGATCTGTGTCCAGAGTTCAACACTGCTGTCATTTCTTAGGAATGACGATTCACGCGCTGACTGTTTCACCTGCGGGCGAAAAGGATCCCTTCAATAGAAAGCATTCACACGCGTCGGCTCAGCGCTTCATCTGTGTCTCCCGTGCTCCGGCAAGTGCTCGGGTCCCTGAATGCAGCACCTCACCCGTAGCTGCTGCGGAACAGACGGTTCTGTTCCGGCAGCTCTGAAAAGAAAATTGATATCTTTTGTGAAGTTTGACTGTGACCGATAAAGAGGTCGCTGCTGGGGCGGATTCACGTCAAATGGCTCTTTCTCCTTGTTGTTTCGGGCCTGTGTCCCGACATAAAGCTCCTGGATTCGGGGAACAAGTCCGTCCCCTTCTCCTTCCTTCTTTCCCTCCCATGAACCTTCATGTTCTTGGAAAAAAAAAGCCAGCCCAGTGCCTTTGGGTCCACCTCTGCTTGTGCTTCTTGAACTTTCAGTCCCCGACATTTTCCTTATCCAACCAAGAAAGCCCCAAAGTAGCTGGCCCTCCCGTCCATCTGCAGGGCGCTGGCGTTGCTCACGCTGATGAAGAGGCGGTCGGCGGGCTGCAGGAAGGCGGTGCCGGCCTGGTGCAGAGAGAAGAGGCCGGCCTCCGGACCGCAGCACGCGCTGCGCGACGATTTCATGAGCAGGATGGGCACCGTGTAGGAACTCATCTGTGGAGGACACCACCAAAAACCCCACCAAGTTACAGACCTTCACTGCGATGGATCATCGTCAGCGATTCTGAGCTTGAATATAAATAAAGCTTGAACCTTTTTATAGATGTACTGCACCAGCTCTGCTCCTTCTTCCTCCTTCGCTTCCCCGTCCGTCTCCCCCGACGAGGGGAGTCTGAAGTAGGTCTGGGCGTAGATGTAGTAGAGGCCCGCTCTGGGGACTAGCAGCTCGCCCCCCCTCAGCTCCATGTTCTCCAGGAAGGACAGAGTTCTCTGGCTCTCCCACGCTCTGATGCGCTCTCCCAGGTACCCTCGGCTGCCCCGGGAGCCTGCACAGCCACAAATAACTCACAGTCAGAAACATTCAGGTTCAGGGCCACGATGTGAGAGACCTTCCTCAGACTGAGCCGTTCGTTTTGCAGTGTTGCCGCTGAGGGAATGAGAAACAAATGTTTTCAGGGTGTCCTTGAAGAGTGTTTACAGATGTGCCCACAAACCAACAGGTGTCCCAAAGCAACAACAGCTTCTCAGGCGGACGAAGGAAACGCTCCGCTGTGCAAATACATTGAGGTCTACCTCCTTTTAAATTGCTTAACAGCAGCCACATGGGGAACATCACATATTACACAAAGTGTGCTATTTAAAGTGTCAACGTTGGGATTTCAGACAATCCAAAACACGACATTTACAATGTTAAACTTCTGAAAACAATGACCTATTTGTGTAATTTATGAATGGTCAGATTTGAATTGAAACTAATGTATTGGTCATAAAATTAGCAGGAAGTTTTATGTGTTATGAACAGAGTGGAGAAGAGTGGTCGCAGTACAGAAGAGTAACTACCGTACATCATCCTGTCGTCACAGCACCGATACAAACAAATCAAACTCATTAAAAGAGCCTCAAAGGTGGCCCTCGCAACCTCATTTGCTCGATGGCACAGTGTTAAATTTCACCATTAAGACCTGAGAAAACCCTGTTTTCTCCACTGAGGGTTCACCAACAACACAGCAGCAGCATTGTGAGAGCGTGCAGGTGGCAACCTTCCTGATCCAGTTGAGTAGCTCTGGATGCTCTTCTTGCCCCAGCTGCAGCGACCATTGAAAGGTTTCTTAGAAAGTCCTGTGTGTTCACCAGATGGTGCATTTCTGTCAAAGGTGCACGGCGTTCCGAATCAAATCAGAAAGGGTTAGTGTTAGGCCCTTCTGCTAACGGAAAGCAGGAGTCTCAGCCATGGTCCAACATTTGAGGACTTTTCTGCAAGTCTTTCCTCTCTCTGCTCACTCACAGTCACTCCGACGCTGACTCGGCCGAGAGACAACAAGGCAAAGCTCAGCGGCTCTGTGAGAGCAGTTGCCATCTGCAGGTCCTGACAGACGTGCAGGTATGAGGAGGTAACTGAATCTGAAAACAGCCTGGGAAGCCTGGGAGCAAATTCCTCACCTAATGGCCTATTGGAAAGGTAGAGCCTGCAGGTGAGTGTGAGGGAGGAGGTAGGTGGGGGGGGGCACCATAAATCCCCTGTCAGAGGGTGTCAATCACTCTATGAGTTGGACTTTGCTCCTCTTGTATGAATTTAAAGGACTCTCACTCTCTGTGGGCTGCAACTCTGTTGCTGACACGGCCCCGGTCACATGAGCTGCTACTTTGGGGAGCGGGGCCCCCCTGCTCTCTGGGCTCAGGACAGGCAGCCCCCCCGTCAGCTTATCTGTGGAACCCCAAAGAGAAAAAACAGAACACATATATTGACAGAGCCAAGGCACAATCACACAGAGAGGTCAGAATCAGGACATTAGTGTGAACGGCAGGAATGTCCTTACTTTTCATGGTGATCGATATCTCGTTCTGGAATCTGTCGGCCATCTTCTGAATGAAAAGTCAGAGAAACAACAGAAGTGATTGACAGGCTATTAATCTGGCTGAAGTAAGACACAACAACTGAACCAACAAGACTGGAATCTATGACGAGCTAACACAACACTGATTCACCCAGTGAACAAATTGGACCTGCTTGCATAGTGTCATTCTGACTCTCTACGCGAGTCAGAGCGAATGCTCCATGTGATGTATGCACAAAATGTACAAAGCCTACATCTGAAAGAGCTTTAACACCGCAGATCGGCCATTCCTGTGCAACGTGAAAAAAAAGAAACCTCAGGAATCCCGACCCCTGGAGTTTTTAGTGTGATAAAAAACAGAACTAATGAACCCTGCCCAAGATAAATGAAAAAAAGGAAAAGAAAAGAAAAAAAAAAGGAACCTTCTCGATGTGGTGGTGAAGCTGCTGCGTGACCTGCCAGCATGGGTCGCTCTTCTTGTCCTCGGTGGCCGGCGGAGCTTCGGATTCCGACAGCAGATTGGAATTGATCAGACAGGAAACGCTGCTGCGGGAGAAACTCTCCTGCATCTGTGGAGAGCACGAAGGGAGGAAGAGCTGAACATCACTGAGCCAGACCTGCAAGCTCTTTCCTCTGTGCACCAATAAACTGCTTATTTCTGGGATACTTGTGTACCAAAGTGATATTCTATACAACTATAGTTGTATAACGAGTTTTGTGTGTTTAGTGACGTCTGCTCGGTACAGATTTTGTCATCTTCTGACTCCTATATTGTGATCTACTGTGTGCTGTCAGATGATACTGTAATCCCAGGTTGAGCTCAATAAAATGATCTAATCTAATCTAATTGACTCTGATCCAACCAGCCACAAAAGTTTGTATCATACAAATCAAAAATACAAATCACAGCATTTCAAACTCCTCTCATCATTATCACGGAAGTCATGATTTACAGTAATGTTATTAGTAATAACCAAAGCAGGTCACAGGTGAGGTGGGCGTTCCCATTCCTCTCAGCCAATCAGAGTGAAGCATGACCGGACGTCACCTTAATGAAAAGGTCTCGGAGTCTTCTCTTTTTATCTTCCTGGCTGGCTCCAGCAGCAGCAGCAGCAGCAGCAGCGCGAGGCGTGCTGCAGCAGGGTGTCACTCACAGCCCCTGGGTCCCAGCTCATTTCCTCCCTTTGTTTTCTGTTATCTTAAACTCGCCCCAACTTTCTCGTCCCTCATTGTCCCGCGTCACAGGCACAAATTCCTGCTGAGTTATGTTATGGCTGTTTCCAGCCCGTCTCAGCAGCCCAAACACAGGCGTCCACATGAGCGGCGCTTTCTTCCTTATGTCAAGTCAGGAGACCGCATCGCACTAATGCTTCACCCTGACATGACGTGGCTGTTTGTACTGTAACACATTAAAGCCTGGTAAACAGGTCGGATCGTGTTGATGCTGTATTGTCCTGGTGTTGTTTTAAGCACAGATCAGCATTGTGCAACTTTCTCTCCCTCTGCTTCATTACGAGTTGTCTCGCGCAAAGGAAAAAAAGTTCCGGGTCGCAAAACCAGCCCGACATGTCAAAGCGCAGCCGACTGGGAACCAGTGTCGCGCACTGGCGCTGCCAGGGGACCGACGCGCGTCTTACCGTGTTCAGGACTTTGTTGAAGTACATGAAGCTGACGGCGACCGCGATGGTCTGCAGGAGGATCGCGGCCAGTGTGATGAGCCCCAGGCACTGCACGGACACGGACGCGGCCATATCACGCGGCGTGCGCGCGTGGATTCACCCGCGTCCAGGTCCGGAGGAGCAGCAGCAGCAGCAGCAAAATAAAAAAAACCCGCTTCCAGCCAAGGCAGGACGAGACAGATCAGGACGGGCTTTGGTGCGTTTCTGCTGAGAGAGAGGGAGAGAGAGGGGGGGGGGTAGTGTGGAGGTGGAGCAGAGAGAGGTGTGGAGGGTTGAAACAGCCTCAAGATGTCACTGTTATTTGGACAGAAAGGAGCTTTGATGCTACTTCAGGTGTCCGCAGTGTGAAACCCCACATGTGGCCTCACCCACTTTAAAGTGTTTAATGAGGTCAACGATCCCTCCTTTAATCCTGTCATCACACCACTGACTGGGCCTCACTGTCTCCTTCAGCTCTCCTGTTTTCAATGGAGAGAGATCTGTGCAGAAAGCTGTCACGTCAACAAACCGTTTGGCTCCAACTCTGGTGCTTTTTGTTTCTATTACTTGAGTTCAATCTGCTGCTGGACTAATAATCTAGATAAAACACACATCATGAGAGCTCTATATCCTTCCTTTAATATCTGCCACACAGTGAAAGTTGTGACTACTCTTTCATTACAGTCGCTTGATGCCTGTCAACACAGTGTCTGTCCACAATTTAACTGTATTCTTTTTACTGTCCCTCGTCCGCCTGCAGCCCTGGAGTGCAGTAAAAAAAGAGACATTTTTTATTGTTCTCCGTCTGCCTCCAAATGTGGAGCAGCTGAAAGAAAGCAACAGGAGGCGAAGGGCGAAGATCCTGGTGACTGCAGGTGGCAAAAAGGTGCACGTAAAGAACTGTTATTTTTTGGTGAAATATCAGTTCCTCGGTCTCTCGTTGTGTTTCTCTGCGTGGCTTTCAACCCCTAAATAAGTTGTCCAACAGCTGCGCATAATCTGTTGGAAATCGTTCCAATAAATCCCGGCGTTGTTTCATCCTCTTGGCGACGGAGATTGTTCTGGATGAGTGCTGCACGATGAAAGCAATAAATCGTTAGGAATTGCATCTTGCGGGATCAAACGCGCTCGCAGGGGTTGACTTGTTAGCATGACAGCCGTAATCATGTGCAGGATCCCGGGGGAGCGCACGAACGAATGCGGCGTCAGGTCGACGTTGCAGAGACGTTTTGGACGTGGTTGCAGAGCAGGTAGTAGATCATCGGCATCTGAGAGCCAGCTCCGAAGCCGCCTTTCTTTTTTCCTCCTTCTCTTTCCTGCGATTGTGAGGGTTGATCTGAGGGAATGTTGGCCCATTGGAGCCGGTTGACCCCGACATTGTTCGAGCTCCAGTGAAGTCCCACACACTGTTTGCCGCTGGGGACTCGTTGAGTCTGCGGAGTCTAACCTTGAGTGGTTCTCTGTGATTCCTGCGCTTTCATTCCTTCCCCCTCCGACCGCTGCCCCATTGTCAGCGCGAGGAAGTGAAAGTGGAGCGAAAGGAGTTCACAGTTGGTGGAACTCACAATCAAAACGTGTGTTGTGGCATGTCAAACGATTCGTATCAGCAGCTCGTACAGGCTACAACGTTCACACCCTCAGAAAGTGCAGATTCATCAGATAACGCTGAGTGAAATCACCAGCAGCAGGTGGAAAAACGTGCGTCGGATTTGTCGTCCCCTCGAATGAGATCTCAAACCGGAGCAGACAATGAAGCTGCTCCTGTGTCCCTTTAAGTGAGACAAGGCTGCAGCTTGTTCAGGCTGAGGCAGCGGAGAGGACGTGCAATAGCTGAACGCTGTTTGTCCTCTGGCGAGGAAGACGATACCCTGAGAGACAGGCCTGCTGACTGGGCCGCTCCTGAGAAGCGCTTTAAAGGAAAATTCTTTCACCAGCCTCCACTTGTGTCAGCGAGGTTCAAATACTTGGACAGTTTGAGTTTAGTTCCCTTCATTCTCACTGCTGTCATATGTTCAGTCGTGGGCAGTCGGAGGGTTATTTATATACAAAAGAAGTGATTGGTCGACTCAAAGAGAGAAGCTGACTCTTTATTGAGCGGAGCCCACCACTCCCTATCTTCATGTTCAGGCGTCAGATCAGTCAGTTTGACTCTCTCTGGCTTTGTCTCAGTCACATTTTAACCTCAGTAATCAAGACACACGTTATCACGTCTCATCTGCACACATGCGGAGACTTCTGTTTCCCCGAACACGAATCAAAGACAGGTTTTTAGAAATTGTCATGGGAGCGGAGCATGACGTTCGGTCGGCACGACAATCATCAATGAGGGACACATGAGAAAGGGGAGAAGCTGTGGAACGGTGACTCACAACGAGCTTATTTAGCCCAAATCCTGCGTCTGAAATCAGTTACAAGAACAATGAGAAGCAGAAAATCACTGGGAGAGTCGGTGCTGTTTTAGGAAAATTATAGTATCCCCCACCCCCCCAGCCTCCCACTCACCCACCCTGCACCCCACCCTCCTGTCGGAAAAGTCTCGAATCCCCTGAAGACTTCTAATGGGTTTAAAGGACGCTGCCCTCCACTCCTCTTTTCCCTCCCCCGAGGCTTCTCCTCCCCACGTTCCTCTCAGTGGAGTCATGGAATCTCCCTAAATTCCTATCAGAGGACCACAGCTGTTCATTGTCCGCCTTATAAAACAAAGAGGAGAGCTGAAAAATGCTACGGCAGCACAATGCGCGCGGGCGATTGCCAATGACTTCAGCCGGTGTGTCACTAAAAGGGTGTTTTCCAGATAGGAAACTGCTGTTTGAGAAATGGAGCACATAGGAGAAAAACGCCCGTTTAACCTGCTGAAC
>JAUESF010000048.1:8086115-8098975 GCA_032274765.1 Malacoctenus tetranemus
GTGACTTTTTTCCTCTTCCGCATGCATTCGATAACTTTGACCTGCTGCAGAATATTGCATTATTAATCACCCGCAGGCTGCTGATCCATGCTGGCTGTTGCACTCGAGCAAGCATCAGTTTGTCCTAACTGTAAATTAAAACGCTGCAGTATGTCAATGCACATCGTGTACACGAGATAAATGAACTTCAATTCCGACCTCCCTCTTTTTTTTCTGTTTAATTCGTTCTCGGCTCGCTGCCTACACCCAAACACTCTCTCATGATGTCTGAGTCACTTTTTGAACCGATGTTCTTTCACCTCCGCGAACTGACATTGTTCTCTTGCAAAGTTGTTGTTTTTAACGTTTCGTCCTGATTGCTGTTTCTCTTTGTTTCTCTGTCTCAACTCGATCACTGCCACCGCCCACCTCCTCAACGTGCCACCAACAAAACTCCCTTTCAATTAATTCAGAGTCACCTTCATCCCCGTGGGATTTCGTATCACTTTCCAGAAGGTTCAACATCCACGGTGGTGTTTAGGTTGTCTGTGATGTCCTGGCAACCTGTCCAGGGTCCAGGATGCACCCTGCCTTCCCCCTAAGGCATCTGGGGCCACCCATAACTGGAATAAGTGGTATAGACGAAGGAAGTTGTTCTCAAAGGGATTTGTGGACTGTGTGTTTTGATCGTGGACCTCAGTTGCACTCGGATGTGACTGAGGGGCCATTCTTGGTGGGAGTCGTCTCCGCTGAAGATACGAAGCGGTGGTCCAGCTGGTGGGCACCAGCAGGGAGCAGGCACCGCTGCGCGTCTCAGTTCAGATTACAGCGCGGTTGCGCCCCGGGAACGGGAACACTCTGTAATGAGGCAACGCGGGGTCACCTGGGGGGAAAGACGAAAAAGCCTCAACAGCGTGTGGGAAGCATCTCTGTGTCCACTCGAAGCAGCGCCTCATTCAGCGGTGTCTGATGTGGGAGGAAGGCTACCGTCAAGTAGTTTGTTAGGCTTGAAAAAGCTGATTGTGATTTGCATCTCGTACCTGTTGGAAAACAAACTGTTACCTTCGTGTCAAGTGTGGGGAATTTACATAAAGTAAACGAGTGGAGGGGGAAAAAAACCAAAGAGACACTTTTTCATGTTCTTTTCTTTTATATTATGTAAGACTTTTATCATGGACAGACACAGTAACCAACAGGAGAAGTTTCACAGACGTTTTCCCAGAAAAAAAGAGAAGAAAAAGTCCATTTTGACTCCTTTCATCAGTTCCTGTAGATTAACAACTTGTGTGACATGTTATATATATGTACAGTCATTAACAATACATTCAGAGGCAGAAGGCCTTGTTTTGAATCCAGTGCAGATCAGTGGAGGCTGCTGTGGTGATTTGGACCGCTGAAGCCCATCTGAGTGTGCAGCATCAAGTGTGTAGCGTCACAAAGCGACTCGACGAATCACAGGAGAAATACCAAAAGAGTTCATGATGCAAACCATCAAAAGAGGTCACTGTTTGCAATGTGTCATGCGCGATAAAGAAATCAGTAGTTCAAGCTGAGCGTTGTGACGCTTTTTAAGGTTTGCACACTCAGAGCTTTTCATACCACAGCTGAATAACAAGACTGTGCGTGTTTCAAGTTCCATTGAGAATAAAATCCATCGGCATGCTCAGCAGCAGCTTGTGATGGAGGTGTGAAGCTCATCGTCGAGGCAGTTTCGAGGCAGCAACGGTTAAAAAACCCCAAAAGAATCAACATTTCATAACTTAACATGACATTCAGAAGCGTCAGACGATTCATAAAAAAGCAATTCTGCTACATTTCCCCAGAAGCTGCGATGAAAATATGGCTGTTTTGAATGTTCGATCAGTTCCTGACAATAATACACTTGATGGTTTAAAAAAACACACATGACGGTGCGAGGAAATCAACATTGTTTCAGTCGTGCACGGTTCACAGGAGTGAAAGCAGGGGATGTTTCTGTTCACTGAGGTGTTGATCTGCACGGTAGCGTCAGCCTGGTTTATTCCTGAATACTCTGCATGAGGCGGTTTCATTGTTGGTGATGCTCTCTCTGAAGGTCTGCATGCACGCGTCAGTTTCAGTAAGATAAAGACGAAACAGGTCAAAGTTGAACTGACGATATATAGATCCACAAACTGAGAGGCTGGAGTTTGTCTTAAAAATGCTATAAAATCTTTACAGCCGGTGTCCAGTCGATGGACACGCGTGGTCACTCGCTTCGGTTGAGGGGCCGTCTGCTTCGGACCCTCATTTTGGCAGCATCAACGCAACACGGACTTGGATTCCCATACAGGGCACGGAGCGTATACAACAGGAAACACGTCACAGTCTCACATAAGGACACGTATCCCCAACAAAAGACACACAGAAAAAAACTCACCCCTGCACACACACACATACAAATCTAGACATCTATGTCCCATGCACACCCACACAGACACACGCACTGCACCTCTGCCCCTCTCTGAAGGAGAGCAGAGCAGTGCCACAAGATCTACAGTGCTTTCTTTGTCATCCAGAATAGAAATACAACATAAGGCATTCGTAGATGTATGTGAACATTGTGTGTGTGAAGATGCTGGCCGACATCACTGCTCTGCCAGCTTGCTTCCTATTGGATGTGCTGGACTGTGTGGTGATTTTGTTTTTTGGCATCTGTTGGAACAAGTCAAGAGGGAAATTAGTTTTTAAAAAAAATACAAGCCACAAATGTGGTGATGCGTGCTGAGATTTTGTGGTTTCAGGTGAAAACAACAGTTTATTTTCTTGCCCAAAAGTAATGGCTTGTTGTTGTTTTGGTGAGGGTTTAAAAGGCGTGGAGGAGCTTTGAAGATGATGTCCGGTAATCCTGGAAGCGGCGCGGTCGTCGCTCAGAAGCTGACGGTGGACTCCGTCCACACGTTGGAGCCGTCCCCCTTCAGCGTGCTGGCCGTGCGTCCTCGCGCCGGCTGGCCGTCGGCGAGGCCGAAGAGGCGCGCCGCCGCGCCGCGGTACTTCCAGGACATGGTGTTGTACAGGATGGGGTTGATGGCGGCACTCAAGTAGAAGAGGACCACGGACACCATGCTGCAGTACTGGGACAGCGCCAGCAGCAGCGGCGACGGGGAGTCCAGGAAGCGGAACTGCAGGTAGCGGCCCACGTGGAAGGGCAGCCAGCACAGGACGAAGGCCAGGACCACCACGACTGGAGAGGGGGGAGACAGGAGAGAAGGGAGGAAGTTAGCCTGACTTGGGCTCAAGTGTGAGGTGAAACAACTTTCTTACAACTTACAACAGACTGTGAACTCTCCCCGGGTGTGTTGTCCGACCTACCCAGCATTTTGATGGTCTGCCGGTTGCTTTTGTCTCTGTGCGCCACGCGCGAGCTCATGTTGGTCTCCTTGTGTCTCTGCCACAGCCGCCGGCCGATGAGGCTGTAGAGGACGGTGAGGCAGAAGACGGGCATGAAGAAGAAGAGCGAGTTGAGCCACACCATGGCCTCCATCAGGCCCGACGCCACCGCGAAGTTCGTTATTTTGCACTCCCGCGTGTCCTCGGCCTCCGACGCGGGGCCCGTGCCATTGGCCCGCGCGGTCAGGTTCGGCGGGCCCGCGCTGTCCTGCTCCACCCCCACCATGACGAACACCGGGCCCGCGCTCACCAGGGACACCGTCCACAGGAAGAGGATCAAGGCGCGCACCCTCCGCTTGGTCACCAGGGCCTTGGCGCGCAGCGGGAAGCAGATGGCCAGGTAGCGCTCCACCGACAGCGCGGTGATGCTCAGGATGGTGGAGTACGTGCACGACTCGGACACGAACTGGAAAAGCTTGCAGAGCGCGTCCCCGAAGCGCCAGGGCCGGTATCTCCACATGCGGTAGATGTCCAGGGGCATGCACAGGAAAATGAGCAGGTCGGACACCGCCATGCTGCACAGGTACAGGTTGGTGGTGGTGCGCATGTCCCGGTACTTGCCCACGACCAGAATGGTCATGACGTTCCCCGCGACCCCGACCAGAAAGAGCAGCGTGCAGGCGACGGTGATGGCGGTGAGCAGCGGGATGGAGTAGTAGTGGAGAGGAGGCTCGTACTGGCTCGGGTCTCTGGAGGTGTTGCGGAGGTCTCTGGAGGTCTCCTCCCAGCTGCAGTTGCGGGAGACGCACTCCGACTGGTTGGGCCAAGGGGGCATGCTGTTGTCGCGCGGCTATTTGCCGGGCCGCACCTGGCCCTGGCAGCGGAAGTCAGCCCGGATCGGGGACTCCGCGTCCCCAGTGGTGCCGTCCTGGTCTCCCTTCATCGCCCCGTGAGCTCCGGAGGAAACGGCGGAGCGCCGAGGAGGACGTTACCGCGCGTAAAAATCAATACCGCCAACCGATTACGCAACGACTGTTTGCTTTGACTCAACTGTCGATTTTTGAGTCTCCGTGTTCTCCCTCAGGCTCCAAACAAACCAGCAGACTTTCTGGAGGTCCTTCAAAACTGCGACTTTATTTGAACTATTCAGAGATCCAGAAGCATCCCAAAAAATTGAGCGTATTTGTTCTCCTGTCAGAATGAAGCTTTCAGGACGAGACGAGGGAGTAGAAAAATGACACAGCAGCATCAGTTGTGAAAACATTGGCTGGTGACTCCTCGCATCCTCTCTTTGTCATGGGAACCACCAGCGCAGCGTCCTTCATGCGCCAAGAAGTCCCATAGAGTTCCTCATCTCAGGAGAGCGCATCAAAATAGTAGATCGTCGTGGAGTTTCCCCCCCACCACCTCCACCCCCCCACCCCTTTCCCCCAGGGTAACAGGGGACGGTGAGTCAGACTCGGGGGGCGATTGATGCGGCGGCAGCTGCGCGCATCTGTCCCGGGGAAGGGCAGCGGAGCTCCAACTCAGCCGAACACAAACGGACAAAAAACGACCACCGTGAAAACAAGCACGGTGCGACGGAACGGGAAGAGTTTGATGAAACTCACAAAAACCACGAAGGAACGACGCATTGTCAAACTATAGACTGAGGATGATGAAAAAAAAAGAAGATGAAGAGTTGAAGCAGAATAAATGAGACTGATTGAGAGTTGCAGAGAGCGTCTAACAGTCTCCTCTGTCTGCTCCTGCCTCCCTGTGAGCGCGCCTGTCCAGTGTGTGGATCCTGATTCCCAGTGCGCAAAAACACCACCACAACCAGGTGAAATAATGCTGTTCAGGGGAGGGAGGGGGTGGCAGAGGGGGTCTGCAGTCAGTCCAGTGCTGCAACACCACCTACTGGCGTGAGAGGACAGAGATAACCTGAGCCCACCACCACCACCACCACCCCCCACACACTAAGTGTTCAAGTTTGTGAGAAAGACACACAATATGTTTGTGAACGTTCCAGCTAAATGTAGAGGAAATAACTGTAGTTACAAGGTCACAAACTGGCAAAGACACTCTATTATATCGTAAAGACAATCTAATATTGATAAAATAGGAGACAAAGAGTGACAGACAATAAGAGAGGAACTATGGGAGCAGCTTTGTCATGGGGGAACTGTCACTGAGGCATTCAAGGTAAACTGAAAAAAGGAAATTGTAGGGACATAAACAAACCACCGTCAAGCAGATTTCCCATAAAAACAATTAAACGACTTTAAACCAGTGTTGTCTGACGAATCTGTTGAAGGAACAAAAGAACCTAAAACACACTTCTAACAAACAGTTTGTTGGTAGATACGGAACTTTGACAGCACCGATGTGATCGTTGTCTCTCAATTGTTATTATCTCGCTGCCCTTTGTGCTGTGTTTACCAGCAGATGCCATTATGTTTATGACCCCTGGATCATGATGGGCGTTTTTAGGTGAGAGAGAGAGAGAGGGAGGGAGGGAGAGAGAGAGGGAAACGAAGAGGTGAGACAGAGACTCTGCCGGTGGACGCTCATCAGGACAGTCGTGTCTTTCACGAGACATTTCTCTTCCATACTGGTATGTATCTGCTCTTGTTTGTTGTTCGTTTTCAGACTGTGGTGTTTGTACGTTTTACACACTTTGCACACGTCTTTGCCTGCGGTTGATCTTTGATTTTCAGTCGTGACTCAACTTTGTGAAACTTTCAGGCTTTTGTAAACTTCAGTTCAGTGTGTTTGCCTTCATAACTACTGTGTTAAAGCGAGATGATAAGCTCTTTCCACTATTCACAGAGAAACCAAGTCTCTACTCTGAAAGTCATTTCCTCCTTTGAAGGCAGTTTCTCATGTCTTTCTGTCAGCTTCAAGCTATTTACCTTCATGTTTGAACTGTTTACGACGTTGTCACGCCGTGTTCTGTACATACAGAACATTTCGCTCTGCACCGCGTCTGTCCGTCACTTTTTTCTTTGCTTTCCTCGCATGTGTTTGGTGAAGGTAAAGCCGGAGAGGTGTGTGGATGTCATATTATCTGCAGTGGGCTGACAGGGTGTGGTGCCAGGTTAAAGTCCCTGTCCCAGGGATACAAACATCCCAGGGCTGCTGTGGAGGTTGCTGAATGCAATGCAGCGCTTTTCCACTAGATGGAGCAAGTGTTGTCTTATCTTTTTTACTTTATAAGTGAGAATTTTTGTTGCTTCCAGATTCACAAGTTGTTGTTGTCTTTTTTATGGTTTATGACCAACTAAATGCGATTTCTCTTGAAGTCAGAGCTCAGAATTACATGTGAGCACTGACAAATCACCCCCCAATCATTTGTTGACATCTTAAAGTGTTAAGATGCACAATAATAGCTTTTATTTTGAAATCATGTGTGTTTTTTTTTTGTTTTATTGATTCTACAAATCATTGAGAAAATAAATCCTCTTCAGTTCACACAGTCGTGCATGTATCAAGCTTGGAAGCAGACATGCAGATAGATAGAAACACATCCTGGCACAGGCATGCATGTAATAGCAGTCGTGAGCGCAACAAAGAGGGAAAGTAGCAGTGTGAAGTGATGAGATAATAGGCAGGACCTGTGTTGGTGTGTGCTCCCCAGAGGACTCCTCCCACTTCACTAAAAATCCAGCAGCCTTTGTTGTCCAATGAGAGGAGCTGGAGGGAGGAACCTCTTCCCACGATTGGCCCGGAGTTTCACTGGCCCCTCCCTTTCCGAAGGAGTTGGTGAGAGTTCACAGTTAGTTTTCTCTCAGCTACACTTAACTGAGTAGCTGAACAGAGGGAGCGCAGAGCCAAACAAGTCGGCTGCTCCTCTTCTGTTCTTTGGCCCGTGTGGGGGCAGATTGAGTGTGTGTGTGTGAGTGTGTGTGTGTTCTGGTGTTCATTCAGTGGAGCTAAGTGGACTGATCAGACTGAGGCAACATGTGGACTGCACGTCCACAAGAAGAGCAGGTTGGTAATGTCTCCCTCTCCCTCTCCCTCTGCCTCTCTGTTTGTGTCTACGCCTGCTCTGGTCTATTTGTGTCGAGGGGCATCGGGAGAAATGTGTCTCTGTGTCACTCCTCGGTTTTGGGTTATCACTGGGATCATGCAGGAGTCATGTGAAGCATGTTGGAGTCTGACATCATTCATTCTCATCCCTTCTGCCAGATCAGTTTTTCTCGCCCTGCTGCCTGACAAAAATGTAGTTAACATGTCAAAGTGGAGCTTTTCAGAGGATCGGTTTGAGTTTACGATGTGCTGAGACTCTTGGCTTGTCGAGACGGACGTGTTGGTTCAGTAGGAAGGAGGGTTTGATTCTTGATAACAACAGAGTTGTTGCAGGAATGTTTCTCCTGCCGTGAGCTTTCCACAGGTGTTACTGTGTGTGTGTTTCTGTGTGTGCGCTGCGTCTGGCTGTTTTCTCAGACGTCGCTGTGAAAGTTGGTTGCTGCAGCTGGAATGTCATGTGAAGATCCTTTTTTCTCTTCACAAAACCAGCCCCCTGCTCTCTCCTCCTCCCTTTACTCTGCCTACTTTTCTGTTGTCTTTGGAGCTGATACGCATGATCCTGACCTCTGGCATTCAGTAGTCTTCAACAGGCCGTTGAAGACACTTGACCCCGCAGCTTTTCTGTTGTTGTGCCAGCATACCGGTACAGTAAACTTTCACTCCCCCAGCCCAAGCCGTCTCCCGGCTTGCATAAGTGCATCTGCTCCATGTGGAGCCGCCTCGCTTGGTCTGTGTTGCATTTCAGGCTTCAAATTGGACAGCTGCAGGGAAGTGGGGCTGAAGAAAGTGGGCTTGTACCCCCCTCTCTTCACAGAAAGCAATGCAACAAAGCTTTTTTCCTATCGAACTGTCTCTCTGCCTCTTGGACGTTTCCAAGGAAATGAAAATCTCAGCGATGCGGGCAGATTCGCCTGCATAAATGTGTTCCAGATGTGGACCGCTGGCTTGTCTTCTACCAGAGTGAACCCCCCCCCCCACCATGTCAGTTTCCAAACACTGTCTCAAGATTTTTTAGGGGGGGGCTGATGTATTTATATGATGCTGATTGTGCAGCTTTCATTGTTGATGTTTACATTGAAAAACCTCTTTGTGGAGACGCTGCGGGAGATGGAATTTGAAAAGCAATTTGAAAACGGTTGTTGGAGGTAAATAAAATCTATGCTGCACAGACAACAGGAGAAGAATGATTCAGATGCAGGAGAAAGAAAAGTGTAAATCAGGTTTGTTTACACCCACTCCAACAGTACAGCAAACGTGCCGTACGACACAACACATCTGCACCTGGAGATAAATCCCCCCTCCTGTTTTTAATATGCTGTTTTCAGTCCCAGGCAACATAAACGTGGCAGTTCCGTGTTGCGCGCTGTAATTTGGGTGAGCCACCGTCCTCTCTACCCTCTGGCTCGGTTCCTGTAACCGTGAGTCACTGCCGCGAGCCCGGACGCAAGTTAGAGTTCGGTAGTTTCCAGGCTCGGCCGACCGACTCAGGCTCGGCTCCAACGCAGAGAGGGAGCCGTTCCCTCTCAGTCTCCTCAGTACAATGATGCCTTGTGTGACCAGCTACAGAACGGGCACTCCGGTGATGATGACGATTGCTCTCTCTTGCTTTCTCCCTCTCTCTCTCTCTCTCTTTTTCTTTTTTTCTGGCATCTACTGTATGTCTTGCTTTCTCTGCCTCTCTGACCAGCTCTCTCCCCCCTATCCGTGGTGTGAAGGATTAGATAATAGGCAGCTTTAGTGTGGGCAGAGAAAAAGAGGTGTCACAGACCTCTCTCTCTCTCTCCTTCTCTCTCCTTCTCTCTCTCTCTCTCTCTCTCTCTCTCTCTCCCCGTACCATCTGCGCCATGAGGAGCTTGGCACCACACGATCTATAAATGCCAAGCTACATTTACGTTCTATGCGTCTTTCTGTATACGTGCGCACGTGCGTGTGTTCGTCCCTTTTACTCAGAGAGGATGTTCACATACATTATCTTTAGAGACTGTTGAAGTCACCGTGATTGCCACAGTGTTTTAGAAATGTCAAGCTTGTCTTTTTTTTCCCAGGAATCCCAGAAATAGTCGACATATCCCCCGAGTTACCTTTTTCCCTCCTCACACTCGGTGGTAATCGGTGACGGCTCCTCCGCTGATGTTGACAAAGATGTTCAGTCCGCCCACAGTGTTCCCTTTTCAAAGATCTGACACTTTTTCAAGCACGTTTCGCAAGACTGGCTGCTGAGGAGCAGTGGAACGAGGAATTTTGTCTGCCGTCTCCGATGGACTGCTACACAGATGCCCCAATATTCGCTGGTGGGAACGAGCAGGACTGACTTAGAGATAACCTGTCAGGGTACAATCAGAGATGAGTCAGTAAAGCTGAAAGATACACAACTTTATCACACTTCATATCCGAGCATTCTTTCTGATATGAGCGATGTGGATGGATATTTGCTGATGCGACATGCAATGCAACATGAAAGTGTCAATAACACATGCTAGGACACTGTTGGCTGATGTTTGTCCATTTAAAAATGATCAAGTACAAACTAAACCAACACATTCAAGTATGTATCATATTTTATACAATAGATGGATAAAATTAACGGAATTCCGTACTACTACTTAAGATAAAGCTTGATTTTTCTTTCTTATCTTTGCATCCACCAAACAAACTGAATACTGCAACAACATTACGTACTCATGTATGAACAACATGTCTCACAGTGCCACCAGGAGTCTCTGATAGCATCCAACAAATGCATTAATAAGAGAAAAGAGCCAGTGTGAGGTGCAGCGATAAGAGACGTCGGTTCCCTGAACCAACAGCATGTTTTCCTTTCACCAGTTTTTAATCCAAATATTTTCCACACGGCTCTGCCTCTAATGTTCAGTGTTTGGCTTGAGATCCACGCTGTGAGCGCAGCCCAGTTCCCACAGTATGATGAGTTCCCACCTTAAAGAACAAAGTACACTTGTCAAGGGAAAGGGAAAACTCTTGTGTCCAGATCAGCTCCGATTTCGCTCCTATCACGCCCATGCTGCCTTCTTTTGTGTACACGAGGATTTGTGTCCTTTTTGAACATTGTTCTCTGATGCAGCTTTAGGGAAGCTGCTCATCCTCCCTACAACTTCCGAAATAGCCGAAGGCTCTCTGCTTTACAAGGAATAAAGGAAACATTTAAAGCACATTTCAGTTGTTACACGGAGCGGTTCAGAAAAACATGTCAGATCCTTACACGTTTCGACCGAAGGCAGCATCTTCCCACACCGAATCCTCGCAATCTTTTGGCAGGAAAAGATGCAACGTTATGGCCAAAGCTTAGTTTGGACAGGAAGTGCCACAGATCTGATGTAAAATGCTTTTTTTTTTTTTTGGTTGTTTTCTGGTTGTAACACGCTCGTGGTCACAGTGACCGAGTCTCCCTCTCCCATCTGTCACTCGCGGGGTCTCACGCTGCTCCTAAAAAAAGACTCTCTGCTACTGAAACACTGCAATAATCAAACGTCTCAAACTCATTCAATCAATACAGAAAACTCTTTAAATTCTTCACATAGATTCAAAGAAACAAGCCATTGATTTTTTTTTGATCGACATGAATGGACATAAGAGGGTGTGAGGGATTAATGAACCAACTGAATCTTGAATGCAATATTGATTCTGGATGAACTTTGTGACGAGTTAAACACACAACTGTTAATAAATCACTACTGTCACCAATGACTCAAACTAAATATTAACGATGGATGAATGCATGTTGAATAAAAACCTTTCTGATATCTGTGCAGCACAAATTTGTTTGAGTTAACTTTGCAAAAGGAAATTGAATCGCATGAAATGTCGAGTCAAATTGTCTCGATGTTGTGCAGCATCTTGCCAGATGGTCAGAGGTCAGATCGGCTTTTGGAGCCGATTGTGCGTCTCAGCGAAGCACTGCAGATAAAGCAAGTGTCCTCCCGAGGGGCAGTAAACAGCGGTGGGAGACATTTTTCACGGCCTGGCAGCTGAAAATCTATACCTCCCTCCCAAAAGCGGCGCCTAAATTTAGGTGATACATCACAGCCGCAGTAATGGGTTTGATCCCTGCATGACAAGGGTGGCAGTGTGCTTTTAATGGCCCCGCAGTGCCGAGTGATCCGCCATCACTCCTGTGGTGAAAAGACTGACGGGCGCCCACTTTACTTCTCCGTCGTCCGAATTTTTCGGGTCTCCCTTGCTGAAGCTCTCGCGGCTCCTCTCCCACTGATTGACATTTAAGAGGGATGCTCGCGCAGGGAGGGAGACGCCAAAGCTGCTTCTGTTGGTATTTTTGAACAGCTTTGCTAGCTGTTCGAATTATCGCCATAGCAACAGGACAGGAAGCAGGAAGTAGGCAGAAAGATAGCTCGCGAGCAGGTTGCTCACTGTAAACACAGTTGCCAGGACTTTTGCACGTGTGTGTGCATTCATGTGTCGAACATTCAAGTTCACACACACACACACACACACACACACACACTGAAACCACATTTAGCATTCCAGCTCCCTTTGCGGTTAACCTCTCCATGGGTCAAGCCTGCTGGGTGGGTGGGGGTGGGGGGTGCAGGGGTATTCTTAGAGCTGCGAGAGATATCTGCATAGCCATAAATTCTTCTCCTGGTGTTACACCCCCCTCACACAAAGACTAGCAGCTCCTAGAAACGCATGGTGTTAATGGATCTTATGAAGACAAGATTCATCGCTGTTTATGTTGAGTCACACTGATTGGTTGCTAAGAGTAACATGCAGCAATCATGTTATTTGTTTGAATTGGAACTGAATAATTTGTGAAGAAGGTCAGAAACCGCCATTGATCGTTTGTAGTCTCCAGGTTGTCCTCAGGTGGAAACGCATCAGAAGAAGCTGACGTATCATGAAAGCTCTAGTGAGGGTTTAATAACACTTGTAAAAAAAACCCCAGCATCCACACATGCAAGATCAAGCAAAAAGCGATATATGAACAAAGAGGTGATGTCCCTTCAGAAGAAGGTTCTACAACACAAGCCCCCCCCCCCCCAAAAAAAACCCCGACACCTTTATTCCAACTAAATATGTTCACATTTTCCATATCGTCCCACCTTTTTGGCTGTAAATCAACGAGATACTACAGGAAAGGTATTGTCACAGAAGAGCTAACGTTATGCAAATATCATATGTTCACAATGGTGTTGGACGTTTACGTTCACGCCGAGCTATTTCTGCCCAGCAGAAGTCACACCATGTTTAGCTGTGCGCGAGATCCTCTCCCACGCCGTGCAAAATGTGACCATGCAAAGTGAGCCCCGGCACAGCCAGTGCTGAGTCAGGAGTGGATAAACACGCTGTGCCTGGGACTAAAACAATATTTGTGGTTTAAATTAGAGCCCAACCTGAACTGGGTAGGCTATTAAATCGAGGTTAGTGTTGTGCTTTCAGGTGAAAAATGGCCCCAAACGATGAGGTGAATGGAGTGGAAGCAGCTCCTGCAGGATAACTGGAGAGCAGCAGACGTGCAGCTTGTGACTCCTGGCGACTCTTTTGACTGC
>JAUESF010000048.1:8128907-8145821 GCA_032274765.1 Malacoctenus tetranemus
ACACACACACACACACACACACACACACACACACACACACACACACACACACACACACACACACACACACTTTTTCTCATTCCGTCTCACATTTGACCTCACGATTCCTTGTAATTCACATGTCAATACTTGTGCTGTGTGTGTGTGTGTTGTGTTGTTTTGGCTGACTGACTGGAGGGACCTAAGATCTCATCTCACTTCTCTTCTGTGGAAAATTTCCATGGAGATCTGTTGACACACGGGTGGCTCCATACTGCTGGCTCAGTGAGATCAGCCAACTTGCACAGGCCGTCAAAAAGACGGAGATTCACGAGTATTTAGGCACAAACTGTTTGTGCCAGTTTGTTTTTAAGAGAATTGGTTCAACGGTCAAATGTGTGATTTCTTCCAAGTACCTTTTTTTAAGAGGCAACACGTGAAACTGGCATCTAAACACAAGACACATCATCGATACACTTCCTCAACAAACATTAGCCTGAAACAGAGTTATTGTTTATTTAAGTGACTGTCCCATAAAGCTTAATGCCACAGTCGTCGGATTACAGATATCAACGGACAACCGTTGTGGCTATCAGTTGTGTTAATCAGGGGATGAACACACACTGACCCGAGCTTTAGATGATGTTGTTGACCCATAAATATTTATAGGATTTAATGTATTACGGCGTTCTTGCGTCCCTCATCATCATTACCGGGCCTATAGGACGTGATGGGATTGAACGCGTCTTTCCAGCGCCGCGTCGAGCAGAGATCACGTCACCCGAGGTGGATTGGGACGTCCTGCGCTGGGATAAGCTTTTGGGTTAAATAAGAGTTAATTTGAGGAATGCGGTGCAGAGGATTGAGGCAAGGTTGCAAAATGAAAGAATGTATGCAGTCCGAAAAAAAAGAGAAAAAAAAAGTCCTCACACATGTTATAAAGTGGCTTTCACAAGAACTGCCGCCCTGCACTCTAAAATCCATTATTAATGGCCTCTGCTCTGCTGCTTATGGACCCGTATTCCCTGTTTGCAGAAAGGAGTGGATCCACTGCTGCAGCCATCTCAGAGCCCTCGTGGCCAAACTTAATCCTGCCCTAACTTACTTGTGTACAAATCCCAAAAGTCCCCCACGTCCTGGCAAAACACGGAGGATAAAGCCACCGAAAGTGGCAGCGAGAATTTAGGATCCACCCGTTGTGTCTTCGTCTGTAGATGAACGTGAGGTTAATAGATTTAATTGTGAATAGCAGCCGATGGGCAGATAACAAAACCCAGCCCCTCTACGAAGAGTCACTGTCTCGCTATGAGGGCTCCATAGAAAACAAAGGGAGCCGTGTTCTTTTGGGCCTTCGGCTTCTCGTCTTTGCTGAAATTATTTCGTTAGTGTATGAAGTGAAACAAAACTGCTCCGTCATCAGTTGTGGCAAAGCTTGTCTCCAAAGATGACATTTTTGAGAAATGATGCGTGTCTGCGAGGGTTTTTTTTAACAGCACGTCTCAATCGGCTGATTCTTCAGACTTCCTCCTCTCAGCACTTTTTTTTTCCTTCCCTGGTTGTGTTACCAGCTATATTTGATGTGCTGCTGTTATTCAGCGGCTCCATGCAGACACACGCTGTGATTCACCGGCCACCACGGAGGTCATGTGGCAGTCATGTGACCCTGGCGAATGCTCAGCAGGAAGACGGAATGAAAAAAGAAAAAGGGGAAAGGAGGAGGGGGAAGGAGAGGGGGGGAGGGGGGAGGCAAAACGCTCCAGTCATTGGGAACTCTTAACCACACAGACACACATGTACACTCATAACATCCATGATCAACTCACTCACATAACAGCCTCTAACTCCTTACCAGCACTGATTCTGACCCCAAACATCAACCGGAGCTTTACAACCATTACCAGAAAAAACATGCTGAAGATTGCTGACACCAACACGCTGCTCCCAACAAGTGGAGGCTGCTCCCAGGTTTAAGACCCCCACAAAGGCATCGGAAACGAGCGCTCGCTCGCGCAGATGCACCGACAAAGACCCGCGCGTGCTGAGAGCTCATTCTGCAAGTGGCCTATAAAATATGAATGATATCGTGCTATATTTTTATCAGCGGGCCTAAGGACATGTATGAACTGGAGCAGCAAAAACGCTCTCATTCTCCAGCCACAGCACTCATCCTGTATGCTGCGCGTTTAGCGGAGGCCTGCGCATGCCTGAATCACCCGTGTCCCTGTGTTTGGGGGGTTTATTTTTTGGTTCGTTCTTGTATGCATGTACATTTACAGCTTGGTTTGTTTGCTTCAGAACTCATTTCTTTATTTAAAGTTGTTTCCATTGTGTGCAGAAGCAGGAAGATGGGGGGGAGGGAGGGAGGGAGGGAGGGAGAGTGAGAGAGAGAGAGCGAGAGAGAGAGAGAGGGCACCCCTCAGACGTGTCTTGGGAGTTGCTGTCAGAACTTTGTATGCAGCTCTGAGAGTTAATTCACACAGCTGCCAACTCTACACACACACACACACACACACACACACACACACACACACACACACACACACTTGAAGAAAAAAGAAGTGAAGAGCGAAAAAGTCTACCTGCTAAACCGAGGAGGGCCTGGTGGCAAGACAAACAGTCACACTGCATGCAGAAGAAACACTGTCTGCACTGTTGAATCTAACAGTCTCTCTCTGACTGCATTTCACATGCACGCACGTTTACTTAGACACACATTCATCATTTTGTGCCCACTCGCACTCGTTAGAACATTTGAACACTCGCTCTTGTGTAGGAGTGTGCTTTTGGCACAGTGTGTTTGAGTGTGTGTCTGTGCGTGTGTGTATGTGGGGTTTCAAAAGTGTGAGAGAGCGAGACAGCGGGAGGATGTACTTGAGACAGAGGGTGAGAGAACGAATTTGTCGACATGTGTGTGTGTTTGTATGTGGGGGAGAGCGAATGTGTGTCAGTGTGGGCCGAACACACAACAGAGAGGAGAGGGGCGAAAGAACGACAGGAAAGGGAAGGAGAGCAAGAAAAGCGCAAGACCCGGTCCTCAGAAACAGCTGACAGGTTGACAGGTCTGCTGAGACCAACAGAAACAAACATATAGAGACAGAGTGAGGGAGAGAGAGAGAGAGAGGGATGGTGAGGAGAGAACAGCAAGGAAAGGAGGAGGAGGAGGAAGAGTGAACTCCACCAACAGTCCAGAAACAGGTTCAAAGACAGAAACACTCCAGATTTCTACTGCAGGCTTCACACTTTTTTGTGCATTTGGTCCCAATTGTGTTTCGTCCTTCGGTGCACCGTGTCAGGACAAACAGATGAGCTCGTTCTATCAGTGAAGCGAGCTGCAAGTTCAGCTGAAAATCCACAGGCGTGGCATGAATGTCACATGCAGAAAGTGAGACCCTCAAGAGACGGAGAAAAAAAAGACCAAAACCCAAACAAACCGAGAGTGAGCGTGAGCGATGCGAGAGAGACGAGTGATAAGGTTAGAGAAGAGAGACGGAAATGGAAGCGGCGTGCGCGGGTGGTTTTTCAGAGCCGAAATAAAAAGATGCTTTATTGAGAGGGGAATTGTCTGCGAGAAGTAGGTATCGCGTAATCTCTGTCTGTTCTCCGGCTTTGCACGAGTCCCCGTGTGGAGCCGCACAATGGTGCGCTTTTATTTTGGTGAGTCAGCAGTGGAATAAGCCTGAAGCTTTGCCCCCAGACGACATTTCTTATTTTTAAACGTCTTCCTTGGCTCGTTCCTCCGATGCTGTGAAGGCGTGTAGGAGCAACAAAGTGATGACAAGTGACAGGGATCTTTTTTGGACACTGGGATATTTTCAGTTAACCCAGTTAAAGGGACTTTAGGAGATTGTACTGTGGCTGCTAAGCAGCTGGTTGTTAGGATAATAAAAACCACTTAGTACCTTTAAAACATGATGAATCGTGCTAATCGGGCTTCAGGACTGCCTCAAGTTTGAGGGCGAGGAAGCTCACACAAAACGAATAGGGGACATTTCCACATTGTGTAAATGGTAACTGTCCGAAAAAGAAGACAAAGGAGGGGAAAAGCAGGAGCTGGTCAAAAGGCCTTTGGTGCTTCGGAGACTCTCAAACATTCGGCTGGAATTAGAGCAGCACTGGAGAGAAGGAACTTGTTCTGGACACTGTCAGGAATGAAAGCGAGAGAGAGTGGAGATAAAGAGAGTGAGCGAGGGAGAGAGAGAGAGACATAGATGGACTTGGGCTGGTTGGGAAACAAGCCGGCCAAGCAGAGAGCGTGTGGACGAGAGGGAGAGAAGGGAAGGAGAGGGTGAATACCAGCTATTGTTGGAATGCCGTAGCAACATGCGGCGTGGGGAGGAAAAAGGGGGGGGGGTGTGCATGTATGTCAGTGTATGTTTGCGGGGGTCAGTGGGTTTTAATTCCCTGTCTGGGCCGCTTCTTGTCTGTAAAGCGTCCGAGTTCTGCGTTGGCAGTGGCAACTGTGGGCTTAAATTATTATCTGCTCTGGATACGAGCCCGAAACAATCCGGGGCCGCGTTTCAGACCAGTGTATCAACATTCCCCGAGCTCGGGAGGTAGCGCGGGACGCTTTATGGCTGTGTTAAACTGCCCACCACTACTCGAGTATGTGCTCACCATTTAACAAGGACAGTAAAACCTAATCTGGGACTGCACTCGAACTTCGCAGAGCTCTGCATATTCGGACGACTCGCAGTCGTTTAACAAAGTACATTAAGACAGCAGGTTTTGTAGCCTCTCGTTTCTGCAAGTGTCCACGCTCACGGTTAAGTGCCGGAGACTTTTAGCTCGAACTTGATAAAGGCGAGAGATGAAACGTTAGCAACGATGCTAAAGATGCCAGACGCTCTTGTAGTCGTATCAGCATCAGCTGTAATTGTTGTCGTGAATGTAGAAACCAGCACACACAAAAAGAAGCATAAACAAGCCGAACTTCATGTTGATGGTGTAAATGCTCATCATGTCGTGTTTTTCCTCCTCTCGCAGGACCCCGCTGGCATCTTTGAGCTGGTGGAGTTGGTGGGAAATGGCACCTATGGGCAGGTGTACAAGGTAAGATACTCATGCAAACAGACTTTGATACACATCGCCGCTGCTCAGTGTGGAAGCACGCTGCTTTGTCTTATCAGCTCCTGGGTATTCTTTACAAGTGGCCCATATGGAATAAAGACGAGAAACGAAGGGAACGGGAGTACAGGAGAGAATACAGGGCAGATGAAAGCAGCCTACGAGCTACAGAGAAATGGAGCGAACGTAAGAAGAGATTTGAGAGCGGAGGAAAACCCTCAGCTCGTCTCCTCCCCTCCTTCACATTTGGCTCCTGTGTTTTAGACTGGACGGTGATGTTTTGGATTTTTTTACCATTTAAAGTCGTTGCTCGGCACCGCAGTGACCACAACACGAGTTACTTCAACAAACAAAGTTTAAATTTGAAACTGCATGTAACTGTGTGAGTACAGACAGTCCTGACAGTGCTTTGTTGGAGCTCGGCTGTAGAAGTTGGCCTCTTGCTCCGCAAGAACAAAAATGCTTGTTTCTCTTGAGGTGGTTAAAACAAGAACAGAGCCCGTTACACAGGACATTTTATTCTGCAGGAGAAAGTGAAGATGAAGAACGTCATGTCCGAGTTCTCACCAATCACAGGAGAACGTTTTCTGTTCTCACAGAGTATTGAAAGGCCTCCAGTGTTACTCTGAAATAGTTTTTTATTGTTTCATAAAAGAAAGAAAATAGTGGAAAAAACTCCACATTTTGATGTGTATCATAGGAGCAAGTCTTGCTGATTTTTGTCACAGTGTAACTTGGTGGTAAACAAACAAAAGCCCTTTCTGCAGCCTGCAGGAAAACAACAACAAAGAGGAGCTTACTGCTGCTCAGACGGATCAGTGAACTTTGGTCCTTGTGGTCTGTTGCAGTGCATCACTACATAATGAAACCATCCCTCTCCACTGTGCTTTTTGAGTCATGTTTATCATTTCAGAATCAAACCTTGAAATCCCCTCCAGTTGCTGGCCACACTGCTAACCACATGATTACTTCAGTGAGTCGGCGTGGTCCGTGTTACGCTCTCAAACAGGTGTTGGAAGCCCTTTTTTTTGGGCAGACGCCGAGCGCCAGATCGATTCTGTTGCTTCAGTCATTTTCTGCGTAACACAGGAAGCGCTTGTGGCGCTGGTGTAACAGCGCTGTGGTTTGAGCCTCTTGCTGTCAGACGGGCTCAGCTGTTTTCCGCAGTTGTTTAAATGGTATCTCTGAGCGCACGTCGCCATCCGAGCTTCCTCCCCCCCGTGACGGCCCGCCACTCTGTGGTCCCCAGTTCCCCTTCCTGACTCTGCTGCTTTATCTTGCCACTCTGCAGGAAGTGGCACCAGTCTGTGTCACCCTGTTCAATCACCTCCGTCTGGTATCAACATGTGTTTGTTCAAACATGTGGATGGCGTTGACGTGCGCAGCCCCCCCCCCCCCTTGTGTGTAAATGTGTTTTTATGTGCGAAAGGCCAAGTAATGGACCGGAAAGCCAAGGTCAGGTAGTGGTGGAGAGGACCCGCTTTCTTCCAGGCGATTGGACGAAACGAGAGGTCGGCCAGAGGTCAGACACGGTTCTCCATCCTTCCAGAAATAATCCGACATCTCCACATGCATGTGCATGTTTGCGAGGGACAGAAAGGAAGCGGAGGAAGAAAAAAAAACCACGGAAGGAAGACAGAACGGGGGAGTAAATGTGTATTCATTTATTGCTGACTCTGCTCTTCGCTGTCTAGGTGAAAGTCACGGCTCATTTACTGGCTGACATTCAGCCTGTCCCATACGTTACCCATCCCAGGAATGCCTGCAGCAACAGCCCTGGCCTGTTGGGTGTGAAGCCCCCCTTCTGTGAATTCACACTGGCTTGTGACTGGCTTTTTTAAACGCCCAGCGAGGTCCATGTGAAAGTTACACGGCTCCACCGTTTTTGTTTTTCCTCCCTTCCCCACACGCAGCCTGTGACGTTCATCAAAACTTAGCCAAACTCATTGATGCTTCTTCACTTGAAGGTTCAGTGATTTATTTTGGTCCCGGTCACAGCGGTGCAGCCGTGACCGACGGGTTAGAGACAAGAGCACGTGATCCAAACGTTGCCACACTCACACATACAGAGAAGAAGCGGAGTCGCTTGAGCAAGAAAAAAAAAAATCTCATCTACGTTATATTTCCTCATCTTGGCGAGTCGGCTCGAAGAGGATCACCGTGCTGCGAGCAGGTGAATCTCTGACTCACTCAGATGATAAATTGACCTTCAGCCTGGTGGGTATTACTGGCCTGGAATCTCTCTGGCTCCCTCCGAAACATTTTTACACGCTTGTTATATCTGAAAAATAACACAGCAGTACGTTATCTATGAATAGCTCTGGAAATGCAGCGTTCCCTGGAGAGAACAGAGGTGCATTTTATAAACATTCATCAGACAGGCTGCAAAGGTGAGGGTTTTTTTTTTCTTTAAACACATTTTGAGTCCAAAAAAATTTTCACTTGCTTTTTGCCCCGAGGCCAGTTTGGTTCTGGCGTATTTGTGATCATAGACTGAACACTGGGCCTCAATATTTTCCTCTACACTCGTGTTTACAACCTCACAAAACACCAGAAAAATCACAACCTGCACTTCTCTTATTTCCATCTTAACTGGTGATGATTATGAACTTCTTTTTTTCAATTACTAGTGTGACAATTTTATCTGAAATAACAGTTTAAACTACATATTCAAAGCTTTCTTTGGATAAACAAGTGTCGTCGGCCTTTAAGCTTCCTGAAACTTTGATAAGCCTTTTGGTTGAAGTGAAAAATGCATCAGTTGGAGGCTATAAACAGACACTTCTCTTCGTAGATAGTCTATTTTTATATAACATTTAGGAAGCGCCACCCTGAGCTTGTGCAAAGTGCTGCAAAGCGCAGTACAAGTGTCTTTATGGTTTCAGGCCATTGCAGTTGCAATTTCCTGCCTGGGGAGCAACTTTGGTGTGCCAATTGGTGTGTCAGTTTTTAATTGAGGTGAAGTCGGGCTGTGTGATGTTGAGCAAAGGATAAACCGTGCAAGTATTAGCCAACAGCCAGTTTTGGAGGACAGACAGCAATATTTACTTCGCATGTTGCTGAGCGACACACAGCTTTCATGCACCACAGCTACACATGGTCAATTAAACATTATTCACAGTTTGTTGTGGACAAATTAGTCACACAGAAACTGTTTATTTCCCACACAGCAATCTTTTTTTTTCCTTCTCTGCCACCCTCACATCTAAACTCCAGCTTTCGCTTTCACTACTGCTTTGGTGATCCACATCACAGCCATCCCAGTTCTTCAGTTTTATTGAGGCACCAACACCAGCGCGGTCATTTCACGATGGTAAAACGCGCTGAAGTCGGGACTTGCAATAGAATATAGAAAAGAAAATGTCTTCGGCTCCCATAAACAAGATTAGAGAGCAGGGGGAAAGATTCCCTGCAATGCAGTCGAAAGTAATCTGATTGGTTGATTTTACACCGAAAAAACACTCGTATGAATATTTTAGAGAATAATTACAACAAGCCCTTTGGGCTGAGCTGGGCTGGCACAAACACTATGCATAGTTTATATACTGAAAGTGAATATGGACATGCCCAAATGTGCTTTGTACTGCAAAATAAGGCCCTTAAACTTTAATTAAACAACACAACATTGTCTCACTTTCTCTCCTGACATTTATCCGCAGCACAGTAAAGGCGGAGAACGCGGCCCCGTCTCATATTGCTGCAGTACTTACTCAGTGGGCCGTGTGAAACGGAGCCTGAGACGTGTCGCTTTATGTGTAGCCATGCATGCATCCTTTTGTGCGTGCATGTGATCGAGATGGCCAGCGCGGTGTTTTATGTTATTGGTGGTGCGAGGCCAGTAACGTGCCACCGAACTGCACCTCTGCGTGCCTGGGAGCAAGCGATAACAGGTTTATCAACAATTCCATTACCCCATCTAGTTAAATGATACAGATCTGCTCCTCGGTGCTCTCCCTCCTCTCTCTCTCTTCCTCTCTCTCCCTTTTTTCCCTCCCGTGTGTGCCTAAATCTCATCTCATTTGATAAATAATTGCCCCCGAAAAGTTGTCCCTCCTTGTTTCTTTTTTTCCCCCTGCAGTTTTTTCCTGTCAGCAAGAAAACAGTTCGGCCGAGAACAGTGATAGACGAGTCGCCGCCGCCAAAAAGATAATTTTAGCTCGACTTCTGCCTCCGTCTCGCTCTCTCATCTTACATATCTGTGGCGCCCGTGCTTCCTCATTTTTCCCTCCTGTCTATTCATCCCGCTCTCCATTCATTGTTTGCTTTTGTGGGTTTTTCTCTTATCAATATGCAATCGCATTTTGCTCCTTGTTCTCTCTGGTTTTTTGAGCTGAAACTTCCCAAGTGAGCTTGACTTCGGGGAGCCGCCTGTGCCTACAGTACGTGTATATATAGCATCTACGGGCTGCCTTAAAAGGGCCATAAATAGAGAACACGGGTAATGCTGAATAATTAAACACATTCTCTCTCCACTTCCCTTCTTCATAGTCCTCTCTCTCTCTCTCTCTCTCTCTCTCTCTCTCTCTATCTCTCTGTGTCTCTCTCCCCATCAGCTGTAGTTCTCATTGTTGTCACTCTTTCATCATGGGCCTCTCCATCACTTCTTCATCTCTATTTCCTCCTTTTATTTCGCTGCTTCCTCCTCCTGCGCCCTCCTCTTCCTTCTCGATTGCGCCGGAGCTTTTGTACATTCTCCTCCTATATTTCTTTCTGACGCTTGTGAATATTTGATGTCGGCTTGTGGGAATCACACTTCTCCGAGCAGGAGGAAGCTTTTCTTGCCTCGTTTCAAAAGGAGGGAACAAAAGAGCGTCCCCCCCCTGCCCGGCCATTGGCCAAGCGCCCGGCCAACGGGACGCCTTATTGACTGGGAGGCTTATTGATCAGCTAATTGATTAATCACAGCTCCTCTCGTCAGTCCCATGGGACAAGTCATTTTTCCGGTTGACGGATACGGGCGCGAGTTGAGAGGGCAGCTAATCATATCTTGGTCACAAGAACACAAACAGCGCTGACACACGCAGGCACGAACCTGTGAACAATGACACGTCGGGCCCGTCGCCTCATCGACTGTCTCCTCGGCTCTGGTGGCAATAAACCATTTCCTGTGTTTGTGCAGGCTCCTGTGTGTGTGTGACTGCGAGTGTGTGGTGTTTTCCCATTTCATGCACTTGTTTTTTTCCCCCCCTCTCCTCGTGACTCCGCTGTCTCCATGCAGCAAAGAGGTAGTGGAAATAAGTGGAAAGGAGGCGACCAGCTTCTTTTTTTTTTGTCCCTGATGACAGAACACATCCACTCTGCTCCTCCTCAGGCAAAGTGCTCAGCGCACTCTTTAAATATTCACTAGTCACTCTCAGAG
Source organism: Malacoctenus tetranemus (assembly GCA_032274765.1). Lineage (NCBI taxonomy): Eukaryota > Metazoa > Chordata > Actinopteri > Blenniiformes > Labrisomidae > Malacoctenus > Malacoctenus tetranemus. The sequence goes on from JAUESF010000048.1 coordinate 8,139,310, forward strand.
ACACACAAAGCCGCACGCGCACGCACACAGACACACAAACACGCACGCACACAGTGAAGCAGAAGCGACGGTTGGGGACCTGGGCCGTATGGCTTTTTTTACAGCGTACGCTCACCCACTGTGACAGTGACTCTGTACAAAGAGCGACTGCGTGGTCTCCTCTTACCGCACGGGTGTGTGCATGTATGAATCAATGAGTGTACATGGGTTTGAAACATCATATGGAGGTTAACATGCTATCACGTGACTGTTGCCGTGGAGTCGAGAGCGGGAAGGTGAAGCGCGCTGACCTGAGCCTGTTGTGTTTGGATCATAGAGGAGCTTTTAAAATTGATGAACAGACGACATCCCGGGACTCCAGGCGGAGGCCGGTGCACTTGTGAACTCACGTTTTCACTGATGTCATGGAGATCCTGTTAGCCAGGTAATCCCGGGTCTTGCGATGTAAACAGGCGAGATTTAGTTTGGGATTAGAGCTCAAAGAAACACTTCATCTCATTAACCAATCACACCTGTATCTCTCTCTCTCTCTCCCTCCCTCCCTCTCCTTCTCTCTTCCTGTGTCTGTCTGCTTATCGCATTCACCTCCAGTGCCTCTCCTGTTTTGCACCCTCGGCCACTGCGCCTCCTCCTCTTCCTCCTCCTCCTCCCCCTCCCCCTCCTCCTTCTCCCTCTGCTGCCCTCTTAAGAGCAGAATAAAACTTCAAAGTTGTTTTTTTTTATCTTCCTTATCTGCTGGAAGTCAAGCTGCAAAGGACCATGGGAGATTTTTCTCTCTGCAAGCTACCCCCCCCTCTACCACACATGTGTGCACACGCAAACGCACGCTTGCTCGCACACCTCAGAGAAGCTACATGAGGTGAGAGTGCCGAGCATGAAAGTCTCTGGAAAAAGGATAGAAGATAAAGTGACTTCATTTATTCTTCTTGTTTGATGTTCTAAACTCCTCCAGCTAGTGTTTCACAGCAGGAAGGCAGATCAAGCATGCCAGCACATAAAGTTTGTATCTCTTTGAAAGTCGTCACTGACGGAATACATAGAAATCGCAGCTCGACACGTCGGTGGTTTGCTTCGCTTCCCCCCGTATGTGCCGCGGCCCGTCGGACGCATCAGTCTGAGTTCCTGATTGAAACATTCCACTTTCTGCTCTCGGTGCAACTAACAGACTGATTAAAAATGCAGTTTTGTTTGTCTCATCTCCGTCTTTGTTCTGCAGCGCTGTCGATATTTCAGCGCCATGTCTCCATCCAAAAACCTTCGAATTAATCGCCGCTCCAATATGTAGGTCTCATCAAGTTGAAAATATTGACCGCGCGCTGTTTGCGCACGACGACGTGCACTGCCTTAAGCTTCCTTTTGTTTTTTGCCTGTCGACAGGGCAAATCTGTAAGATATTTATAGGCCAGACCATAAAAACAAAGGAAAACACAAATCCCTCTTGACAAGCTGAAAGCGGCACTGTTGCTGTCCTCAGGAAACCTCGCTTCTTTAAAACATCCACATTTCATGAGCTGTAGAAAAAAGCCTGTTTTCATCTCTGTGACAGTGCAAGCAAGGATATTTCATTCTAGTTGTCCTCAAGATGAAACACAATCTCTTATTTTTGTTCATCTAATCATTAATAATCGTTATTTATTTCATCTTTCAGTAGATAATAAAATGATCCACTAAACTTAATAGTTATGATTCACCATAAATAACACAGGCTTCATTTTTTTGCTTTATTAGATATGTTTTTATTCTATTTTTATGTTGCCTTTCCTGCATTAAATCACATTAAAAAAAAGAAATATGAGGATAAAATGGTACATGTTGTGTTCACTGTCACCGCTCCTTTTGTTTACTGGACTTCTGTTGACACACGCTGACGCACACACACGCAAACGCACACACTCCAATCTCTGGAGTCCCCATGAATGAACTGTGAACCGTGACCGAGGTGAATGTTGCCTGTTACCGTGGGAACAGCAGATGTGCTCGGTTTTGCCCACATGCAGGAAAAGGGAAAAAAAAGCGCCGCACACACGCGCGCACGCTCACACCTGGCACAGTGTTCATTAGCCTACATCCTCTCGCTGCTTCCCCCAAGGCCACGTGCCCCACTTACCCACAATGCACTCCTGCCACCCAGACCAGAGTCAATTAGCCATGCCTGATGTCAATAACAATCGCTCATTCTGGCTTTATCCCTCCTTGCCGTTCTGACTCTTTCCACTGTAAACCTCCCAGTTAGATCAGCCACTTTTTCATGGAGAGTGTGACTGTGAAGACCTATTTAGTGAACGCTGCTTCACAATCACTGCAGATAGAAAGTTAAACCACTAATCTCCACTGACGCTACCTATCTTAAGTCTTTGCTCTGTCTGTCTGTATCCCCCCACCCCCCTCCTCCAGCCTTCAGCTCTGTGTATTTACTTTCGCCTTCATCTAAAATGCATCCTCCGTGCATGTTTAGTCGTCCTTCCCCGCTCGCTCGCTGGCTGGCTCGCTCGCCCGGTTGTTTCTTCTTATCTCTCTTTCACCTTCAGTCCGTACAGTAAATCAGCTCGGCTGTGCGTTTGACCTCCGGAGCTGCTGGAGCGTGATGCCGATGTGCTGAACCTGCCGCTTTGCCTCCTCGCCGCCGCTCTCCACACCTCCTCCTTCCTCCCTCCAACCGACTCTCTCGCTCGCTCCTTCCTGTTGTACGTCTGCTTGTTGTCGCATTCACACTTCTTTTTCTTTTTTTTTCCTCCTGACTCATGCACTTTTTAAACGCTTTCATTCGTATTGCGAGACAGGTGAAAGAGCCGGCAAGTCAGAAGTGAGCATACAAGTGAGCACATGGTTGGAGTTGTGCACAAATGAGCTGCTGGTTGTGGCAGGAGAGTAGATGGTGAATCGTCGCCGTGTTTTGACAGATCTCCCGTTGCAGAAACGGGGTTGTGCAGCTGTTTGGATTTCGACAGCAGAGAGGGGAGGAAAAAAAAAAACAAGAATCTGTGTAACTTTGAGTGTTTCTGCTAATCTAGGTCACTTCTCAGCGCTTACCATAAATAAGCTTTTACACACGCGCGCACAAACACACGCACGCACTCATCCAGCGAAAGTATATCCTGTTAGTGTTGATTTAGTTCCATCACATCAAACTGTGTTCACATGAGGACAAGCTTTGACTATTTTCGGTCCTGACATTCATATGCATGCCCACAAAACATATGCGTGCGCACACACACACACACAGTTTTTTTCTCTCATGCGTCTTGGCGACATTGCATTGACTTTCTTTCATTTCCCTCTGACCTAAACTAAACTTACCATAACTGCCGGCCGTTTAACCCCAACTGTGAAATATGGCCGCACCTAAAAATGGATTGGAGTCCCCGATTAGGCCTTCGGTTTATGTCCCCGCAGTGACATGATTTCTGTCCGCATTCACGCGAGGGTGCTGATGTCCTCACGAGTGTAAAAACACACACGCATGCAGCATGTTTTCAACCATCTTGGTGATGGATGTCAGAGAGTTTCTGCGTTTTTCCTGCCGTTCTCATCATAAAAACAAATCGTGATCCTGATCGTGTTTGTTCAAGATTACATTTGAGTCCGTTTGCAGATTGTTGTTTTTTTTTTTTCTCTCGGTTTAAACGATTTATTGCGCAGACAATTGTGATTATTTAACACTCTAAATCCTTTTTTTCCTGAACCCAGATTAGTTTGTTTCTCGCACATTTGTGTTTCCACTGGCTTGTTAATGAGCTGCTCGCTCTGCGAGCAGGCAGGTTAATGAGCGGCTGCATTTCAAACTGCTGATAGATTATTGTTTCAGTCGGCTTTAGCTGATAACAGCGGTTCATTCAGAGTGGAATCAACACTTGCTGGCTGTCGGATGCAAAGTCCAGCCTCCCTCCCCTGCAGCCCACCACACCACCCCACTCGTCAATAAACGCCCTGCAGACTATTCTCCAGATCATTGCACTTATCTTCCTCCTCTCATCTCTCCTTCCTCTTCTTTTCTTTAACCACTTCCCTCTTTTTTTTTCTTTCTTTCCCTTACGACCTCCCTTCTCCCACAAACTCTCTGGCTCGTATATGTTCTCCTCATCTTCACTCGCTCTTGTTATGTCTTCCCTGTCCTTAAATCTCTTCCTGTCTCAATCTGTCTCCCTCCTCTCTTCCTTTCTCATGCGTGAGTGTGAGAGCAGCCTTGGGGTGCTTCTATATTTCCCGGCTAGTGCGGCGCTAGATTGGAATGGAGGCCTTTGTCACTTTTATTTACTGCCTCAGTGAGTCCACAACAGCACGTGTGTGTGCGCGCGTGCGCGTGGATCGGCCTGTGTGTGTTGGCGTCTGCGGGCACGTGTGAGTGCGGAATGATTGCAGGTGTTTGAACTGCAATGAGGTGTGTCTGGAAGTATTGCCCCCGTATTTCTTGGGGTTTTACTTCCAGCAGAACCTGCGGTTGTAATGTTTGTTAGCCCGAAAGTAGCTTTTATTCTGCATCGCAGCCCCGGCACCTTCCGCTCAGCAGGCCCCCCCTCCTCCCTGATTGTAAGCCCACAGAGTAGAACCAGTGGGTGTTGATACAAAGGTACAGACTAAAACACTGCTTGTCTGAAATCCTTCAACCCTGACACAGCCCGAGTGTGAGGGGGGGAGTTGTTGTGTGTGTTTTCTGTGTGTAATGATAGTCTCCCTCCCAGACCTGTCTGTCAGACAGAGCCCACAGAAAGAGGAAAAGCAGGAAGGTAACGTCTCAGAAGCGTGTCCTGCAGCCCACCTCCTCCTCATTATGCCAGGAAACAATGCTTGGAAGGGAGTCAGTCAGTTCTGGGGATCTGTGTATGTTTCTGTGGATTACCAGGAGGCCACAGATTAGGATTATGGCGTGACCCATTTCCTTTTTACAAAGAATTTGCAACAACACAGTCTGTCGGTCTGTTCCCAGTTCACTGAGAGCACACATATGCGCGTTCCTCCCATTTAGACTATCTGATGGCTTTTTGTCTGCTTTACAAGTTGGATGCGTAGAGAACGATACAGCCATGGCTGTAATACATTAACGAGTACTTGGAAAAAAAACATACAGAGCTTTTTATGACTTGTTTTAATCTGGCAAAATGTCATCAGCATAAAGTTTAATGCTCGTGCCGATGTTGCACTGCATTAACTACAAATCAAATATGCTTTCCTGTGCGTTACTGCGGCGAGGCTTTAAGTGGGCAGACTGAAAAGGGGAAAAAAACCGACACGAGCAGCCGTCTCTGAACGAGAAGGTTGTTGTGTTGGCAGCGGCGTCTGAAATGTCAGATAGCCGCATGCAGCACACCAACAGGTCCAGTGAGCTGCTGCGTCAGGAGACGGCCGGTGTTCACCCATTAAATTGTTTCATATTGTCGCATGATTGATTCAGTCCATAGGTGGTGGTGTGAGCCAGAGCCAAACTGTAATTATGACATGACATTTGCAACTTGAAATATCATTCTGCACGTTTTTCCTCAAGCTTCACTGTTTTTTTTTAATTTAAAAGTCATAATTTATTTCAGGTGGGATTGCACCCGTTCTTTAAGTGTCGGGTAAAACGCTTAAGCAAGTATCACGTCTCCCAGAAGATTTTCATTCTCCCTGAAATTAATAAGAAACCAAGGCCTCTCTGGAAAGAAAGAGGAAAATCAATCTTACTTACAACCGTCGCTTTATAATGCCCCCAAGTAATGAGATTTGTTGTTAATGGGCTGAAACCTGCAGAACCACCCAGCTAGTATTTACATCCTGGTCCCATATGAAGGCTCAAAGTCGAACAAGGGCTTAGTTTTAAAGTCGCTCCTTCGGTGATGTTGGTGAACATTCACACTAGAAGTGTTTGGTTCACTTTGAAGGAGGCGGTTGGTACACTTGCTGGTGAACCCTGGTGCAGCTTGTTCAGAGTTTGTAAAGCAAACATCGCTCACCTGCTGCGGTTAGCGAGCAGCTTCTTGTTTTTAGTCTCAGCCAATCAGCCAGACAGGTTCTCTTCTTCCGCATGCTTCAGTCGTCCACCAATCACAGCTTGGATCTGTGGGACTTTGTCCGGAGAGATTGGTCGCTGATCAAAGGTGCAGTGTGAAACTGAACCAGTTCAAACCAAAGATGCCAAATGTTTTATCTCTCACTCGAAACTTCCTTCTCAACCCACATCTTTTTTGATACCAACCGTCATATTTCAGGGAAGTATTTACTCATTCCTCCGCCCCCCCGCCCTTCCGTGTACGCCCGTTTGTGTGTGTTTATGGTGTGTCAAGTTAAGTATTGTGCCCACTGTATACTCTGGTCAGCCAAGTCTGTTGCTAGGCTACGACAGGAAGTGTCCTGCATAGTAAATGTGTCCGAGAGGGGGGGCCCATGTAATTGACTTGGCAAGGGCATGCGGAACGCGCACACAAACTACCAAAACGCACAGTTGCTGTAGGATGGTTCCTCGTGCTCACACACACACACACACACACACACACACACACACACACACACACACACACACACACACACACACACACACA
>JAUESF010000048.1:8231904-8250406 GCA_032274765.1 Malacoctenus tetranemus
GGGGGGGGGGGGGGGGCGTCAGAGGATCAGGAAAATATACGTGCGCGAGTGCGAGTGAGCCCATATGCGTCTGCTCTGGGGAGGAAGCCGGTCGAACTCAACATCCTGAGTTCTCAGCAGCTTTAAAGCATTTGAAGTGAGGTGAAAAGAGGTCAGGATCAGGCAGGGTGGAGGGACTGTCAGTGTGTGGATGTATATATACGTCAGGTAGCGTCACAAGAGTCACAAGAGTCATGTCTCTCACCAACAACGAGTATAAGCACTCCCCCCAACACGGTGCGCTTGTTCTTGGAGCCCTGGGCTTCACTGCCGAGGCTGATGCAGGGCATGGACATGAGCAGCATCCCCACCGCTGGCAGACCCACGATGGAACCTGTGATCATTAAGGCGCGAGTGGTCTGGATGTAGGCTGCAGGAGAAGGAGAAGGACATCTTCAGTCAGACAACATTAGCGATGCACCAAGAATCACAGAGAAACTGGACAGTTAAAGTCTGATGCTGCACTCAGGGTTTCTGAGGTTTCTGCCCAGTTGACAGGTCACACTGGCGCTGGGGAGGCGTGAACAGGTGGTGGCAGTGTGTACCTGGCAGGTCCATGATCTGGGTGAGCGTGCTGCAGTGGTAGAGCGCCGTGGAGATCACGCAGTCCGCCCAGGGTCCCTTCACGCTCAGCTCGTCCATCTTCTTGCAGGTGTTCATCCCGTACTTGCACATGGTCACCCAGTCGTTGGTCGTGGCCGCGATGATGATGGCCACCCACCCGAGGAAGCTGAGCACGAAGCCGCTGAGCTGCAGACACGAGTTGGCCATGATGGAGACTGTAAAGTAGCGCTCGTTTGACACTTAAAAAAAACCGTGTAAAGTCGAGAAAACAAGCGAGCAAACAACAAGACTGAGTTGACTCTAGAAAACGACTGATGTTAGTCCAGCGTTAAAGGTTATTTTCCATTTCCAGAGGAGTAATCCCATTAAACGAGCTCAGCTGCGCACTTTTAAAAGATGAAGTATTTACACCAGTCAGGTCTTATAACGGGACGCTGAGCTGGGGGGGGAAACACTACTAGGGAACTTTCAACCAATCAGACGCGAGGAAGGAGGAAAAAAACTGATAGCGCAACACCTTTGTGTTTTGTGTGTGTGTCCAGCTCCGAGCAGCGCACTGCCCAGTTTCAGCAGGTTTTGACAGTCTGTTGAATGAGCGGGTCACTCAATGAGCTGTCAGCAGGGAGAGTTTAACCAGAGAGCTGCTGCCATCTACTGGTCACGTTGGACCTCTGTCGCCCTGAGAGCGGCTGCGTGGTGTCCAGCAAAATATAGGAGCTTCTAAATGCATTGTTTTGTCAGTTATCTTTAAAAAATCACCTGTACGCTTTCTGTAGCATTTTCCTGACCTTTTTCAAAGGTAATCTCTGTTATATATCATCATTTTGTTGTCTTGCTGTGTGCTTTGATCTGCATGGGCCACAAATAGGATTAAATGCATTGTAATGTTTGATGTAATTCGTTCTTATAAAGCACTTGAGAAAAAAAACCCTACCTTGCTTCAACATTATTTTCCATCACTCTCGTGGGGTTTTGTTTACCATACTAACTATTTTTAGCTGTGGCTGTTTGTGGCAGCAGTTTTGTTCCTGTTGTTATTCTTCAGCTACTTTGCTGCTCCAGCACAAGACTGAGAAAAAAGCTGCCGTCTGAACTTTATTTAACATTCCCAACGTGGCAACCGCAACCAGGAAGTCGGGCGGGGGTTCAACCCGAGGTCACTCATTGTCACAGCCGGTGTATTTTATATTTCCCCCCATGAGGGCAGTCAGGGTGGTCGATGCGCGTGCGGGCCGGCCAGCGAGGCGCTCCTCTATCTGGAATAAGCTGCTGGACATTATGTCGGGCTGCAGCGGCACATTATCCTGGAATGATACATGCCCTCCAGGTCCTGCTCCCCAATGCATGACAAACCGGGGAGTGATATTGCTCTTGTCGGCGACACGGGCCGCCCCGGCTCGCCGTGCCAGCCGACCAGACTTGGACGGCGGTGAAACCAGGCCAGCGCCGATCATCACAAGTGAGATATTTAGTGTTTTCTTTCTGTTGCGTGGCCTCGACTGATGCCCCCCCCCTCCCACCCCCAAAACCTGCAGTGCGAGGGGGCTTTTTGGTGAACATGTGGCTGGTGTCTGAGGGGGCTGCTGCTGCTGCTGCTGCAGCATCCCCTCTTTTTTGTGTGTTTTTTTCACTGTTGTGTCTCGCTGATTTGTTTCCCTGCTGTTTCTGTTGCTAGTGAGTTTGCATGTACTGTATCTGCCTGCCACCTGCCTGTAGCAGCACAGCTGTGCGCTGCTGTCCTCTGCTCACCTCAGCCTCTGACAGAAGCCAATTGCATGTTTTGTTTGCAGATGTGAAGTTTTTCGAAATGAGTGGCTGGGCCTGGCTCCTGGATGCTTTCCCATTTTTGCCCCCCCCCCCCTCTCTCTCACTGTCCCCAATGCAATTGCTGGCGACGCCATGGCGGCAAATGAGCACTGAGCAGCTAATATGCATCCTGCAGGAGGTCTCTGGTTCCCCCCGCCGCTGATTGATAGGTCTAATCATCGACAGGGGGCGATGTAGCACAGCAGTCGTCCACGGTTGACATTCAGGTGTTGTAGGACATAGTGTTTCCTTCATCACGTCCTTGCTGGATGGAGTTAAGTAAGTCCTCCATCACTCACATCAGTCCGGTGACGTGGCAGCAGCAGCATAGCAATCAGTCTGAGAGGAAGACAGAGACCAGCTGAGAGGCCTCAGACACTTTTGTGCAAGGTCGCCCCGTCTGCGGCGTCTGGGCCGTGTCGCCCTGGCGTGTCGCGCCCCCCTGCTCGTATGTCTTCTCGTCCGTCGGAGCGTGTGCGGCGGCGTTCGCGACGCTCTGTTGGGGTGGAAAATGAAGCGATGCCGGCGTGATCACATGTGATGTGGATCTGGTTTGTGGTAAATATTTAAAGCATGACATCTGGTGTTTTCATGTCGGTCTGGTTTCATGTGGACCAGATGATGGGTGAGAAGCCAACAATCTCAGGGTGTATCTGCAACAAATCGCAACAAAGCATCCTGACTTAGTCTCACAAACGGAGACAATAGTAATGTTTTGTTGTTTTCCTTCTTTCTTCTGCAGACAATAGTCGTAAAACAGCAAAAGATGAGTCCACGCTGTCTGAGAAAACCAAAGTTGCTCTCAGTAGTTTAATGATACTGACAGTGACGCGTTGGATGATCAATACTTCTCTAAGCTGCAAACCTCTCTTAGTAAAGATAATCAGTTGGGGCCATTTGAAGCAGCTCTGTGATGTTTAAACAGTGACTGTGATTCAGACTTAACGCTGCTTTTTCTCTGCTTTTTAAGCAGTAAATAAGGTTTGCTCATCAGCAGCAGGCACTTAGTGGAGTTAAGCTAATTACACAGCTCCGCCACACAATCTGCAGGACCTTCACACTACTCTGGTCAGCCCTCGTGCCCTTATATTATCCCCAACTGATAGTAAAGCATGGGTGTTGTTTTTCTCATCATTTTGCTGGCATTCCCTTTTATTAGCGTACAAGACGCCTTTGAATTTCATTAGAATAGAGAATGAAATATGTGCAAATGCTCCATGTGTGTGTGAGTATGTGTGTGTGTCTGTGTGTGTGTCTGTGTCTGTGTCTGTGTCTGTGTCTGTGTGTATATGTGCGAGAGTGTTATTCTAGTGCAAAATTCGAGAGATAAACACATCAAGGATCAGCGGGGGAAGTGGTTTAAGCCATTCAGCCATGTAGGCTGTGTTACACTTCATCTCTCTCACTATTTACTCTGCATCTTATTCATATACTGTAGAACTCGCAGCTCACGCCATGCAACTTCTTCCAATACCCGTCCTAATAGAGATGGATGAAAGATAGATGGATGGCTCCGAGAGACTGACTCGCGTGTGCACGTGTGTTTGCGCGCGCGTGCATGTGTTTGCGCGCGAGGGTGGAAGGGCATAATGAATGGTGCCAAAAAGAAGAAGTTGCACAACAATGGACAGGGAGCATGGAGCATCCCTCTGTGGTTCCCAGTGCAGTTTGTCCGATCCAGGACGCGCGTGGCAGCAAGGAAATGGGAATATTATGCTAATGAGCTGAGGACTGCAACAGCGACGCTGACATGGAGGGATGATGGGATTCTAACCCTCCTGGGGAGAGAAAGAAGAAGTGGATCGTGGGGATCGGTGCATGTTAGCTGTGCTTGTGTGTGTGTGTGTCGATGGAAGATCCAGCCACAGCAGAGAGAGCGCGCGTCGGTGTGACTCCTCTCTTACCCTTCATGCTGTCAGAGCTGTCAGTCAGGCGGCTGGAAGGGAGCGCGGAGCAAATGACACGCTCTTTGTCTTGGCAAAGCCGGACTTAGTGGTCCAGTTCAGAGGTGGCGTGGCTGAGTTATGAGCCGGGGAAGGTGAAGAGCGGCGATGATAGAGCGATCGGAGGGAAGGGGGAGGCTTCTCAGGCCGGGCCCCTCCGTGATGGAGTGGCAGCCGTACAGGATGAGTCATCCTGGCCTCGGGGAGCGAAAGGTACTTCTTCAAATAGTTGTCAACTCTCGTTCTGTGATTAACAGGAGGCAGAAGCCGCGCGGAGAGGAGGATCCGTTTATGCGCAGTGCAACAGTGACGTGACTCGAGCTGATGAGGTTTCAATCAAGGCGCGCCACAGTTGATCGGCCGCAGAGAGAACAAGCGGGCGTTCGTCGTTTAATTCCGCAACACAAATAACATCTGGTCGGCAAAAGGCTTATCAAGCAGATAAATGAGGGGGGCTGTTTCTGCTCGTCGGCTTTATTAGCAAAACTTTCCAAACGTTATTTTTCTTGATCTCAGAAATATGAAACGGCGCACGCCGCCATCCCTCCTCCCTCCAGACACCGTCTCGGTCGGCTCTTTTGTGTGTCTGCTGGCCATTTCGCATTTCACAGCATGTAGTTCTCAATTCATTATGTTTAAGTTCTCTTTTTTTCACACCAAAGCTTCAATATTAGAAGAATCATTCTTGCTGACATTCATATATTTAAATGGAAGACGTTGTAAAGAGAAATACCTTCTTGGAAACACACTTTAACCCCCTCCGGAGCTTACAAGTTTAAGGTTCTTCTTAGTTGTTCTCATGAAAATTACATCACCTGCTCGACTCTGCGCCTGGTGTTAACATGCATCTCTTGTCAGGATTTTGCAAAGACGCGATTAAGATGGATTACACTTGCATCCTCTTTTGTCTTGCAGCATGCATATCAATCCTTCCCATCACTTTTCTGTCATATTGCCGAGTTTCCGAGCTCCCCCGTCACCTGTTCAGTATGCACGAGCCGGGGTGGAGGACTTGTGCTGAAACCGGCTGGCCGTTTCCAAGGTCAAGAATTATCTTGGAGTTGCATGTTGCCAACTGTTCCAGGAGTCAACACGCAGTGGATTAAAAAGAGAGACTTCCTGCCCAACAGGAACATCCAGACTACAAACTGTGAGAGGAAGCATGGATACTAATCAAAAGGTGGAAATAGAGCAGAGGCCATATTCCCCCACTTGGCCAGTTTTCGCAGCTACGACACGGTCAGCGTTGAGGTTATCGACAAGATATGGAAACCATGGAAACCATCTGAGAATGACTGAAAATGTCCAGGAAATGTCCAGTTTCTGTGATACTAATGTTATTCCACTCCCGTTGCTTCGATTGTTTTTCCCGACATCGACGCTCTCGTGTTGTCAGAAGAAGCAATGACAGTGAAACTTTGTGAAATAGCTGCCAAACTAACTGTTGTCGTCTCTCCGTTCATCCATTGCTTCCCCGCTCAGTCCACATTACTCAGCGTCAGTACGGAAAGCAAGGCGCTCGCGCTTCCCCGTCGCTCGGTTTTGTTTCTGCACATTTTATTTATCTTCCAAAAATAAAAGGTCGGCGTGCTGCAATCCTTCATATTTAATCGCGTCTATCTAATATTTAACGGGCGACTTTGCGTGAGCGTCAGCCATCGTTTGGTTTGGTGAAAGTTACATCTCACTGTATGCCACAAAGCCATCCAGCGAGGCTCTGATGTAACTCGCCGCTGCAGCTGTGTCACGGTCCCACACAGTCTTTTGTCTCCGGCTGGAGATGACAGAGCAGACGGCGCGCGCTGCTGCGGCGGGAACACAGGCGCAACTTGATTTGTGTCTAATCCTCCGGTGTGTCTGCGGCCGAGCAGCCATCACTCACCGCTAACCGTGTTAGCCATTAGTATCAATTAATCTCGGCAAACGCTGTTGGCCATTACACTCAATACATCACCGCCGGCTCTGCTAACTATATACCACCCAGAACATAACGGAGCGGCACAGCCCGGTCGCTCGGTGGGAGAAGATGAGAGATACACGTGTCAGCCCCCATATGGCTGAAGAAGTGGGCTGGGAAGAAAGTTACGAGGAAACATGCGAGGAGACGAGGAGAGAGGAAGAGAGGGAAGGAGGGAAGGAGGGGAGATTGAAATGATGCAGCCCGTATTCTGGCCCTCTGGGACTGAGGTGCACCGACTCTGTCAACACAGTAAATAGACTCCCGGTATTTGTTGTAATAGTTCATTAGTGCTGGGAGGGAGATTGATGTCGGAGGCAGGGGTGAGCAGAGTGGATTAGAAAAAAAAGGGGACGTTTCTTTTTTTTTTGTGGGACGCATGTTTGGAAACTCTCATCCGGAGACGCATTTTGAACCCACTTGACAGCTGGTACCTCACCACATAAACTTCCTTCCATTAGGACGGAACTCCCTCTCTCTCCAGCCCTCCCTCTCTCTCCAGCCCTCCCTCACTGTTTCTCCCTCCCTCTCTCTTCCTCCCGAGCATTTTCGACTGCTTAAATTAGCCTCCTCATCATTCGCCTCTTTATAATCCTCCTCCTCTACCCCCCCACCCCTCCCTCCCTCTCCTCTGTTGTCACCAGGAATAGAATAATCTATTGCTCTTTACATGGTGGGCTGTGCATTATCTAATATAGTGGATGGGAATGTGTTGGGCAGTGAGAAAGAGAGAGATGGAGAGATAGAGGGAGAGAAGGAGCCATGTCGCCGGTCGTCCATCATTTTGATGAGAGGCTCTGCAGTGCTGGACTGGGTTGAAGTTGGGCCATATGTGAACCGTAGACTCGCATGGGTTTAAAGGGATAGTGACACATTTTAGATAAAAGCTCCTATCTTGGTTGCGAGACTTCATTTAAAAGTAAAATAAAATAGAAGTGAGATAAAAGCCCGTTTGGATATGCACAGAAACCTCCTTCCCTGCTTTGTGTTCAATCTGGACTTCATAGGTTGAGTGTTGAATAAACAAACCAACCGGTGACTCTTAAGAGGATCTTCCCAAGTGTTTCTACAAGTTTCATGGCCGACACAGGTTCTCTCCTAAACTTTGAAGCAGAAAACGAGCCACTTAGATTAAGATGGTGGCAAGAACCTCATCACAGCCACTTAAAGGGGACGTTGTTCAGTCACAGCTCCCAACTGTTGCTGCTCCGCCCGCTTCACCCTCCACTGTCCCCGCGAACCTCAAACTATCTCGTTCCTAAAAGTTTAATTTGTTTCTCTGCTCTCTGGAGCCTCACAGAAAACGTTATTAAACTCGCCTCCGTCATAAGTTTCCACATGCTGCATATAATGTCCTGCCTCTCTGTGTCTTTAAGCCTTGTTTAGGTCTCACTTAACTTTGCTTCCTGCACTCGTGACCCACTGTTTCCAGTGATAAATCCACCAAACGGCTTCAAAAACACAAAGTTAGCGACTGACCAGCACATTTGCTGGAGCGTTTACTCACAAAAGATATTTCCCGCAGGTCTCTGACGAAAGTTCACCGGGTCAATGAAAACCCCAAAAGCTTGCTAATGCTGCCGTGTGTCTGCCGGACAATATATACTTTATAGGAACTTTCTAAACAATGACAGCGCTGTGTTTCCGCTGTTAGACTGACCCCGAGTGGCTGGAACGGGGAGAAAGAGAAAAAAAATCAATTCTGCTTGAAAGAGAACAAGAAGCCAGAGAAACATACAGTCCAGCTCCTTTTGTCAGGCGGTTGTGTGAAGCAGCTGTGGTCAGTCAGTTGGAATCAAGCAGCGTTTGACACTTTTTAAAATGCAAACTGACACATTGTCACAAATGCTGATCGCCTCATCTGAGAATTTGGTTCTGTATTTTTTTTTTTTTTTGGACTAGATTAAATGTAATGGACAGGGAGGGGCGAGAGGGGAAGGGGGGGGGTCAATGGCCCACGAAGATCATTACTTATCCACTGACTCAGGCCTCTACCTTGCAGTCCCTCAATTACCGGCTTGACAGACAGCAGTGTGGAAACAGGGTCATGCCAAAGCCAAAGCCCCCCCACATATATTAGGCTAAATCTCCTTCCTCTCACCCCACTACCCCTCTCGGGGACTCTCCAGGGAACTCGGATAAGATTGAGTGCTCCATTGTTTCGGCTAATGCGGTTTAGCTGCCTGTCAAGAGGCAGTTGGGAACCGCTCCAGCCTGAACCGCCAGCCTGTTTCTGACTGCCACTGTTGCTGTGCGTGAATATACATATATGTGTATATATGGGTGTGCCAGCGTATGCATCTGTGCTTGTGTACAGATGATAACGTGCTTGGCTGTGCGTGCACCGTATAGTACATGAATAATTTCTGTATGCACATGCTGCTCCTTACGTCGAATCACTTGTTAATATTTATTTCATTACTTTCCGTCTTATCAATGGTTCGTCATGGTGCTTTGCTATATGGTCCTCCGCCTGCATTATCCTTAAAAACTTGCATTCATTACCCCGCCCCCCCCATTTCCTTCCTCAGCCACACAAATGCATTTAAATGTATTTACCCCCTATCTGCCTTTGCTCCCTGACTGCCAACACTACTTTCCCCCCTCTTAAATAAACCAATTTAATCACGGAGGCTTCTTTGCCCTTGTGCATTTCCGTGTGTGTATGTGTTTGCTTGTTTGTGTCTGGAAGTGGCTGTGTGTGTCTCTGTGTGTGTCTCTGTGTGTGCTTGTGGAGTGTGAGAGAAATCCCCCCAGGCTCAAGCGGGTGCTTGCAAGCATGCACGTGCATCCTCCTTCCTCCCCCACCGCCCCCCCTGTCAGTGTTGGGTTCAGTGATGCCCAGCATACTCATCCAAAATCAGTGTGACCTTGCCAGTCAGCCAGTCACTCAGCCATGGTGGGGCATCTCGTACACCTGGCCTGCTCCAGTGTGTGTGTGAGCGAGTGTGTGCATACAGTCGGTGCATGAATGAATCCCATTTCCTGCTCCTTCCTGTCTCATCTGTGTAGCGTCAACTGTAACAGACAAACAAGACCCCAGTTTGTCTCCAAAGATGAGTTGATTAGCATCTGATCGGCCCTTTTAATCCTAATGACTTTTTCCACCACACGCTTTAAGATCACTCCGGCTTTGTCACCGAGTTCCAGCCAATCAAACCGTCTCCCCTCAGGCCTGTCCCAAAGTGACTGGGGGGATTGCATAATGTCACATATTGAGTGTTTGGGAATGTGAAACGTCGCCACTCGAGATTGCCAGACAAGCTCTGAGACCCAGGCAGTAAAAGATGAAAAGCAAATACCCCCTTTTCCCTCAACAAATACGATGAAAACGTTCCGAGGCATTTATCAGGTGCTTATTCCCTTCCTGCCTCACATGAAACTGTTCAGCAGCTGACACCTTATAACTGTAAGTGTTCTTGAAAAATGCCTGGATGTGAATGTTTTTAGCTAAAAAAATGTGGAGCAGAGTGTTATGGCAGAAAGAAGCTAAGTGCTGAGCAAACCCTCCTTGGATAAATAGAGATTAGAAACATGCACACAGAGTTGCCAGCTAGGTCTTCTGTGAAATAGACCAGACTCCAGGCAAATTGCAAACAATGCAGCGAGAAGCTGCGGCGCTGTAATTTCAGGGATGGGGTTTTAAGTAAACCTGCCGAAGGAAATACTGATCTCGCATCTCATCAATCATTTCTGCACAAACAAAAGCACCTGCATGACTTTTGCTCTTATTCTGTAAACTTCCTGTCTCCTGTGGGGGGGGGAGATTGAGCATAATTTATTTCTTTTACAAGAAAAAAACAAAAAAACAACTTGGCTGTGAGCCCTTCAGTGGAAACCCACAGCAGTGTCTCCATCATCCTTATATTAAAATGGCCTGCATCCCTCCCTCTGCCCCTCATCTGTCCTGGCTGGCACACCCCAGGGCCGTTTGTCACACAAACAGCGCCTCATCTGTGAGTGGGGTTGACGTCGGTCCGCCAGGAAAGACGGATTTTGCTACACCTTTTATACGATTGCAGCGACTTGTCTGTCAAACTATGGCGAAGAAAGAAAAAAAAAAGCAAGAGAGAAATGAGTGAAAACCCAGTGAGTCAAAGCAGAATTCAAAATAAGTATCCGTTCCGATGCCTCATTTTTCTCAGTTCTTTTTACGCTGCTGCTTTTTCTCTCTGCTCATTTTTTTTTCTCCTTTCGGGTCCCTGTGATGCTTTATGCCGACTGAGCACAAGCACTTCACTGCTGCCTCGAAAAAAACTATAGAAGTTGGATGTGTTCTTAGATAAGACATCAGAGTTTGTATTTAATGATTTTCGTGCCCTGAAGAATGTTATCTCACAATTAGATTCAACAAACTGGCGCGCCAGTGGCTTGGCATTTTTACAGGCTGATCAGCATCGATGTTCCTTTCCTTTGACAGGCTTGTTGAAGACAGATCTGTACATCTAATACTGCGACGCGATCTCCAGTGCTTGTCCTTGTGTCGTTAATTCACGCCAACAACCAGTGCACTTCTGTGCCGCCTTTTCGTGACCTCGTTACACGTCTGCTTTGCATCTCAAATTGTAACTGCCAATAACATTTTACTACACCTCATAATGCACAATGAAAGTTTCCCTTGGATGCTGAGATAACGATGCTTTGTGTATTTTTTTTGTCTTGCCAAGGTTCAATATGTTCAGACAATGCAAAGCATTGGAACTCGGTAAATCAGAAGTCGTCGCTGTTTGCAGCTGCGATAACGTTCCAAGTTGTTTTTTTCCAAATCCGTTCTTTTTCTGTTTTTCGGCGTCTTCCTCTCTCTTTCACCTCGCTCCTGCCGGGCCGAGATAACTGCAGGAAGTGATTTAGTATCAGAGGAGCTGCTGAGGAGTTGTCCAAAGGGGAGTAATAGACGGACAGGCGAGGATCACAGGGGGATGCAGGAGGGCCGCTCAGCTAACACTGAATTGTCTGAATCAGGCTTTCTCAAGGACTTTAGTAATTCACAGTTTGAACTTGGCCCGAGGGATCGTGGGTGGACGAATCGAGGGTGGGGGGTGGGGGGGTGGAGGCAGGCAAAGGTGGGGGGGAGAACAGGAGGAGGCGATGGGACCTCAGTCCATCTGAGTGAAGAGAAGAAGAGTTGTTTTTATGGGGCAGGACATGGATTGTTGTCTGAAACAGTTGGTCCACACTGACCAACGGGCCGACTTGTTTATCAAAACAACAATAAACAGCTTGGACGTTGACGAAATTGTGCCGAGAGGAAGTTGACAATTAAAAACGCTCAGGAGAGAGTCCAACATAGGAGACGGATGTTGGACATTAAAGCTCGCTGTGGATAAATCAAGTCGCCAATTTAAGCCTCATGAATCACAGAATGGAAATGCAAAAACGCCACTGCTTCATTATCAGCTCGGTTTGAACTTGGCACACCTGTTCCAGGAGCTTTCGTCTAAATGGCTGCCGCAACAACAAGTGACCCATCATCGTTCTAATTCAATAGACTGCTTTGTTTTTAACTGTGCAGCAGCAACTTTATTGATTGTAAAACAACAGAGCGCTAATTGTGTCTTCAATTCGCCGTGTGTTTAAGTCTTGAGAGGATCGCATCCTTATCAGCGCCGAACCAGGCGCCAGGAAATGGTGCTGAAGCCTCGCACAAAAGCACCTCCAGTGGATGGATGTGCGACGCGCGCCCGCTCCAACAGACTCATGCAAACACAGCCGTGCGTCTGTGTTTCCTTCTGATACGTATAGACGTACACGCATGCACACATGCCTCCCCAGGGTGTGCTGCCCCTCCCCCCCCCACTACCTGCGAGTGGACCACCCGAGAGGCTGCTTCATCTGTCCAGCCATGTACGAGTGTTTGAATACCTTTTAAAGGCTTGTGCCGTAGCCCGCCACCCCACCGGCTCGGCAGCCCTAAGCTGCGAGAGGCACAAGAAAGGGGGATTTGCGAGTTCACCACTGGATGCGGAAATGACTGTGATGCTTTGGCGAGTTCTGCTCGTGTGGGATTTAAGTGGCTGAGAAACTCGAGGAACGTTTTTACTCCTCTGATTCAATCCACTGACTGATCTGTCTTTGGCAAATTTAATACACGAATGAAAAATTTAAAACCTCAGGGGCTGAAGAAGCTCTTGACTGCTTCCTTTACAGCGAGTTGTAATAAAAAGTGTCATTGTGAAAGAAAATACTCTCTATAGTCCTCCGGGTGCAATTTACAATGTATTTGTATATCGCCAACTGTACATAGGTGGCTCATACACGGACACTGATCATAAATATTTACCACGAGTGCTTAGGAGGCAACTCCTCTATTTTTTTTGGGTGAAATATCCAAGTTAATCATTTATGGCCACATATTCTGTTACAATTTTTCCCTAAATCTTTCCAAAGTGTCAGTTCCACTTTCTTTTTGCTTATCCTTAAGCCAGGGCCGGCTTAGACTGATAAGAGGAGCTAGCCGAGGGTCATCGGCTGCTTAGCCTCTGTAGGCCCACGCGCTGGCGAGCGCGCGCGCGCGTCCGCACGTGTCCACATGCGAACTTTGTGCATCCTTGCATTTCGAAAATGATTAGGAGCCGAGCATGTTGGGCTGTTGTGTGCATGCATGTGTGTCGCTGTTCATTATGCGCCATCAGTGGTGTGTCTCGTCAGCAGTGCTGATATGCAGGGGGGGGGGGGGGATTCACACAAGACGGGAGATCTGCTTTATCTCTGCATTGCTGTATTAGACTTCCCCCGTCCACATTCAGGGGCCAGAGCCTATATAGCAGCCTCGCACCTGTGCTGAGATATGGTCATACGGGGAAATAATAATGTGGCTTTTTTTTCCCACCATTCCAAAATGTACCTGGGTGTGCAGTTCTGTGTATTACTGTCACTGTAATTTCTCCTGCCCTCGCCGACCTCCTGGTAATTCACCCGGAGTCGACTTTTTTTTTTTGCCTCATGAGCTTTTACTGCGTTAATACATGTCCATGATTTAATTTGTGGTTTCTCCAGTTTTCTGTCTAATGCTGTTTTCTTTTGGTCACACATCAACTCACAATTTCTCTGCTTTGTCTTCAATTATGTCTCTGGAGTGATAGACGTTGAATTACGGCCCAAAGACAAAAATCAGAAGTCCCTCAGAATTACGGTCGAGCATTGATTGAACTGGGCAGCCCGCGAAGCAGCTGTGTCAGACATACGGCCCACTCGACGAAACCAGCCGGCGCGAAGCTTTCATCTGGCTCGCAGCATGACGGTGCAGAATTTAAAAACCCAACCAAAACAAACAGTTTGTTTTAAAAAGTAACTGAAGTTCTTCTTCCGTCCACTGGTGCAGTAGTTGTTCCTGTGAGCAAGTGTCTGAGAAATGTGTGCGTTTGATTCTTTCGAGACTGGAGTGTGCGAGTGAATGCTACGCTAGCAAGTTGGGAAAGAAGAGGCCGTCTTTCCGGGTGCTTTTTTATCCCACACGAGGGAATTACGTAAAGAAGGAAAAGTGTTGTACCCAAAAGCAACAACTCGTGATTACTGCAGTTTATGAGAGGGTGTCAGACCTATTGTATATTAAACAGCTCCTCAGCAGGACTACAGTCTCATTATCCTGTAAATGAACATGCTTTTTTTGCTACTTTTTTGGAGCAGGATATGATCATTACCTCAGTGGTATCTTGTTGTGATTTAATATTAATGAATATGTTTTAGCCTCAAACCCACATTATAAAATAACCCATATTAACATTAAGAACGAAGTGAAAAAAAGCCCCAAAGAGGCCAAGATTGTTCCACATTTGCATAACCAGTCTGTGATGGCAGCTGTAAGTACTACAGATGTTTATTCAAAGGGGTGACGACACAAAGCCGGCTCTCTCTTCTATTCCGCTTTACTGTGATCTACTAAGTGCACTTCATCCTGCTTTATGCCCTCCTGCGACGTGTAAAAGACCACTCTCGGCACGCCGTTTGGTCCTAAACATTCAGAAGATGTAACAAGGACATCGCAGATTCCTGAATATTTTAAAACATGACATGAGGCGGCTCAGGGTGTCAAATGTGGAGGTGTTTAATTCAGGAGAACAATAAATAGCATCAGCTTATCTTCTGCTCTCACTGGTTGCACGTCAGGAAGCCGCTCCTTGCTATTGTCCAAATGAAAACTTGATAGTTGAGACTTGTGTTTTTGCTGGATTAAGCAAAGGAGATAAAAAATGTGTTAAGCCAGCTAAGCTTTAGCTGAATTTTTCATATACAGTGTTAAGAGTGTTTCTCCGTCTCGCTGATATTTATGCTAAGCAACAAGCTAACCGGCTTCAGGCCTCCGCTCCATATTTAATATGCAAAGTGAGACTAACTGACTTGGACTGAACTGAGTCTCGGTATAAAAGCACAAACTGAAGTCGCATTGAGATTTTAGAGAGGGGAGGGGTCGAGAGGGGAGCGGAGTGGAGAGGCCTTCATAATCTAATGGACTGCAGGAGAAAGAGAAGCAGGAACGGCTGTTAGGAAATTATATGGCTTTTAGATGATTTAGCGTTTCTCTTTTTTTATGGCATTCCAGGACAATCAGATCTTGTATAAAAGTTGTTTACTGCGCCCTTGTAAATTGCGCTCCTTGTATTTTCAAATTATTTACTGTGCAAATCCACCGGAGACTCGTGTCTTTATTCGGGGACGATTATTATCCGAGGTGTTCTGAGACCTGAACCGACTTCCCCTCCTGGCTGAGCTGTACTGCGGCACAGTGAATAAACAATGGCTATGGATCACAAGTATCTATGTACAAGTCTCAAAGTACATGTAATGTTTTCTGAAAGACAAGAACTAATTGGATTGCGGCAAAAATTGTTCAAGTCAGCCCGACATCTATTTTATATTCTTACAGTTGGAGATATTTCAGTCTTTTGATGTCAGATTTTTCATGGCAGGATTATTGATTCCCTTTAAGTCCGGCTGCGGATTGGCTCCGGCGTGGAGGAAGACTCATGAATGAAACACGAAGAACTTTCCAACGCGACTCAATCTCCCCGTTCGGCTGTTTTTTTATGCACCTCCAAGACTATTACCCTTAATGCATCTCGGCGCTGTCGAGCTGACAAACAAATTTTGCCGTCGCAGGATCCCCAAATTGGATTCGCCGTGATGAAATCACGTTTCTCATTAGACGCTACTTCGGGATCAGTTTTTATTTTTTCCTGTTTGTTTGACTGAGTGAGTTCACACAAGTGGATCAATAAATGGCTCTGTTTACTACGTCAAGCAAACGCACCCAGCAGGCCATTATTCTGTCTCTCAGTGTGATAGTAAAAAATGCATCATAAACATCTTCCTACTGGCTTGATGCCTGGAAATTGATTATGGTTTTATTGATACCCGCTGTAGCATGTCATAGCGGGGATAATGACATGAGCAATATTCGGCCACTGATAACACGATCCTCCTTTTTTTCAAAATCTTGACCTTGACATTTGAGTAAATACGAGAATTAACGAGATCCCGACTGAGCTCGCATGTAGGTCACAAAGCTTCTTTTTTTCTTTCTGTTCTCCTGCGATCAATATTCATTCCTTGTCGGTTGGGAGCTTAATTATGAATGGTTGTAATTAATGCCCTGCTCGCATGATGAATGGATATCATTGTGGCCGGTGTCGCCCCGTGCCGTCGGTGGGAGCGGTTTACAATATCATTCCTCCTCGGAGCCCTTGGCGAGTTCGCGCCCTGTGACCCCCCCCCGCGCGCGCGCTCGCCCTGCATTCTGCGTCTCTCATGAGCTGCGTGCTAATCGATGAGCTGAATTGTCTTTTACATAGGAAAAGATGCAGCGGTGCATGAAGGTGATGCATCACTAATGGTGGCTTGTCACTTGAAGCTGATGTATCTTTCCCCCCCCCAATTTTTTTTTCTTCTTCAGATTCATATCTCCTGTTGGCAGGATCTTGGCGAAGTTGCGAGGTATTAAAGTTATTTTGGGTGTACTGAGCACTTTAAAGGTCCGGACGGCCATAAAACTGTCCCAGACAATTTGTCAATGTGAAATATCCGAAAAATTGGCTAAAAAATAAATTGTTGGATGGAGGGGGTGAAAAAAAAGAAAAAGCGGTGCAAGGTCCACTTCCTGGAAATATTGCAGAGCTTTGACTTCACCTTGTGCACATCCTCAGGCGGCATCAGAGGACACTGACAGGTCAGACGTTGATTTGTGATTCTACTCTTTTCTTTTTATCGATTCAATCGGACCATCGAACGGTGCTCAAGATGCTGAAACTGTTTCAAAAAATCACAGAGAAAAAAGTGTATCCTGACTCTTTTAGAGTGTTTTCAACAGTAAGGTAATAATAACTTATTGTAATTGTAATGAAGTGAAATGAAATGTGATTTATGAGATATGATTTTATTTTGAAGGTGAGCCTGAAAACCTGTGTGAGGGGAAGGTCAATCTGAATGCAGACGAATTCTCAGCCGAATATTCAATTACTAAGATGCAAAATTTCAATGAGTCTTTGTTTTGTTGTTGGCGTTCGATGCAATAAGAGCATCGAGAACCAAAGTCGCAGGCTGGAGTACACGAAAATATGCGAGGGGAAAAGTCAACAGTAACTGGGTTTAGAAAGAGCCATCCAATCCCAGTGATTAAAATTCTGCACAGGAAGCTCTGCGATAAATTAGATCTTAAAGTTTCCATTCGGAGGGGATACAATACGACGACTGGGCCGCCTTGTTTTGTTCCATTCCAGCTCGAACTAAGAGAATCATTTCTCCGGTTTGTGCTTGGTACGAAGCCACCGCTCTGAACGTTAGTGTCGCCTGATGTCCCTCTCACAATCCGAATGATGCGGAAGTGACGGTTTCTATAATAAACCAACAGTCTCAGTGCGACATGTGAGATGTTTAACCATGAATTACTGAGAACTTGATCAAAAATGAATGGTAAAAATGGAGGTTTTAGAGGTCGCAGAGCAAACAACTCATTTCACTTGTGTCCAATTGCACAATCCACAAGGAAGAACAGTTATAGAAGAGCAAACTTCCACTTCTTTATTGGTAATTCTTTTTATTCATCAAGTTGTTATTAATGATATATAATAAAAAATAGAGGAACTTTTAATGGTAGGATCAGTGGAGGTTGTTCCACCATAAAAAAACAGTCCAATGTTTATATCCAGTGTTTATTGTGACTCGTAGCTTTCTCTCCACCAGACCAATGGGCAGGATGTGAAAGGGTGAAGTTAAATGAATCCCTGAATGAGAAATGAACAATTCATGTATTCGTGATGCCGGGGTTGGTGAGAGAAGAGCTTTGTAGGGATTTTACAGTGAAGGATGAAGACTGGGAGACTGGACCTCACCACCCTGATGATCGTCCCACTCCGGTTTCGGTTTCAACAAGTGTTGAAGGGAAAACAAAACCTTTCCTTCTTGCCGGCGCGTCTCCGGGTCGAGCGTCGGGAAGGCAGGCTGTAGATTTCAAAGAGGTAAACACGTTAATGGGGTGACGTGGGACTGGCAGTGTTGGTTCAGCTCAGGTGTGTCGTGCTTTCTTCTCATGCCACCGCTTGAACTTTTGACAGAAAACATTTCTTGTAGCTGCAGCAGAAGGGACGATAACATGTGCTGCTTTTTTATTTTTTACTCCCTCTGACTCCTGCCGACAAGTGAGGTTTTCTGTGTGTTTTGGAGCTCCAGTTCAGGGGTAGGGGGGTCTTTCTCAAGCTCTTTGGGTTGAATGAAAGCACTGGTTCTGAAATGAACTCTGACAGTTTGGTTTATGCCTCCTCCTCAGCAAGTTATCAGTCACTATCAGCAGCCCCTACAGCACTGGGTGGGGGTGGGAAAGAGGTCTTATTGGAAATCTGTGTGTGTGTTTTGTGCGCGCGCGCGTGTGTGTGTGCTGTTATTGACACCAGCAGAAGGACACAAACATCCCCAGGTTAAAAGAGGATATAGCATTCTCTGATTTATTTTCATTTTCCAGCCGTACCTCAGGAGTACCTTTTAAAACCTCGTATTCATTTACAAATACAGCGCTGCACACTCGTGCGCTTGCCCACACACACACACGTTGGACTGTAAACACATGTGCGCAGCCTCACTGAAATCCGAGGATTAAGAGCTTCTGTTGGTCACAAATTAAACATGTGTGCCTTTTTGTGTGTGTGTGTGTGTGTGTGTGTGTGTGTGTGTGTGTGTGTGTGTGTGTGTGTGTGTGTGTGTGTGT
>JAUESF010000048.1:8250506-8282502 GCA_032274765.1 Malacoctenus tetranemus
GTGTGTGTGTGTGTGTGTGTGTGTGTGTGTGTGTGTGTGTGTGTGTGTGTGTGTGTGTGTGTGTGTGTGTACGCATGCGTATGTGTGCATGTACGTTATTAGTGAATGATGACGGAGAGAGAGGGAGAAAGAGAGAGAGGGAGAGGGTGAGATTTTTGGCAGTGTGCTGAGCAGAGAGGTTCAAAGCGGTGGGATATTTTTTTTTCTGTCTCCCTGCTTCAGCATGTGCACCACCAATGACCTCAATTAGCTCTGCGTCTGACACACACAGAGCATCCTTAGATCAGCCACACATGCATATACAGCAGCAAATGCTGAGATATATGAAGAGGGGAGAGAGAGAGAGACAGAGAGAGGGAGAGACGAGACGGGACGGATGATAGGATTAGTCAAATAAAACCGTCACAATTACGCTACTCAAACATGTATATGTAACGTCTCTCATTTCATCATTAAAATTAAACCTTGACATTCCTGGTCGAGCCGTCTGTTGGATTGAAAGGAAAAAGAGTGACGGGGGGGAAAAAAGGGAGATGAGAGAATCAGAGGGGCCTATCAACAATGAGAGGCGAGACAGTGACTAGAAGTTTGTGGTGGATCAAAGAGAGACCAAAAAAAGTGGAGAAGAGAGGAGACAGAGAAGAGAGCCACGGAGCTGAAAAGAAAGGAGAGAAAAGGCAGAGAGAGGGAGAGAGAGAGAGAGAGAGAGAGTTTCAGTTCAAAGAAACACCCGCCAAAAAGGACTGAAAAGCAGGATGGCAGGGAAACTAAAGCGAGGGAGGATGTATGAATGAAAGGGAGCGGGGGGGGGGGGGGGGTAGAAAAAAGGAGAATGAATCAAGAAATGAAAACACGAGGAACAAGGAGATTAGGGAAGAAAGAGGAGGAAAGGGGAGGAAGCGAGCTGTGCACAGATGTAGATGGAGGAAGTGGGGATCTGTCAAACGGCAGGCACGCTGAAAAACAGCGCTCTGACCTTCACGGGACAAGCTGCTACCACTGACAAGAATTTATGCACGTCCTCACTTTGTGTTATTAGCTTCGGACTGCGAGAGCTCGCGTGTGCGTGCGTGTGTGGACATGCGTTGGTGTGTGCGTGTGTGCCGAGCACTTTGTGCGTGAATGAACGTATATCCAGGAGAACCTGTGTACGCGCTGCGTGTGGGCGCCCTGACTGGCGCAGCGTGAGTAAGGTAAAGATTGAGGGTTTTCCCTTCATCACACACATTCCCCCGCGCTTGTCTTTTCATTTTGGCGCTCCCTCGCTCTCTCCAGCCCCATCCCTCTCTCCCTGTGCTCTCCGCAGGAACCCCATTAGACCCTGCACTATGTTATCTTATCCTGGAAAAATAGCCAAACTGCCTGCGGTTCAGAGCAATTATTGTACACCGTATCTCAGGGGGGCGTTACAAATTAAACATGGATTGGATCATGGGCATGTAGCTTTGGGGAAACAGCATTCAGGCAGATGGACATACTGTAACACCTCCCTGTATTATGCATAATAATAAGCATGTGATCCCTACGCTTCACATGCTGCTTTATAATTACCTCAAGGAGCACCGGCAGCCCCCGGAGTGGAGAGTAAAGAAAAGGTCATCGTATTATGTAAGGAGGATGTTATTCCCCACAAACAAGTGGTATTAAACACACTTTAAAGGTGAATGGGCAAGGCCGGGTTGGCTGGAGGAGAACATGCGTGTGAATAATGCTCTCTATTTCAAATAGTCCCACAGCGATCCGCAAGAAAAATGACACAATTTTTGTCCGACGCGTTGGTCTGAAGGGGAAGTGGCTGAATTAAGTGTGATCTTGTGGCGTTAATGATTGCCACTTCTCCTCGACTCGATACAAAGTGGCCATAGAGGAGGGTGCCGCTCGCTTTTAGCTGTGCGGTGATGTGTCCGAGATTGTGTTTTCAAAACTCCCCTTCACAGTGCAGATAAAAAACCCAACTCTGAAACGATGGGTTAGGGTGAGTTATCGCCGCCTCATAAACAAATGATGCACTTGCTGTAAGAGCTCATCAGTGAAAAGCAGGACCCCAACTGAAGTGGCACCTCACAACAAATCTCTCAGGATATTTGGGTTTACAGAACATGCACAATTAGTCAGACGGAATGACTACCTACTTTGGTTAGATTAAATTCTGCTATGTTTTCTTATTTTATGTTTTTAATTTATAGTGTTGGAATCATTCTTGCCTGATCAGCATATTTGCCGGATATTTTCAATGAGTTTTGAGGTTTATGGATAGTTACTTTATTGCTTAACATTATGTAACTGAATTAAATGCCGGCCCAGGGGGGGATGAATACAGATGAACTGGAGAAAGGCGCATTTCGGATGCTTTCCACACCGCTGCTGTACTTGCGGCGAACACCGTACCAAAACAAATTGCCTCTTTGTAGCTATCCTGCAGTCCTAATGCGGGACAGCTGCACGCAAGGTGAGATTTCTGCAAGAGCCACCACTGCAGGTTCGTTTCCAGCGAATTGAATAAATATCTGCTGCGCAACTCAAAATGTCAAGGAACCTAAATAAATGTACACTGAAGGTGGGGAGAGAATACAGTCAATCTGCAGACTCTGCTCTTTTGTTTATGCCCTCAGTGTCTCTTCTGATCTAAGAGTGCACGCATGTGTGCCAAGGTCGGGGAGATCACGCTTCAGCGCTTACGTGTATTAGTGTGCATGTCTGTGAGTGAGTGTGTCTCCGTGTGTGTGTGTGTGTGTCATCCTGATTACAGCGAGGTTGTGGTGGCAATCTGGCCACTCGCGAAGCATCTGCATCCATGATGGCAGCTGTCCACCTGTTGTGCAAGCCAGCAGTTCAGATGGCTTTCCAAGAGTTTGTCGAGTGGGGGGAAATTATCCCAAACACAGAGCGATCTCCTCTGATGTCTGGCCATTGAGCCGGTGGGAGGTCTTTGGCCACACCCTAACACGAGATGATGAGGAGTCGCAGGGCAAAAGTTTTAACTTCTTTCGGTTTCCTTGTTACTCTGTACTAACCGAAGAAAATGCTGGCCGGCCTCATACGACCACGCCAGCACCTGATGACACTCAGCAGGAGTTCAACACTGCACAACAGTGTGAAAGATGCACACAGACACACACACACACACTCTGGCCGGGGGCCTTTTTTTTCTCTCTCTCCTGACATGTGATTAGCAATGACTCCCAAAAGTTAAACCAGCCCCTGGTTGCTCACACAAACACACACTGTACACACAAACACTCAGGTAAGTCAGAGGTTTTCTGCCCTGTGGTTGTCCTTGGGCAATATCATCACAGAGAGAATCAATAGAGCCATCGCTCAGAGTGAATGGAAAGAAGGAGGGAGAGAGACGGAGGGAGACGCTGAGAAATGTATCGGTCGGAGGAGTACAGAAAGACCGGGGGAGAGGGAGAATAAGAGATGTGAGGTGAGGAAAGGGAGGGGAGGGAAAGCAAGAGCGCGAAAAAACGAGGGGAAAAGAATACAGAGAGAAGTGACCAAATGAGCGTATCATTAGAGGAAGAGAGAGCAGGAGCGTCTCACAGAGGGAGGAGAGGAGAGAGGAGCCGGCAAGCGTGTTGGAGGCTGAAAAGTACAAAGGGAAGCTTGAAACAAAGTGACAAGGATGGATGGAGGAAGCAAACGGAACAGATGGAGAAAAGGACAGAGAGAGACGGAGAGGCAGAGAAGGGATGAGCGAGCGACACTTCAGGTAGTAAAAGAATATAAAAAAAGGTAAGAAGGATAGATGGAAGAGCACTGAATCTGTCATTTGGAAGCAAAGAGGTAGAGAGGGAGTAATAAAGACGCAGAAAGAGGAAGATGGGTGAATGGAGAGGGAAAGAAGTCAGGAGGGACGGAGAGAGAATGGAGCGCAGACGGGAAGAGAAAGAGCGCAGTGATTAAGCATTTGAGCGAGTTTTGTGATTGAGTGAGACGAAGAGTGACCCTGCGATCACGTTTTTGTCAGATTTACGCTGCGCTGTACATGAAAGACACTCTATTATCTCGGAGGAACAAATTGTGATGTAATTGCTCTTGTCAACACGGGCGATCAAAGCTGGGAATTCTGCTTGAGCACTAATAAGTTTCATACAGTGCAGCTGAAAGTGGCTGAGTCTGGTACAGCGCAGAACAAAGGCCATATACTGTTATCAGAGGCTGGCTTAAACGGCGGGGGAATAGGAACAAATAGCCTTCATCTGTCTTCACTTTTTAGAGACTTTTAGCATGTTTTACCTCAGGGAAGACCGACTTTAATGACTGTGAAGGCCACAGAAATGTCCTAGTCACTATCAGAGGGTCGAATCGTGACAAAGCATGTACAGCACCAGAGCACGGCTGTCATACAAGCAGCCCGAGGGCCAAAACTGGCTCTCAAATGGGTCCAATTTGGCCAAGTAATGACCTCGTACAACATCGTAATTACAGCTTGAAAGGAAACTTTAACTTGTGTTTTGAACTCTCTTTCTCTGATAAGACGCGAAACCAACAACATATCGATGTATTAATTTTTGAGAATGAGTGGTGGGGGCCAAAGAACGGTGGTGGGGGCCGGCTGGGGTCCGTCTGTGGCCCGCTGGCAGCCTGTTGTCTCCTTCAGCTTATGGTCTCATTGTTGTCGCCGAACACTTTTGTTTCCAGCTGCAGCGGGCAGCTCTTCAGTCAAATTACTGCAGCTGCACGTAGCATTCTCTCTCGAAATAGCAGGCAGACTATGCTAGCTATTAGCGGTGGGGAGCTGGCAATGGAGTTGCACTCATCTGGTAGCCAGCAATGGGACTTCAAATGACCGTTTGTGTGAGCAGCTAACTAAGTATCTAATGCTAATGCTAACTCATGCTTTTGATATTTATCCATTAGCAGAACCGTTGCCATGACTACAAGTGCTCATGTTGAAGATCCACACAGGAAACTGATGGAGTGGTTTCCATATGTGCGTCACTAAGTAATGATACATCTTACAATCCATGCAAATGACTTGAAAGACAGAAAATAAGACCTGAGGAGGGTTCCATCTATCCAAAATGGTCTCTGTCCCTCTCATTACTGTAACTGGGCAAGTTATTATTTGACAGTGACTTGGCTATTTCCAATTTCGTGTGACCCTGAAACACGGCTGTGAACAAGTCTGTAGTCTTGGCATGGGCCAGAAAATCCATAACTCAAGTGTGAAGAAAAGAGCCGGTGGTGTTGAGGATTCAGAGAAGGAGTAGGAGGAGGTAGGCCGAGCTGCTGTACTTCTGTGAAGGTATAATTACATCGGGCGAGCTCTGGCCAGCAAGGCAGTCTGTCTGTCGTCAACTTCATTAGCAAGTCCCATGTTAATGCAGTGACAAATGGCCTACACGGGAAAGAGGCTGATTAGATTGAAATAGATCATAGAAGACACAGATTAGCTCATATTAGCCTCATACAGGACCTCTCATTATTACCCAGCTGGCCTGTGCTCCTCTTCGGAGGTGCGCTCGGGCTCCCCGGCCCCCCCCTTCCGATTCCTCCCTCTGTGCTTCCTCCTTCTCTGCCACTCTAGGCATTGCAAAGTGCTGTGAACGCTCGGGAAGAGGCATAGTGGCCTATATTAATGTAATCCCCTGCACCTAGCACTGCCAGCTCAGCACAGCGCAGCATCCCCTATGACAATGGGAGTAATGGGCACAGCTCTTACCTATTATCACAGCTCACTGTTAGCTGGGGGGGACATTAACCTGTAGAACTCAACATGTACATCTCCCTCACCATGACAGTCTGCTGCAGCTCGATTTTTCTTTCTCTTTTTCCCTTTTTAAACACAGCATGGAGAAACTGATCCACCGACGTTTAATATAGGCTCTATCTGCGCTGCGGCAGGAGACACTATCGGGAACATTTATTTTTCTACAGCTAGAAAATTACATTTTGAAAAAAAACCAACAACAAGCACTCGCAAGGTGCAGCTAATCTTTCCAGCCAGTGAATTAGCAAAAAAATGTAATTAACCCACACATCCTTCAGGCATGAAATGAAAACACAGCAAACACGCAGCCACATATGTACTCTGTTCGTACATATCAGGTTGATCAAAGAGTATTTTGCTCTGAATTTATCAGGATTTTAAAAACGATACAAATTGTCTGCTGAAACAGTCCTGAAACTTTACTTTCAGCTCGATCAGTGGCCAGAGATTGTATGGAAATGGGCAAATATTGTGGATCAAAGGCTTGAATGTGATGATGAAATGAAGAGCATGATGATGAAATGGAGAAATTAGACTTCTTAAGAAATATTCGGCAAGAACTGGAGTCAGCTAAACTTTTATTTCATGAAGGAGCCCCAACTTTATTTCAGAATTTTTGTGCCCAGCGCAAACGAGGGAAAAACACACAAGTGATTTATGGATTTCAGCGTGCGCCATTGTGACTGACAAATTGATTTGTAATAGGATTGACCCTTCAGATCTTTTATTTCTTACAGATCCTGCGCACCAAGCTGAACTGGTTAACAATTGCGATACGTCGTATATCAATGTCAAATTAATTCTGACGCCCTGCTGTAATTACTCCACAGCAATGGCTGAAAGGATTGGTATATATAGCTTCCATTACATGCAGTGTGCATTGCCTCTGCATCTGAAAATTAAGTCTACATTTCTCTTAAAACCTCATTACTTACTGCAGTAAAATCGCAATGCATCATGTCACTCCTCCTCATGTTTAGCATTGCTCTCAGCGCATCATTTTGTTTGTTTGCTATTACGAGGATAAAGTTATACTTCAGGCTTTCAGTCATTGTGTCATCCTGTGTCATAATATAGGCAGCGTTTTTCCCCTTTTTTTGTCTTGTCTCAAGTTTAAACTAAGGAAAATTATTCACATAGTTACTTTTAAAACACCTACATATCTTGTAGAACTGAGATAAAAGTAAATTATGTTCAATTTAGGATTTTATGTCAATGTTTTGGGCTCCCAACACAATCTTTATAGCGGAGCCTTTTTTCTGAACTTTCAACAGTTTCCTACAAAAAAATATTGTAATATTATGTTTATGTTTTATATATATTTTTATATTTTGTATTATTTTTATTATTAATATTGTATTGAGTTTCCCTTTTTTGGTTCCTGAATGCAAAATCATTTCCTTGGTTTAATGCCTCTTGCAGTTCAGTCACCACATTCTATCTTGTCATCTGTCAACAGTGCAGTAACAAATAGTTTGTAGCATCTTTTTTTATTGAGGAAAACAAGCAACAGCCTTTTCGAGCGGTTGTCGTGACACGTTGTTTCTGTGTCATCATGGGAAACCCCCGCGTCACATCGGATGAAGTCAATTGATCCATTCCCGAGATTGTGATCCAGATTAGTGCAGCTTCAGTTGTCACGCCTGTGAAACACACTCTGATTGTTTAAATAAAACATGCAAAACAACGACTGTCACAGCCGAATTCGGTTCTAATTGTTGCTCTTGCTCGCGAGCTGTCACGTCGTCGCCACCAGCAACGGCGCGTTATTGAATAAAGCGTTTCATTTGAACTGTCTTTCCTAATTCACGGGCATGCAATTGTCAGACACTGGAGACATCATGGGAATTTTCAGTGGCCAATCAAACGCTGACAAAGTGAGGAGAAACACAATAAATGCCAGCGGCCTGGATGTCACTTTTGTGTCTGAACAATGTGCGTGTCACGTTACTGATGCACAAAACTTATCTCCTCTCTGACAAAAGGTTTATTTTTCCCAGCAAATAACACCCAGCTTTCTTTGTAGATTACAACAATCATATTGCGAAGTTATTTTATCCGTTGATTATAGTAATTCTTCCCTTTCTTTTTTTGTCTGTGTTTGTAGTCATGTTTTTTTTCTACCTCCTGTGAAAATGACAAAACAAACAACAAGCTGTTGAAGTTCTGCAGCATCGCATCTGTTTGTTCCCTGACTGTTATGAATCTCTGCAACAGGTGTTGTGCTTCGACCAAGATGAAAGAAACCGAGAATCTGCAGATGTCAGTCGGTGCACGCGTGTATTTCCATTGTTGTTTATGATTAGAACAGGCTTGTACTGTTTGAGTCCTCATTTAGAGCGCGCCGTGATAATCAAAGAACGAGTAAAAAAAAAAAAAAACACACACAAAAGGAAGAAAGGCTGCAGGCAAACCTCTACCTTGGGAAAGTTTAAATGATTTAAAAGCTCGCAGTGTTCGTCTCTCCACCGTCCTGCTAATCATTATGCACCGTGTCCTACTATTGGACCTCATCATTTTCTATAATTGCCCCCATTGGCCGGACTTCTATCCAGGCTATTTTGTCTCGTTTTGCTGAGAAATTAAGGCATTCCTCCTGCGACCCTGACCCGTCCCAGGCCCCGCCGTTTGACTGACAGCCCATTAGCGGAACATTGATTGGTTGAATCTTGGAATGTGTGAGCCAACCTAATTAGGAGTGAGTCCCTCCTCTCTGAATGTCAATCGAGACCCTTGGAGGAAACAAAAGTACAGGCAAATTATGCCGTTTCTAATCCACTGCACAGACCGCTCTTTTTATGTAGCCAGATCAGTGTGATATACAGTAAAGGGAAGGGCTCAGAACAAGTGTGTTTATGGACACAGATTGCAAACACAGTCTTGGAGGAGATGCACTGCTGTATGATATGCACATATTAATCAGTCATGTTAAAACATGCAACGACTTGGATGCATTCTCGCTTGGGTATCAACTGTGGACTGTTTTTCCCCCCTGATTGACACTTCACCTCAGTCACCTGTACAAGCAATCAATGTCCCAATGGGAGGTGATTGAGCGGACACAAACAGCCCCTAAACTGTATATTTGTATGCATGTATGCACACAGAGTTACACATCTTCCTGCGTGTCAGCTCTCTCTTGTCGTAGATGCCTTTTGTAATGTGAGCGAGTGTACCTGACCGTGGTTCAGCAAGCGCACATGTGGTAAAACACACACTGAGGGGCTGGAGTGTGTGTGTGTGTGTGTGTGTGTGTGTTTTCCTGGCAGCTGCTTGTGCCTACAGCACGTTTGGAGACTATTTGGGCTAATCAGTGTAGCTCCCTTTCACAGATGGTCCTCTGCTGAATCTATCCTGCCATTAGTCAGCTTGCCTTCTTTTCTCTACGCATGTACAACAACAAAGTGATTCCCCCCGAAAAAACTTACCTTGACGATTTGCTTTTTATTAGGTTTGTGAATCCAATCATGAAAATGGAACCACTTTTGTGGTCAAAGGATGGCTCGCATGGATCATTTTTTTCCTGCTTCAGACGAGATGCTAATGTGATGTGTTGTTGGTGAGCCTCTTGTTATGAAAACCCGATGGCAGTGCAGCTGACAGTTTATCAGGCTGGCTTAAGAAAGATTAATATTTGCACTGCAAAAGCCAGCATGATGTGTCAAATAGCACCTTATTGTGTGTTTTTAAAATAGGTTTGACTTGTGGTATGAAATTTCTGTGAAGCTGTCTGAGCTCCAGTCGGGGGATTTTTGTTTAGTTCCTCAGGATGCAACGTGTGTGTGTGTTTTTTTTTTTTTCCAAGGACACGAACCTAACCTGAGTCACCGATCAGCCAGAGTTCCCTGTGGAGGAGAGCAGCAGGAATCACAAAACTCAATGCACATATACTGTGTTAAGTGCAATAAAATTCTGCTGTAGCATAAAAAATTGACACCTTATTTAAAAAATACATAAAATGCAATATTGGCTGGGTCTACTTTACTCTTTTATCCCCACATTAAATATTTGAAAACCTTTTGTGTGAAATAATTTACCACATAAGAGCATTCCTTTGTTATGATGTCTGGTGCGTTATGAATAAGACTGTATAATCTATGCCGATGAATCCTCAATGTTACCTTCTGCATGCCAAAACTGTTGTTTAGCTGCTATGATATCACCATTTCAATGTTCAGTATCATTTTGTGGAGTAGGTTTGCTAACGTTTGTGAATTTTAGCAGTGGGTACAAAGTTCAGTTCACCCCCGTGTCAATTTAATTCTTATTGCAAATATTTGGATGTGAACCAAATGTTAGACAAACTCAAATTTTTTGATTTGATGACAGCGGGAGGTTATTTCAATTAATCTGGAGGAGAGTCTTGGTGTCAGTGCCAAAAACAATGATCTGCCAGGGCAACCAAGAATTTAAATAACAATCCAGGACTTTGACCCAGTAGTTAAGCAAGATGAGGGGTTCAAGGATTACAAAGGTTCGGTAAACAATAGATCATCCTCTGGGTGTGAAATATTCAAAGAGGTTGAAGAAAAGGCTGTAAATTTTTCTGAGTAGATGCAACAAAAACTGACTTCTGTCAACTCACAATTAAATAAAAAGATAAGACGTCAGGGTCAGATTTATTTGCATAAATAACTTGAAAACAAACAAGCGATTTATGTCAAATGTTCAGGACGGTTCTCAGCAGTCTCATTCTATGAGAATACTTTGACAAACTTTGGGTCCCCAGAGACCATCTGGGTGTTGGTTGAACGCCACATTCTTGGTCATAACTGTCACAAAATGCCAGTCTGTTCTCCACAGTTCAACATGACAAAGAGCCAATAACCATCAATGTATTCGATCGACTCCGTTTGTTGACCAGTTTTCTACTTTTTTGTCGAGGTGTGATTACAAACAAGTCTTGTGTCTCACCATGTAAATGTTTTGTTTTTTTTCTTGGTACACCTGTGCCTTTCTCATGGTCAGCACACCTGCAATGTGGCCACGATTCCCACTCTTTATTGTAGAAATAGCACACACACTTACACACACATTTCTCTGTCTTAAAACACTGTGTTTGTTTTCCGGTGGACTTGCTGGTACGTCCATCGTATCATAGCTGAAAAACATGTTTTCTGATTGAAATGCAACGGATTGCTGCATGGGGGCTTGTTTTTTCCCCCCACAATGTCCTCACAGCATCAGTAACACAGATGGACTCACACACGCATGCAATTTCAACACTTGGCCAAACATGTATGGATGTTACCAGCGTGGTGCACACACACGCACACGCGTGCATAAACCGCAGCCCACTTGGAACCCGTAGCCGCACACATGCTCGGCACACAAAGACACACATACGCACATGCTGAGTGCTGCTGTTGCTTCCAGATAAGTCTCCCTCTATAGACCAGTGTCTTTGTACGTCAGGGAGAGCAGAAGCAGAGGGTGAAAGGAACTGAGTGCAATGAACTCATGTCGTTAATTTGTTTCAACTCCAAAGACTGAGCGCGAGCCAACCCCCAAATCATTTCGAAACATTCCCACTTCTTCACACCAGTGTACCTCGTCCTGCTTCACACAGCCCTCTCCAGCTTCGCTGTACTCGATTATTTGCCTTTATTTGTTGGTCCCCTCTGTTCTTCTTCCTCTTTCTTCTTTGCTGTCTCAGCTCTGTGTCTCCGTCTTGCTCCTTGTTAGCGAGCATTGTGCTAAAAGGTGATATTAGTGCCTTTCCTGGCGTGCCAGGAATACTAACTCGCAGCTCTCTGGCATTTCAACAGCCTGTGTGTTACCTGGGTTTGTACTGCCAGATTACTTAGGATTACATTTACACAGATACACACTGGTGCACAAACACATTCAGTGACACACACACAGACGTTTCCCTCTCACAGGGGAGCACTCACCCTTACTCACATTGGCAGTTGTTGTTGGCTCACCCCACAGCTGAACCACAATGTTCTGAAGCAATCTTTTACCGGCGTAATTGAAGTTTTTGGTTCGGGAATGAATCACTGATGTGGTTTAATAGTGTGGGCTGTATGTTTTGGGGCAAATAGCAAATTTGCTGTCTACCTCAAAGAGACGCAAAAAAAAAAAAATGAAAGGGATAGCGGAGGGAGAGATCAGAGGAACAGGGGGATGAAGGTGAAGGCAGGAGGAAATGGGTGGCGCTGGCGGGATAGATAGACGAAAAGCAAATGAGCGACGGAGGGATGTGTGCGCAGAGGGAGGGCCGAGGAAGAAAAAAACAGAGGGCAGGAGGTGACGAGCGAACAGGAGGAGGGATCTCACACAGTGAAACAGAGACACGGCCCCACTCGCGAAGATGAAGGGCTACTTTAATTGGGTTTCTGATGCCTGCTTAATCCTATTCTCCATATTAATCCCTTACAATGTACATAATCAAAACAAATACCCCCATGGGTGGGAAGCTGTTAATAGAAAACAGTAATACAGATAAAGAGTGCATGCGGGACACCTGTACACAACCTTCAGGGACACAATAAGGACGTGTCCCAGTCATCGCTCTCCCTCTGCAGTGGTTTGGGTACCAAGTGGGGTTTGAAATCACACTGGAGACTCCTAATGCACATTTTTCCTCCTCGGGATGTATTGTGCTGCTCGCGACGTAATTGCACTGCGATTCTATTCCTGAGCGCTGCTTTATTTCCATGCAAGTGAGCAACAAGTGGAAAGCAAGTCACCTTGCCCAAAAATAAAATTCCATCTCGGGCGCGTCTTTTATTTCAGTTCTGCTGAGAAACACGTATTCCTGTTACCCCGAGTGTTACAGTTCGCTGTGCTGCTACTTATCAGCCTCCAGAGTGGTGCTTATACTTCACAATGCATATAATTTATTTCACTGTTAATTCTTTTTCGCTCTCTCTGGACCGGATTTGCATGCATTTCTCTATCTGCTCTGCCCTCCACAATGCCTTTCAGAGACTGATCAAACTGTTATTCCATCAATAACTTATCCGTCTCGTGGAAAAAACAAACCAAAACACCACAGTGGTTGATATTGTTTTTGATATGTGCGGCATCGCGGTGCAACAAACAGGCCGGTAATCACGAACATTCAGAGGTAATTTTCTGTTTCCTGTTCCAGAACTGAAGGACATAAAAACGCTGTGTTGTGGATGACGGCTGCTGTTGCACGTAGCACACAAACACCCGTTTTTCTAGCATTTACACAACACGGTCTGAATCACATTTGATGGCACCCCACAGTGCGCCTATATATATAAAAGTACAACATGACGCCACAGATGATTATGAGGTATAAAGGAAAATGACAGTGCTTTTCGATATGGACTCTTCTGAAAAATAAGGTTGCTCTGACAGCATTGTGCATTCAGTCTCCGATATTTTGTATATAGGGCACCTTGTGATGAACTTGGCTTTATTCAGCAATCTTCACATATCACCACATAAACAGACAGAGTTACGTTGGGAAGTACTTAGTTTGCACGCTGTTCTGCCCAGCTTCAACAGGTACCTGAGGGAGAGTGTGTGAAAAACCATGCAAGTTTAATGCTGCTGGTTTCTGCAGTAGAACAAAGCCCACTGTGTTGGGTTTCATCTTGCTGCTATATGAAGCAAGTGGAGCATGAGAAGGAGGAGGAAAAAGGTAAGAAAACTGTTTTCTCCCCCAACTGTCTCAGATTTGTCAGTAAATCGCGCCGGTATCACACCAGGTCACCCAGCAGCCTGTGAAATGACTTGTTGATCCCGGGGAAGGCGGGTGTGTATGTCTATGTGTGTCAGCGGGAGTCAGTCAGAGGAGATGCGGCGATACTTCTATCTGCAGGTTCGCCAGAGAGACCTTTTCATGTCAGACCTCACACTGAAATGACCCCGCAGCTCTCGCCTGTGCCAAAACCACGGAGAGTGAGACGGGCGAAAGAAGGAAAAAAACCAGGGGCAGGAAAACAGAGCATTTGAAGCATCAGTGATGTTTGACAAACAAGGAATTATCAGAGAGGGAAAAGGGAGAGTCTCGGGGGACCTAAAACACCACAAGCAACACCTCCCAGATTCCACTCTGTGGACATAAACATTTGCAGAATGTTCTGCTCTAACGATGGCAAATTAGATCGGGGGAAACGGGAGTGAATGCAGAATGGATGGAGGGAAGGAGTGAGTGCTGTCCCCGTGCAAGGGGCCAAATTAGCATGCACAGTAGATCTCTTTTATGGCATTGGCGCTGTCCATGGTGCTGAAAGGATGTGGTTGCACAACGGATAATGTTCTACTTGGACGGCAGGGCGGAAGTGGGAATAAATCTCGGAGGAAAATTGAGATTTCAGCAAGCTATTAGCTTTGTCGTGGCCAACCTGGCAGGAACATCTCAGCCAGAGCTGCAAAGGTGCTTAAAACTGGCCCATTACATCAGAAAACCAATGACCACCATTTATTAAGAAAGTCAATCTAAAAAAACCCACACAATTCTCTTTACAGCTGGAATTCATCTCAGTAAAACATAAAGAAATCCTATGATTGTTTTGTTCTTCATGCACGATTTCAGATACTTGAATGAGGTTGTTCGCCTTTGAAAGGTCGGAACATACGTCCATAAACGGCGAACTAATCGATCTCAGAACGAGATGAATAAAATAAACACCATTACAGGTCTTCGATTGCTTGTTCCTTCAGTCCTAAATGAGAACATTAAGGGCAAATCCTCCGCGGGACCCGGACAACCGGAAGAAAATGTTACCCGTCGAATTTCCATTAAAATTCAACAAGAGGCGAGCTCCGTGAGAGGTGAGATTATTGGCGGGCAGGCGCATGGACACACACACACTGAGGCGCGCGCGCGCACACATACACACACAGACGCGCGTGCGCGCACTTCACAGCTGGTGTGCCTTCCTCCAGCAGAGACTGACAGAAGCGGGGCGACCGCTCTAAGCTGCGCGCGCTCATCTCTCCTCTCCTTCACCGGCGCGTCTTTGACTGTTGACACAAAAACTTTGAAGAGGTGAGCGGAGAGACGTCAAAACGCCGACAAATCACAGCCGACAGCGCGCATCAACCAAGAAGAAGAAGAAGAGGGGGGTGGTGGTGGTGGTGGGGAGGGGGGGAGCGAGAAAAGAACCATCAAGTCCGAGGAAAAGCGCCGGAGCCGGGAGAAAGAGGGAGCTATGCCATCTCCCGCCGAGCAGAGCCCAGTCCTCCTCTGTTGTGTGTCGGAGCTACAGCATGGTGTCTCTTCCTGGACTCGGGACCTACTGCCTCGCCCCGGGGACAGCGCGTCTCCTTCTCCTCTCCGCCAGACCGCTCCTGCTGCTGCTCCTGTCTGCCGCGCTGTGCTCCCCCGAGTCCTGCCTCCCTCACCCGCAGCCTTGCCACATCCTCGCCCGGATCGGACACACCGTGCGCCTCGGCGCGCTCCTGCCGACCCGCCAGCCGGCACGGATACAAAACGCTCTCAACCGCGCCCTGGCGAGCCTCCGGCACCAAAGCGTCGGGGGGACGGACTCGACCACGACCTCCCAGCCGACTCCGCTGCTGCCCTACAACCTGACCCTGGAGATGGTGGCTCGATCCCCCGGGGGAGGGGACCCGGAGTCGCTGTCCCGTAGTGCCTGCCAGGACTTGGTGGTTCGGGGCGTTTCAGCCGTGCTCGCCTTCCCCCGGTCACGGGAGGAGCTGATCCAGGTGGAGTTCCTGTCCTCTTTCCTGGAGATCCCCTTCGTCTCCATCCTGGAGGACACAGAGCCCCTTGTGACCAAGGTATGAATGAATAGTACGTGTGATTGTGTGTTGTCCCCGTGCACCTGTAGCAGCCATCCTTTAAAAAACAAAGCCAGCGTGTTTGTGTATGGATCATGGGTCTCCTGCTCCCTGCACATCACCCCCTCATAAGCAGCAACTCATTCCTGAACATATTTTCATCTGAACCTGTTCCAAAGAGTTGACACTCGCCAGTAAACCTTCGACCGGTCAGCCTGTGGCAAGGATTTTGTTGTCAGAGCCGGGGCAAAGAGCTCTGCAGCAGCTCGAAAATAAAAACTAGCTGAAGGCAAATAAACAGAAGGAAGGGGGAAAAAAGTAATTTTATCAGGGATAATGAGAGCAATTACTACCAAGCCCGGTCTAAAGAATGACTAAAATATGAGTGTCAGGAACAGAAACGCTGGAAATATACAAACCCGGGTAATTGATGCCAGAGATTAAAAGGCGATTCGGTGTCTCGGAGTTTAACTTCCATCACTAAACGCCTTCTTCCAGCAAAGTCCGATGCTCAGTGTGAGCTCAGCTGAGCTTTACGCGTGAACCTGCGGGCCCAAGGCATGCATGTTTAATTTGTGGTAGCTCTGCCTTGGTACTGGGCTGAACCCTGAAGCAAAGTCATTTTTTTCTATTTAAGCCCCCCTCTTTCTGTGTGTGCGTGTGCGTGTGTGTGTGCGCGCGCGTGCGTGCGTGTGCGAGCGGCGTCGGTAGTTTGGTATGCTGGGATGGATGCGTGTGCATAATAGATGTCTAAAGATGGTTGCTGGCACCGCTGAGTGAATCTGAACTGTTGAGATATTGATAGATTGATGTGGTGAGGTATCCTTGTGCAGCTGTGTTTGTGGCTATGTTGGGTGCAATACAGGGATGTACCTGTGTAGCTACATCTATGTAAAAATGAGGTGGCCAATGAATGTGCGTGTGTGCGTGTGTGTCATGTTAGTATTCCCAGCAGCAGTGGAGCTGCTTGCCAGTCAGTCAATCCAGCGCCAGTCATATCCGCCTCTATCCAACTGAGCAGCCAACTGCATCTCTCCAACACACACACACATTGGAGTGTACACACTCTTGCACAGGGGCAACCAAGACACACACACACACACACACACACACACACACACACACACACACACACACACACAAACCGGCACGTGCACATAAAGAGGACTTTCAACTTGCACGCAGGTTCAGCTGAGGCGCGTACACGCTGGCACGCCGGCTGAACTAAGAGGCGGCATCGGGGAGGCAAAGAGGGAGGAGAGGGGCGAAGATCTATAGTTTAAGTCTGAAATCTTTGTCCTGTCGCGTCTCTTTGTCAACAATGGATTGCTTATTCGATTTCAATAAAGCTGGCATGAATGAGAAGTCAAGCCACTTGACGAATGTGTCGGCAACGCGAGGAGATAAGCAGGGGAGAGTAGAAGACGAGGGGAGAGAGAGAGAGAGAGAGGGAGGGAGAGAGAGTGGAGATATGAGGAGAGGGAGGGAAAGGGTGGGCTTGGGAAGAGAACAGGGGCTTTTTTTGAGCTGTGGGAGGCCTTTTGGTTCTTCAGAACTCTGCCAAGCAGTCAGGGGGCAAAACAGAAACAACCATCAGTCTTTTCTTTGTTTCTCTGTGTGGGAGCTCTTTAGTATTTTTAGCAATAATTTCAAGCAGCATTTCTGCACAAAGCGTTCCCTGTTCTCGTTGCTTCAGTGTTTATGCTACAGAAAGGAAACACAGTTCAGCCTTATATTTTCTTTCCTCAGCGTCAGACTCGTCTCTTGTGATGTATCGACAGCGCTCCAGCTCTCCGGCCACAGTCGCACTTGGAATTAGCAGATGGGACGGACGCTGCGTGCGGCTTCCTCCTGATGACTAAATAAGCGCCCGTAACTTCCCATGAATCAGCAGGACTCCCCAGAATGATGCGATCAAGAGGATACAATGAAATTAAAACGGCAACTTTGCAACTAAATTGTAATAAAGACGAAGTCTGCACATAAATCATTTCACTAATCTCTCAATACGCGATTGGAATTAGGAGCTGTAGAACCAAATTGTCTCGTCGATTAGTCCATCAGTTTTATCAGCTGGCGAGCAGAGATCACAATCCTGACGGCTGCGTCTCTGCTTGTCATAAAACACGTGTTTTTTTTTAGGCTGTCGATCTCAGAAGATTTCCCCATTGTTTACCTCTCTGCTCCCATCTTGCGCCTCGTTAATATTTCGGCTAGTGCCGAGGGTTTTCAGACCGGCGTGCAGAGAAAGTAACTTTTTATGGCTGTGGGAAATCGCCAAGGCCATTCCTCACCATTCCTTGACAGATTGGGCACTGAAATATCGATCAGTTTACAACAAAAAATACACAATTTCTTTAATGTCAATAAAAGGGTAATAGTTGCAGCCCTTAAAAAAAAACACACAAAAA
Organism: Malacoctenus tetranemus; assembly: GCA_032274765.1. Classification (NCBI taxonomy): domain Eukaryota; kingdom Metazoa; phylum Chordata; class Actinopteri; order Blenniiformes; family Labrisomidae; genus Malacoctenus; species Malacoctenus tetranemus. The sequence continues at coordinate 8,268,363 of JAUESF010000048.1, forward strand.
AGGGTCTGAGTTTGAGTCGGAGCGGCCGGTGAAGGATCGTTCCTGTGTGTGTTTTCCTTTTGAAACACTCCAGGGTGCATCTCTATAGAAATGGTTCAAGGTGAGAAATAAAAAGAGGCTGGTAGGAGGTGGGCCCGGCTCTTAAACACACACCGAGGGCACCGACGAGTGGGTTAGGTCAACAGGGAGCAGCCTGTACAAACAGGTAACACCACGCTGGTTTCAGTGCTGATAGCAAAACGCATAAACACGAGATATCGTTCTAATTAAAAACGCTATTTACATTTTTGGCATCAGGAGGGAGGAGAGCTCCTGAGGTGGAGGAGGAGGAGGAAGGAGGTTCTGGAGAGGCAGACAAAACAAATGGCGCGTCCCAAAAAAAAAAAAAATGGCTGTGTCTGTCTCGGATTGATCCAAACGAGGAGCAGGAGGTGTTTTTGTTCGCGTGTGCGAGGGGGTCTTTCCCCTGGAGTGTTTTGAAATTGTGGATTTTTTATTCTGCTGGGTTTGGGGAATTGAGCCCAGTTTTTTTTCTGTATGTGGCAAAACAGATACTGTCCCTGGACAACTGGCAGAGACAGACACAGACGCACAGGGAGAGAGAGAGTGCGAGACAGTCGCAAATATGTAAAAAGTCGTCCCTTTTTTTTTCCTTTCTTTCCTTCCTTTTCTGGCTGTCACCTAAATTTTCCACACATTTTAAGACGCCACAGAAATAATAGGTGACTTGTTGAGTGTGATTCACTCGCAGCCTCTGAAGACTCTGTCAAGGTCAAAGAACATGTCCAAGAGGATGGTCGTTCCGAGAGCGAACCAGCGTGAGGCACTGTGTTATTTCTCCTTCCCGTCAGTTTTGCTTCGTTCCCCCAATTGCACGTTTCACGTGGAGATGTTTCTCGTTGGGTGTGTCGCGCGGCGCGGCGAGGCACTTTCCAGAGACCGCGATGACAGACATTTCCCAGTCTCGGTGCAACCCTAAACCAAGCCAACCAGCTGTTGAAGAGCTGTCATCATTATGTAAATCTCTCACCGAGTACTGTCACACGAAGTTCTCCATTGTCAAAATATTGCGGTGTCACAGAATCGGGAGGTGAGGGGGGCGGGGGGGGGAGTGTCGCCCGGGTGACGACGCAGAGACAACGAAGGACACGGACAGATGGCGGGGGGAGACAGGAGGCGCAGACGGAGACTGGGGGGATGGGGGGGTCGGCGGTCCGTCTGCAGTCTCCCGCCTCTTGCTTAGTCAGACCGAGCTTTGGGACCGGGCGATGCGTCTCTGTGAGGAAGTGCTTATTCCTCCCTCCCTACTTAAGCTAATTAGAACCACCGTGTGACCCCGAACTGTAAATCTCCGCCGTCCATCTACGGCAGGCAGGGCGGGAGGAGTGGCGAGGAGAAAGGAGGAAGGAGTGGAGAGGAGAGGAGTGGGGGGAGGAGGGGGGGGGGGGTAAAGGAAATGGGCTTCTAATTGTCGTTAGGGCCATTAAGGGCATTTGGGCAGGTGACTTATTCACCAGTAGCTTTCCAAGCAGAGGGGGTAAGATCAATGAAATTGTGGCTGTTTGATGTTGTTAAAAAAAAAAGCCAGAAGAACCTTCATTACCACTGAAGTGAATGAGATGGCCTGCTGTATTTTTGCTCACTGGTGCATTGGGATCTGTCGGTAATAGTAGCATCATCTTTCCAAAATGAAACAATTTGTTCGCTGCAATTTACCAAAAAATGTAATTGAAAAAAAAAACCAACAACCAACAACTGGCTGTGCATTTTAATGCGCCCGCCCCCCCCCTCCCCTTTTTAAAGCGTGGCCTCACCAAACAATTCTCCATTTGCTGATAACATCACAGGAATTATTTCGTGGATCATGATTCCTATTTCGGAAATGTATTAGCAGGCAGAGCAGAAGGAAATGGTTTTTGCTGATTCCTGAGTGTGATTAGGTGAGAGGGGTGGTATGGTGTGAATTCATTATTTGTCACTCTTCACAGTGGAGGCTCGCGATGCCGCCGCTCGCTTTCCGGGACGGCAGCGCGCTCGACACCGTTGAAACACACCCTGAAATTCCTCCATAAAGCACAACGTACAAGACACTATTTCACACCGTCTCATCTGAATAACAACCATTTTTCTTTTCTCTTTGTAGTTCACTTACCTCTATTATTTCCACATGAATTTCCACTTTCTATTATATTCCCGACAATACAGGAGAGTATTTTAGTCCCCCTTTGAGAGTCCTGCCTTGTATTCTCGGAGTGCCGGCACAAAGCCACTTCGCCTGACCTCTTTAACCTGCTCTTGTTGTGATGCTTTTGTTTTTTGCTCTTGCTCATAATTAGATTTTAATCTGCAACGGAGCTTATTTTGCTGCTGAACTCCAGTCCCCGTGAATCGCTACATTAGCCGAATGACTAAACCTCAAACGTTGATGCCATTACCCCTTATTCTACACCATCATCGCGCCAATACACACTTGTGTGCTAATATTGTGTATTATTCATGAGCGTTCCTGCTGTTTGTGATTGGAAATAACCTTTATTGTTTTGGAGAAAGAAGCGACTTTCCCCCCTCCTGCAATCTATCCATCCTGCGTTCTTTCATTAAGTCACTTCTTTTTTTTTTTTTTTAATGACATACCTCATTCTGCTTAGTAAAATGAAGATTAGTACAGTAAAAAACCCAATTTGCGACTTTGAATGAAATTACATTTTAATCCCGGGACCCTGCTGAATAAGACGCATTGTGGCTCGGAGCGAGCCCCCCCCCTCGCTCTCAGAGGACACACATACTGCGCATGCACGGACGCACACTTGCGTTCCGCGCGCACCGCGCCCACACAAATGTATACGCGCGTATATATAGTATTCGCGCACACGCATACAGTGTCTGCTCTTTGCTCACTAAAGGTTATTAAGCCTAATGAGGCTTTCCGAGGCCACGCTGCCTTTAGTGTTTTCTTTGAGATGATGAGGGGATTTGTGCCCGGACCCACAGTGGAATAAGCGAGTGGGAAGAGACGGGGGGGGGGGGACAAAACTTGTGCGAACCGGGGCTCGCAGGCAAACTGACAGCTTGAGACAAGCAGGCCACTTAATGCAAACAGCTCAAAGCTTTTTCTTTATTAGTGCTTCGATGACAGTTCGGCGCGGTCTCGACTGAGCCAGATTAATTGAGCAGAGCTGAAACAGCGAAGTATGTATTACCAAAAGGACCGTGGGCCTGTTGGAGTTGCTCACGATGGCGTTTGAGTTAGCGTTCCCCATGTTTGGCTCGTTTTTGGCTCGTGTTGTTTTTTTTTTCTTCGCCCCCCGGTGAAACGAATGTCTCCAGTAGTTTCACACCGATTCGATGTTTTTCTCTTTTTCGAGACATAAAAAAAGTAAATTAGCCGGCCAGTGATGGATCGACGCGGCGAGGGGAAGAAAGGACCGCGTGCATCGGGGAGAGAAGGAGATGTGATTTTCATTATACTGAGTTAATAGAGGGATTGATGAGGGTATGTAGGGATGAAGGAATGAGGGATCAAGGAATGACTTGGTGGGGCTGAGAGGGGGAGTGTGATCGGAAAAACAAGAGAGGGGGGGAAATGCGAAGAAATCCGGTGGCAGGAAACGGGAGCTGGAGGTTGCGATGATGACTACAGCGGGGAATTGAGAGAAGAGTGATGGAGGAAGAAAGGTGCTGCATGTTGGGATTGATTAAGAAAAGGTCGCATCAGGTGGAGACTGGGGAAATCGAGTGGGAAGGAAACATCGCGGAAAAAATCGAACGAGGAATATATGTTTTAAAAAGAGAAAAAAGGAAGAGCGTCGGGGAGGGATCGGGACGCGAGGAAGGAAGTCAGCAGTTGTCAATAGAATGAGAAAAGGTAGAATTGGGGAATCAAAACAGAGACGAGGCGTTTTTGAGGAGAAATGGCTGGAGATAAAAGACGGCATCGACGGAGTCGGGGAGATCGAAGTTTGCGGGGGAGTGGAGGCGGGACGGGCGAGGGAGGATGACGGCGTCGGAGGGATGACGGGAGGCCGGGGCCGTGTGCTTCCTCTTCCATTGAAGAGTCTGATGGAGGCGGTTTTATCTGAACGGCGCCGGTTCATTAGAGGATTAGTGAGTGATAACTCGGAGCTATCTGTGATTGAAAAACACCCTCACATCAACATGTGCGCACTCATACAGATAAGTAGATGCATACGCACACTCCAACACATTCACACAAACACAACCTGTTCACACTCTATAGTTTGTTCTCATGCAAACTTATTCAGCACACTTGCTTGCCCTGAAACTTTCCTCCAAAAGTTGATTTTTCCCCCCTTTTCCATAGCATCAGACGTTGTGCAGCTGCCATTTTTTTGCGCGTACGCTCATGAGAATTTGTGTCATTGTGTTACAATATGTGGCTACTGAGGCAGAACACCAGAAATCTGGACCAGGTGGGCTTCGGCGATAAGGGCAGACTTGGAGACCAAAGTAAGGGCCTTTGGAGGCTCCCATAGGTGCAGGTCAGAGGTGAATGACAAGCAGACGGGAGCGGCAGACACGGAGACAAGGCGGGGGGGGGGGGACGGGTGAGAGCGACCTGTGCTGATGTGAGATTAAACAGATGCTGACAGATGGCTGTGGGACATGGTTGAGTGAGTGCCAAAGCGACAGGTTAGCCAAACACCCACGGAGAAGATGAGGAAGTGGAGTAAACGTCCAGGATGGAGGGGAAAAAAAGCGGATTGCGAGGAACAAAGGGCAAAGAGTAAGTCAGGAGTACGACATGGATCCAGATGCACACTTGGACGGCGAAGGAAAGATCAAAAAATTAAGGACTGCAATAAATAAAAGCCCGAGATAAAAGAAGACGAGAAGAAGACCCCGGAGGTGTCAGAGGATGTGACGAAGCAAAAAGCTGTCAGAGACGGAGTTATTTGAGGGATGGCTGAAGTGTAGACGGAGGCGGGGGGGGGACGACTGAAAGATGGCACACCCCAAGGTAACTTCTGTGTTCCTTCCGGGATATTTATGTTGGGAGTTGGCACGAAAACAGGCATGATTTAAAGCCCATCTGGATGGGCTTTAACACCACCTGCCCACCGAGGAACGGCTCTCTGTGAGGAGAGACACAACAGTGCACGGGTGACACCGGCGCACGCCCACAAACATGCGTCGTTACACCGTTTACACGCAGGAAAATGCTCCCCATTTTTTTTTTCCGAAAAGCGGCTTCGCTCCAGGTGGGACGCTGTGAAATTAAACAAACATCATGGCAACCTTTGGTGCAACACGCTGAGGCAATCCTTCTTCGCAGGAGGGCGAGGTTTGCCTCGCCCGACCTGCGCGCGAGTCTTCCCTGTCTGCTACATGTGTTTTACATGATGAGGACAAGAATAAGGGCACAAACTCCATCTGTAATAATGAAGCGCTGCGGCGCGGGCCTGTCGCAGCTTCGCCGGGCCTCCCAGACTTCGAATACCAAAGGTTGGGGAAGAAATCACTTCCTCTTTGTGTAGGGAAGCGTGAGCTATAACTACAGCCATCCCCCAGCTATAGCGGTTAAGTTAGCCGGCTCGCATGGTGTAGATTGTTATGGAAATGTGGAACATGTACGGCATTAATGCTGCCAAGGCTTTGACCTCATCACTCCTCACAAGGAAACACTGAGCTCAACTCAGCGGGGAGCGGGGAGTTAGTGTTGGTGTGTGCAGGCATGCAGCGAGAGAATCAGCAGCGCACTGATGCCTTAAGTACATGCACGGAGATTGAAAGGGTTTGGTGTGTGCGTGTGCGCGCGCGCGTGTGTGCGCTGCTGTCAGAGCAGTGTGTGACGTGAATGTAGTAGCCGTCTCGAGTCGAGCGGCTTCAGGATTAGCTCATCTCTTTTATTTGTGCTCGTTGAGAGAATCCATTGAGATTACAGGGTCTGTTTCCAATGCACATGTTGGACGACAGTGTAAACAGCCAGCTGCGGCTGCGCTCAACCATTAACAATTTACAACACTGCGTTTGGGGAATACTGTTGCTCGTTCGTGGTTTGCGAACCACTTTGAAGATAAAAGCGAAATCCTACCTGAAGAAAATACTCGTTTTTATGTATCACTTTGATTTCACGGTGTTGCAGGACCTGGTGAGTCATTGGCAACTTAAAAGTCTCCCACCTAAACGAGGTCGCGCCGCAATAAGCTCTCGCGTTGGAGCTGCAGCTGGTCAACAGGTTGTCCTGTGACAAAGTGGTTTTGCGCAAACCCCCAATAAGTTTCCCTCATAATTCCCACTGTGGTGGCGTCGTGGCGTACGGTAGTAATGGGCTAAATTATGGAGCGCCGAGAAGCCACGCAGGGAACAACAGATAACGGTGGAGGCCTCCCATCTGGTTAACTGGCTGTTGGAGTCATTTCGGAACAAATTACGATGTTGACATCTGTATTAAATATTCAGAGCGACTGGAGAACGCCAGCATAGAGGGCAGTATAACTGCCATAAAGCACCGGAAATTTCATTACTTCCTTCAGGTTAATAAAATTGTTTTCATTTTGTGGAAATATAACTCAAAACACTAAAACTAAGTTTCTGGACTTCCTCGTCATTTTAGAACTGAAGTAATAAAGGACAAATTATTTTTAAAACTGACACATAAAGCCAGATTTAAGGAAGTAAGGGACACATTGTATATTAGGTTAATTGTCTTATTGGGCGGCGGAAGGGGACGCTGGACAGACGTATTGAGATGGACAGTCAGGACGATGCAGAGGAAGCCAACAGGGTCTGCACAGGGACGACTCTAATGATCAGGAAACAAAGTAGACTTTGAACACTTGTTTTGTTGGTTCATGTCCCAACAACTATTGCAGAGGAGGGGGGGTGTGGATTATTCAACCTTTATTCAACCTTAACTCTCTAATGAGCCCAGCCATCGGGGGCAGGTTGTCATGTTGTCTAACTTTTGGTACCGTCTATGATCCAACGTGAGTGAAAACAGGCTTAATTAGAGACATGATTTGCTTTCTGTCATTTGTTTGAAATCAGATCAAACCACACAAAAAAATGCCACAATACACCCCTCTGACATCTCTTTGCACACCCCTACACACAGATAAATGCACGCAGCGCAAAGTAGAAACACACACACGCACGCACACACTCGCGCTCCCCTCTGTAGCATTCCTCTAATCCCCCACAACTGTAATTGTCTCGATTGACATATTGCTGTGAATGCAATTACGGACAAACACACTTCCGTGAGAGCCGGAGTGAGACGCACACTTCCCCACACCCAGAAATGTCAGCGGCAGTCACATTTCTGCCCCCCACACATGCATGGATACGGACTCAGTCGGACGGTATCTGGGAGCATCCATCATAAGCAAGCAGTTGTCATTTGTTGGGAAAGACTCGCCTCTCCTCCCCTGCTCCCGCTTTGTCTCTCTCCCTTCCTCAAGTATTGACCTCTGTGTTTGGTAGCTGCCTCCATAAAGCAGAGCGAAGCAGAGCAGCAGATAAATCCTGAGTGATACCCCAGGACGACTGCAGGAGCAGAGGAAACGTCAAGATGATCTGATATTCATATGCACGACATCCAACGCATAAATACGGTTTATGAGTCAGACGCGCTACAACCGATTCCAGGGGTGTCACTCGACGACGCGAAGCGCGTGCGTGCACGAGGCTCGTAGACGACGAGTGCACGTGCGAGGGAAGGGTGACGGAGAAAGAAAAGGAGTAGACGCGGAAATAAAGAGGAAGGTGCGATCGTGAAACGAGAAGTGGGATGTGATCAATTTTCTCCCCACATCGCCCTTCAACGCCAAAAAAAGGACAGAGCGTCCTCCAGATAGCGCGAAAGCAGCTTCCTGTCGTACTTATCTCGTGCCAAGTCACGCTAGAGAGCCGAGCAATATTTCACTCTAATTCAGGTCAGTCGCGTGCATATATCTTGCACGGGGGAGGGGGGGGGGGACCCGTTCACGCTGCCCGGGGAGAAATGAAGAACGGCGTCGAGTTACAACTCTTTGCGGCACTTTTTTTTTTCGAGACGCGTCGCGCCGCCAAGAACAGACGGCTGTTTGGATAAAATGACAAATACGGCGAAACACAAAACAAATCACGTTTTTGATGCGTTCTTTATGCCTGAATACTGTGTCTCCTCCAAAACAAATTCTGGGCTGTGTTGGGACATTGAGACAATATTTGGTGAAGGGAGGAGAGAGAGAAGGAAAAACAAGAAAGAAGCTACCTTTTTGCGTTATAAAGAGGCTGTTGTAGCAGAGAAACGAGCAGAATCAATAAGTTGTGAAGTACCTCAGGCAAGGAAAACCAGGAAGGAGCACTGAGGGTTTTTAATTGAGTAAAAGCGAATGGACAAGCATCATTTTTTCATTATTTTTTAGTTGAAATGTCTTGTGATATTGCTTGCCCCCCCCTTCTCTTCTCTGTTTATGAGAGGTAAAGTGGCCTCACATGAGTTTATATTAGGTTAAGTTTTTAGCTGAAGGTGGGCAGCTTATTTTATTTTTTTTCCCCCAGTTATGACACTAGAGTGAACACGCACTGAGGCGTGCAGGTGGGACGGTTTGGTAGAAATATCCTTTTCAGGCAGGACAGCCTGGGCAAAATGGTTGGTTGGAGACGTCTTCTTCAGGCGGCTCGGCGCCGACCACGGCCGAGTGAGACTTGTCAGGTATAAAATTATACAGAGGACGGGAGATTTCAGTTTCTGTCGATACGCCGAGGGAAGAACCGGTGCAGAATCTGTACTCCGGTGAAGAAAAAAAAAACGTGTGGTGACCTAAGACCTCAGAGAGTACTGCAGTGTACTGCAGTGTGCGTGGTATTTTGTTTACGAGCTGTAAAGCAGAGGCGTTCGAGAGAGGACGTGAAAACGAACCTTCAGATCTCTGTCCAGAGAAGCCGTGATCAGGCAGGACGGGCGACGAGGCCGCGTTTTAAGTTGGTTCAATAAAACTGTCACATACGGAGGTCCAGAAAAGAGCACAGTGGGGTGCAAAATAGGCAACACAAACCGTACGTGTTGCTCAAGCAAATCAAACCCCAGCTTCACTTCAGTGCTAAACACGTCGCTGCGAGTCGGGGGGATTTTAATTCCCTTTTTTATTTCCCACTTTTCTTAAAACTCCCGCGTTTCATTCAGAAAACACACACAACTGTTTCAATTTCCAGTTTCTGCAAAACTAATAAATAAACATGAAAAAACTTCTTCTGTCAAATATTCATTCATTGATCAAAAACTACGATTAATTAATATCCAAGACTCAAATTAATTACATTAAAAAAAATGTTTTGGATGGAGTCCCAACACTGGTGAATTTGCTTTACAGGCTCCAAGGTGCGAGATAACTTCAGTCAGAGGGAAACAACACACCTCAGCCAAGGCGCTGAAACGCTGGAAATGTGTTGCTCTGCGATTAGCAGCTCGAAATCTTGAATATAGACTCATATTCACATCATTTGAATTCATGCAGCATTGTAGAAGTTGATCATTTGTTGGTCTTCACATACAAGTCACCAGAGATGTTTGGGCGTCCCTCTTCTCTGGCCACGTGCGCTCCACGGTCATCCAGCAGTGTTGGGGATTTCTTTATTTATTTATCTCAGCTTGTTTGTCTTCCTTTTTTTGGCCGAGGCTACAAAGCGAAGCTTATGAGTCAGCAAAGCAATCACTGGCGTTGGACCTTGCGGCCGCGGTCCCCCCCCCCCCCCAGACTTTGTTCAACAGCGTTAATTTTCCAAATGGCGCCGTCGTACAGTCGCACAATCCACTGGCAGGCTCGCGGAGCTCCGGTTAGAGGACGCCTGATGGAGCGGGACGCGCGCGATTTGTCCGCCGCCGCTCTGTGTCACGCTCAAACGTCGCCGCTGGATCAGCAGCCGGCTGCAGGGCGACTGCCAAGGCTTTTTCCCAGCAGTGGCGGAGCGGGCGCCAACGTTTTGTGTGCCCGCGTCTTTTGTCACAACGCTGGACGTGACAAAGGGTTGGGGGGTTTTTTGGGCGATTCGTGTGCGAGTTCAAAAAAAAATGTGTTTCCCCTTTTGTTGTTGCATTGGTTCGCCCGCGTGCTGTGTGCTGGGCTCGTGGTGTGAAGAGCTGAGTTAAAAGGTGGGTTTTTTCCGGGATCACATGTTTCTCTGCTCACTGAGTAGTGGTTAGCAGCCTTGGCTCACATGGACAGGAACCCTGGCTTGATTGCAGAGAACAAATTCCTACCAAGTAGATCTGACGTATTCCACATCACAAATATTACATCACACTTAAGTGATAATCACCTCAAAACAGAATTTTTTTCTATTATTTAAAGATCTTTTTTGTCTTGTGTCAAGAGTGGATTTGTTTCATTGGCAATTTTTAGGCATATTTTAAGTCGATTGCTGCTTGTACAAGATTTCATTTTCCATTTGGAGTAATCTGAATATATCTGTCAACGCAACAAGCGAAATTCTGTCTTAAAACGAGACAAACGCTTCTCTTCTCAGTGACGTCTTATTTCAAGTGCAGTCAGATCATTTTGACCAGAAATGAGTAAAATCTTCTTGGTAAGATGTGTTTTTTTTTTGCATGTGAGGCTTCCCGTTGGCTCTGTGTTGCTCGGGGTTGTCTGCGTGTGTGTGATCGACTGTCACTCTGTGTTGGCCCAGTGATGAATTGTCAACCTGTGCAGAGCGCGCCCCTGCCTTTTGCTTATTGTCAGCTGGGATCGGCTCCAGCTCCGTGACCCTCGGTTACACAAAGCCAGGCGCGGAAGATGGATGTCGGCGACGTCGGTCTCTAACAGATTGTTCTGGCCAGTCGTCGTGAACATTTTTAATTTGCAGGAGTCGCTTAAAAAAAAATCCCTCGCTCACGCCGAGTTTGACTTCCGTCGACTTTGAGAAAGCCTCTTGAGCGAATCGTTTCGCCGCCGAGGGAGATAAAAACGAGTTCAAAATGCAAAGTTGTGCCGTAATCAAATGTGCGACAATCAGTTTCCTGTTTACACGTCGAGCCGGCTCGTTAGCATTTATCTGGAGTTGCGTCTCTGGCCTCTCCTCTAATGAAAGTCCAAAGATGCACTTTTGTTTCGGGCGTTTCAGTTCCTGCCAAGTCCTGAGGAAAAACACTGGGATGTTTAGCTGCTCCAGCGCGCCCGCGACTTGTGCACGCTTGTCTGCCTGCCATTTGGTGCTGGGCAGGTAGCGTGGAGCGATTTTTATCTGAGCTTTAAAAAGAAAAGAAAACAAAAAAGCCCCAAAAACAACAGCTGTGTTTTTTGGGGGCTTTTTTTTCTCCCCCGACGATGGAAACGAGGTTGACGAAAGAAGAATTTGAGATAAAAGAGTCTAAAAAGCAACGCAGAGCTTCGGGATATTTCCGATTTGAGTGATAATTCTCTGCGGGTTTGTCACTTTGAGCGACACGTTTCACATGTTAATCCGATGCACCGCTGATTTAAAAATAATGAGTGAAACTTTACACTGTTTCCAACTTTATTTATAACTTTTTCTTTACAAGCGTTGAAAGCTGACCTATATATATATTTCATGAAAGATTCAGAAATATTCGCCTTCAGTAATCCAATTCAGTTGTGGATTACAAACAAACAACAACAACACAGCCGTGTGTGAGTGTGCTATAGGTCATATCGTATAAGAAGTGCTGGTCAGTTGTAATTCTTGCTGGCACTTAAAGGATGAGATATTGATCGCTGCGCGCAGAACTTATTTTCCCCGCGTTACGTAAATCAGTTTGTGATTGACGGCTCCTGAACCAGAATCTCCCCGTCTCATCGACCTGCTTCATCAACATACTTACCTTCTTTCCGCAGCCCACCGGTGGGTTCACCCCCTTTTTTTTTTTTTTTTTTCGAATTAGCATCAGCCGCGTTTCCGAGAGCTCTTATTAACAGTGGACGTCATCCAAAAGCTAATAATGCTGCTGTTTTTTCTCTCTATATCATGCCCGAGATTGCGCCCGCCTAAGTGATTAGTTTTTTTTTCCTCGCTCCGGACGGAATCGCTCGGAGGTGGATTGTGTCGGGGAGCGCAGGAGGTCCTCGAGAGGAAAGCATTCAGTCCTCCAGCTATTTAATTATGAGGGCGGCAGACCCCTGGGTGCACGGCTTCATTCTCCCACCACGCCGGCTCGCTAACAAACTCCACTGAGTGCCTCTGATTGATCTGAAGCCATTTGAGGTGGCCGTGAAAAGACAAAGGCAGTGACAGAAGGAGGGGAAGGGGAGAGGAGGAGGGGGGTGGGAGGGGGAGGGGAGGGGGAGGGGGCGGGGGAGGGAGGGGGAAGGCAGGAGGGCGCAGGCAAGAAAGATGGACGGAAAAAGAGCGAGAGAGGGATGTCAGCAGGGGAGGCAGCGAGAGAGAGAGAGAGGGAATGAGGGATGAGGGCGAGCGTGGCAGGGATGGATGGCTGGAGAGGCAGGTGGAGGGAAGGGGGGGAGGGGGGGAAGGCGGGGGGACGGTGGTGTCTTTACTGGCACAGCAGTTTCCCGCGCACGCAGCGTCCGCACGGCTAGAGACGGACCCAAGAGGTGCGTTTACACACACAAAAACACACTTTGTTAAACTGTTGTTTCGGCCTTACACAGTATCCGGGGAGCCGCGCGGAGGATGTATTTGCATAAGTGGGTATTATACTCTGAGCCAGTGGACAGTAGCGATGGCTAAAGCAGATAAGATAAAGCTTTCATTCTCGCTCCCCCACCGGTTACCACACACAAACGTCCCATTTATTGCCTACTCGGGGTTTTCCTCCCCCCCCTTCTTTTTCACTCAGGGCAGGAAAAAAATCCCTCTTCCTGCGTTTTCAACTTTGTCTCCCTGCAACCATCTCCACCAAACAAACACATTCATCCTGTATATTTGTTGTGCAGCTAAGGTTGTTTTTTTCTTTTCTTCTCTTTGCTCCCTCAAACTCCTTCCTCTTATCTGCTTTACTTAACTCCCAGTGTGAGAACTTTTTCAATTATCCCCGCCTCTACCTCGGAGGGTTAGGGACGAAGGCACTGTTTTGGCAGGATAAAGAGTCCGCAGAGGAGCAGGGTGGAGTGGGGGGGGGGTGGGGGATGGGGTGGGGATGGGGGGGAGAAGGGGGAGGATGGAGGATGGAGGCTGGAGGCTGGAGGGAGAGGGAGGGGAAACGAGAAGTTAAGGGAGAGATTCCGCAGTGACTCCGTTCCAACAAGTCATCTTTCATTTTTTATGGCTTCAATCAAGTGTCCTTGAAGCCTAAACACACTCGGACCGCGCACTCCGGCGCTGGCGAGCGCGCCGGGATATCTTTAAGTATCGTACCTGCTCTAAACAGAGTCTGCACAAATTTTAACGGCCGTCATTTCGGTGCTGTCGTTTATTAGCGGCGTCCGGTTTCGACTCATTTTTGGCACAAAGACAAAAAAAATCATTGACATCCTCTCGTCCCGCCCCCCCCCCCCCAACCCCCCGTTGCTCTCTGCAAGTGTGCCTTTCTCTTGTATCGCCTCCCACACGTTTTCCCCTCCTCTTCCTCCACCTCTCTCTTTCTCTCCCAGTCTCGCGCTCCCTGTCTCTCCCTTGGCAGGAGACCACTGCAGTCTGTCACACAGTGTGCAATATGGTACAGATTGGAATCACTAAAAGGGTCTCGCTCCAGGCCCCCCCCTCCCCCACCACCACCACCACCACCTCCACCTCCCCTCTCTCTGCCGCCCGCTGCGTGCATGTGTGTCAGAGGACATGCACGCGGGAAAGAGAGACAACTGTAAACTTGCCGAGGATGTAACCTTGCCCAGAGAACTCTGGCGTCAGAAAGTCAACCGTCGCCTTTATGTTTGTTCCAGCGCAGTTACAGAGTTATAGGAGTGTGTAATTCCATCTGTCAGAGTCCACCTCGCCGGCATGCTCCCCAAAACGCGCCCGCGTGTGTGTGTGTTTATCCGTTTGTGTGTGTGTGGTTTTTTCCCCCCCCGAGTGTCCATCTACAGTAAGAGCACGCACAGCGGGGCTTCCTGCTCCTTCAGGCGCCCCCGATTCCTCGTCCCATATACATCCCTCTCTTTCCTATTAAGACTCGCCTTCTGCCTCCTCTCTGTTTCTCTCATTCGTCTATATATGTGAAGTACATCGGATTAAGTTTGTAATCAAAAGCACAAATACTGCGCTCGTGCTGCAGTATGAC
>JAUESF010000048.1:8282602-8301047 GCA_032274765.1 Malacoctenus tetranemus
CTGCGCCTGGTCTCCCCCGGGCCAGGTGTTACCCAGAACCCCCCCCCCCCTCCTCCTCCTCTCCTCCCCACCTCCTCACACCTCCCCCTTCCCCACACACTTCTCCCCACCTCTCCTTTTTGGTCCGGCCATCGCCTCTACTCTCCATTTTTGATTCGCCTCCCTCTCCCTCCTATCGGGCTCCTCTCGCCCCTATTTTCCTCCTACTCATTTCCCACCTGTATGGGATTGCTGTTCAGAGCCATCGAGCCCAGAGCTTGTAATACCCTGACCAGAGTTATTTAGCTGCGCTATGACAGGTAGGGAAATGAAATCACCACTTGTGTGTGTGGTGTGAGTGTGTGTGTGTGTGTGCGTGTGTGTGTTTTTCGTTTCGTTCCCCTTTACTGTTTCTCCTTCCCATTTATGAGACCCTGCTGCAGGGCTATTTTTAGTCTGCTGCCACCTTCTCACTGGCTTGTAAAACCCGACCGCCAGACGCTCACTTAGGCAGAAATTCTTCATCATGATTGCGAGATTGATGAATGATTTTGTTATCTGGAGTTGAGTTTTGGCATGAATAAAAGAAAAACACACACACACACACACACACACACACACACACACACACACACACACACTCCTTTGTGTCTCGCATGGTTTGCCGCTTTATTGCTACTTTAGGAAAATATCACAAACCGGAGAGGTTTGTTTTTTTGAATCCAAACCAACTTTGTGCTGATGACGGATGATGAATCGATCAGTTGGATTTTTTAGGTCACTCTGTTGTGTGCTGCTAGCAGTGGCAGCTATTTTCTCGAGGAGTTAATGATGCCGTCGCCGTCTTCAGTTGGTCCGTTAGCTCAACCCTGTGGTCCACAACGGCATGTCTGAAAAAGTTTTGGGAATAATTCGTCACGATGGGATTTTTTTTCTTTCTTTTAGCAAAAAGTCCATTTGGATACCCCCCCCACTCCCTCCAAAGATCAACAGATGGTTTTATTCTTCTACAATCATCTTGAATTTTGTGGCAGAAGCGAATCTCACAACTGTTTGCACTTGTTCTTCTTGTGATTAGTCTGAAATTAAAGAGGAATGTGGTGAAGCTGATTGTTATGACACACTTATTATGATTATTATGCTCCGCTACATTGTTGACCAATCAGACGGAGCCCTGCTACGCTAGTTGCCCCGCCCCCACCATGATGGCTTCTGAAAAGCAGCTCAGCGAAGCAGCTTGTTTGCTCTTTGTGAATGTGCATCCAAAGCGTCCTTTTATCAAGTGTCCCAACAACTTTAGCAGCCGGTGTCGTACACACAGTCACAATTTCCACATGCTGTTTATTAACGACTTCACGTGGTCCCCCGATGCGTTACTTTGAGACGCGGTCATGTTTAATACATTTCGCTAAGCTTGTGTATTTATTTCTGTCGTGTCATCATCCAATCAAAGTTAATTTGTCCAAGACTTTGATCTGTGAAAAATAATTAGCATGATTAGTCAACATGTCAGCATGCTAATGGCGTTAAAATGTAGAGCATCGCCCTCATTACGTTCACTTGTATTTGAAAGGCCTCTGTGCTTTGGAGCCAAACGAGCTGCTGGTGTCGTTTTTACAGTTTTGTTGATTCGCACATGATCACACAAACTCCGGTGTCTCTCTGTAGAGATTCCAGTCGATTCTCTTTTTTTTTGTTGTTGTTGTATTTATTCCCTGCAGATTGCTGTTGGCACACAAAACCCTTGTTTATTTGGATGGGTATTTTCAACAAGTCAAACTAAACAGGTGGAGAAACTGGCACCGGAAGGAACACAACAGAGAAACCGTAAATTTTTCTTCAAAATGACGAGGCGACATAACACGCAGGCTTCTGTCTGAGGAATCACATTTGATCATTTGAGTGAGACAAAGAGCAGAAAACAGAGGGCACATCAGCTGCTCGCTCGTAGCTGAGGCTGCTGCCGTAAGTCATCGCCGCTCCAAGGACTTTCTTAGTTTTTACTCCGACCCTAAACCGCGTCCTTCCACAATCCAGGGTAACATCATAACCCAGTAAATAATTGTGACTGCTCCAGTGACCAGCAGGGATGGAGCACGGAGCTTTATAGCTCCGGCCCCCCCGTAATCTGATTACACCCACCGTACGGTCGTCGTGGGGGCGCTTTCATTGAGGCTGTGGTGGCCTTGAGGTTAAAGGTTTAAAGACACAAACTTGTAACCTGGAATTTACTAGTTCAATTGAGCGATTGAGAAGGGGGAAGTGAAAGGCATCGCCGGTGCCCACCCTCATCATCCTCATCATCTCTGTGGTGAGCAAAGCCCCCCCCTTTCTCCCTGCAGTGTGGCAGCTAAGCATGAACAGGATGGGTTAACCACAATAAAGTAGCGTCCCCAAGGGGATCAATAAAGTAGCATAAAGTTCTCACTCGTTATTGGATTATAAAAAGAGAATAAAACTCAAAACTTAAAGTAATTTGAGCAGTAAGTTTGAACTGCACTTCTTATGTTCTTGAGTTCACTTTACAGATATTTCTGTATATTCCTTTCCACATAAAAAACCCCAAACTAAAATGCTAAAATAATGTTAAGCTCCTCAGGATTGGGCGGAATAACTTTACAGTTTGCACTACAGACGCCGATATTGAAGGAATAGAAGTAATCAAGGTGACTTGCGTAACCTTACAGCTGGAGGAGGAACGTGAAGTCATATATGTCATCCTCAGAAGGAGAATTGAATTGGCCAACAAAACAACAGCTGAAGAAAGAGAAAACACGAGCGTAACAATTAAAAAGTTTACTCCTACGGAGTAATGTGAGTGTTAAAGAGGGTCACCAGTGGGTGCCTCCAGTTTTTCTCTCTTCTGGACCATTTCCAAATCAGCTCTCGGTGCACCTTTATCCACCCTCGTCCGATTCTTTATTCATCCAAAAGACTTGGTCGTCCATCAGCAGAAGGGCTTTTTGAGGATAGCGCCGATGTTACAGTATTGTGTCCGTCATCCTCTCGCTTCTCCCGCTAAAGTCTCCATTCTTGCGAGCGGCGTCATGCCCGTGTCCACTCGGAGCGAGGGGCTGGTCAGTCACCCCGGCTCTCAAGCAGAACTGTCCCATAGCTCAGCGTTTTGTCCCCGAACAGAAAAGGGACCGGAGGACCTGATTCCAGAGTGCCTATATTTCACTCAAAGCATTTCACACTCTCTGAAAAGGGTCCCATGCCAGTCCCAGTGCCATAAAACTCCACCGTGGATCGATTTGTTCATGCTTCCGTAAAGAAGAGGGTGTAGTACCCGGGACTTTAGGAGCGGCGGGTTTGGATTGGATTGTAGCTGCAGGAAAAAAAAAGTGTTGAATGTACAGTATAAGATGCCTTTTTTTAAGCAAAGTGGTGGAGGATGGAAGTAGTGTGAAAGTGTCAAACTGTGCGCGTGAGGGAGGGTTGACATGATGGGGCTGGTTTGCTGACATTTTCTGGGAAAAAAATCAACATTTGGGGAAAAAAAAAAGATCAGCTGCAGAAAATTGTTCTTTCTGTAAATAGAAAAGCTGGCACCTCGTGAAAGTGTTCTTGTTTTTGTGTTGTGAGGACATCATTTCCATCGGGGTGTTTTTTTGTTTTTTTTTGGAGCTCTGGAGCCCAGCAGAGGTGACAGATCGGTCCCAAGCAAAGGACAGGCTGCCTGATGTTCAAGAATGGGAGACGTGTGAAGTCCTGATCCGTAAATGTCATTTTATCTCTTGGCTATCTTTCAAAAACGCATTCTCACTCTCCGTCTCTCTTAAGGGGCTACTTTTTTTTTTTTACTCCCATGCGCACCCATGCACACTCACACTCACACACACGCACAATCTCCCTCTCTCTCTTTTTTACTCTCTCCCTCGCTCATCTGTCAGATGCTTAATCTGATATTAAACACAGTCCCCAAATGCGACACTACCCTTCAGAGCTCCCATTTACCTCTGAGACATATGCAGAGCTGCCAGTGACACTCCCTCTTCTGTCCTCCCCACTTCCCCTCTCCAGCTCAGGCTTTTTTTTTTTATATATATGGGGACACACCTGCCAAGTCCATTGATTTCTTTCCCACTATTCCTGTCCTCCAGTCATTCACTCTCTCTCTCACTCTCTCACACACGCAAAATTACAGGCACTGACCTCCGAGTGCCACAAAGCATCTTTTCGCTTTGAGCCGACGCCCCACAAATGTCAGGTAGGGGATTCGCGGGAGGTGACGGTGTATGTTGAGCGTGGGCGGCGGCGGCGAGGGGTGGGGGGGGATTGAGCGAGAGATGCACACATCAGACACGAGGAGGATTTCACTTTTGCGTGAAATTACGTTATCAGACTGGTGCAGGGTATGCCAACTGGGAGAAGAAAGCTGGAGGAGGAGGAGGAGGAGAAGCTGAGAGACAGGAGGGTGGAGGGTGGAGAGTGGAGGGGGTCGGGGTGGGAGGGGGGGAGGTTGTTCCCGGCACTGTAGGCTTTCACATCCTGACTACAAATTGTAATAATAAAATGCATCGCGAGAAAGCAACGATTTTTGTATTGACGAATTATCACTCGCCCCGTTCCCAGAGCTACTTAAATAGTTCATTCGGGTGTGGATGTGGTTTGGCCTGCGGATTGGGTGTCAATTTCATGGTTACTTTGTCTTGTACACCAACCTAAGCTTCAAAGAAACGTTTCTGATGGAAGAGGAGCGTATAATCGCTGACATAATATGCGCTCACACACGCTCATGCATACTATGCTCAGTAGTGGCATAATCTCCCCTTCCTTTGGCATATGGATGCACACTCAAGTGTTCACACTCTTTTTTTCATTGTCAATGTATCACATTGCACTCGGAATTTCATTACTTGCAGGACAGCCACCAAGTGAAATACGGGCACCAAAGACCCGACATATGTTTCGGTGAAGGAGGCACATGTGGCCCCCCGCGCGCCGTCCCAAACCTGCGAGCGCTCTCGCATTCTGCCGTGCCATATTTATTATTTTGTTATTCTTCATTTTGTTTGGGCAATATTAATTATTCATCGCCCGTGGCAGCCCGGCAAACATCATCCAACGAGATTAATATAAAATTTATCTGTCCCACTTCCTCACCGGCACGCGGGCCGCAGCCATGCTACACCTGACACTGAGCGAGCGGCCTGCTTGCTATGCAGGGGACCCTCCGACGAGCCGCGGACCTAAAGTTGAGTTAATTAAACATTAGGCATTAATCAAAATGAGATCGTTAATCTCGACACGATTATCAGTGATATTTTGTAAATTATGTGCTTCTTCTCGCGCATACTGAGTGGACGGGGACACACTCTGGGGCATGCACGCCAGCTGACAGACTGCTACACACAGTGGAGATAATTTCCAATGTGTGCGAGTGTAAATTTATATCTATATATGTGTGTGTGGGCTGACGAGCCAACTCTCATTGCTCTTTGATGCCCTTTACATGTTTCAATCAACATCAATCAGCGCTTGGAATGCAGCTCTTCATATTAATTGGGAATGAAAAATGCAGCTGCAGAGGGAGAGGAAGAGGGGAGCGAGTGGGAGGAGGAGGGGACGCGCTCGCCGGAGCCGCGCTCTGCGCTTTCCGTTCAGTTACATCATTAGAGGGTCAAATGTCTCTGTAGACCACTGTAACTTTACTGACCTGCGCGCACAGCTCGCATGCAATGCACACGCAAAGTGGCCAAACACGAGCCTCGCAGCTGCTCCCTCTAATTGAAAGATCGCACATTACGGAGGTGTTTGCCAACCAAGGAAATTAAATTTGGCTCCTAAAAGTCTCTCTACTTAGGAGGATCTGACGCATGCAATCTTTTTTATGAATCTAAATTGGAGGTGACTTTGTGTTAAACCCTGAGTTGGCGTTTACAGAAATATTTTTTCTCCCCCTCCTCTCTGTTCGCAGCTCTCCAGCTTGAAGGAGCACATAGTTATCACAGAGTTTTGTCAAGAGAGGGAGACTAAACCTCTGGCTGCGAGGCGCGCCTGGGCCTTATCGGCGCCTGACTTTGTTTCTGGATACGTCCGTCGCCGGTTAGTTTACGCGCGGCGACACGCTCGCACATGGCGCGCTGATACCCGGTGATTCACTCGCGCAGACGTGGGAGACCAGTGTTTCATCAACACGCGCGAGCGCCCGGGCGCATAAGTCGACACAAAGCTCGCCCTCGATCACACGTGAGAATACGCTGAGCTTCCCAGTACCGCAGGAACTGCAACATAATCTGTTTATTTTCCTCTGAACTGACAATCAGGACTTTGCTCGTTCTCGGCCACCCTTGCGCCGTTGTTGACGATAAGTTATCTTCGACAAGTATGAGCCGCTTCAATTATACCCCCTGGCTAGAAGTACTAATAGCTGATAAGTGATTAGGACCTAGTGTAGAGATTTGTCTCATTTATTTGATGCTGCAATTAATAATAAAACCGAGGTAACAGACGGATTAGAGACTCAATTTTCCTGTAGGAATGAGGCCAAACGGACAATAATGGTATAGATTGCATTCGTACATAAACAGAGGGTCTTGCAGTCATTGGTTGGCTTGAAACCAAGTAGGATCTGCCAGGACATTCAGGGTTTTTTTCCTCCCTGTTTGGTCTCAATTCTACATTCAGAGACACTAAAGGGAAACATTGGAGGCAATCTCGCAAACCCATCTGCTCTTGGTCTGACAATGATTTAGCCTCTTGGGGCTGTGGCCAATATTTCTAGAGTCCTGGTGTAGTCAGCTTATGTCCAGATGTCCAGATAAAGAATATCCACTCCAAGACTTCCTCCTCTGTCTGCCAGGTGATGGCTCGGTCCAGACGATATTTTGGCCGCGATAAAACAGATACAAAATCTGGTCAACAATAGTCACAACACAAGTGGAAAACTCAGATGCCGGCCCCCCCACTCCCCCCCTTTTTGTTTCATATTTTATGCTGATATCTGTTTACAGAAATTCCATCATAGGGCAAATACAGTGTGTGCATTTCACTAATGAAAGAATACTGGAAGCTAGTCTGTAATTAAAGCAAGAGCCAATTAAAGTCTGTGTAAAGCAGGAGGCTAATAAATAATAAATCCATGCTGTGATTTTTGTCACATCACAAAAAAAGAGCTGTTATTAACCATCCAAACAAATTACAGTTACACATATCAAAGAAAGCCATAATAAGATGCTTTTTTTGGAGTCCAAAGCACAACCAGGAACCCGGCAAATTATTTCATTTCGAAGGCTTTTCACCTTCACCAAGGAGGTTCTGCTTTCGCCCCCACTTGTTGTTTGTTTGGTTCGGCTGTCTGTGAACGGAATAACTCAAAAACTTCCTGACGGATTTGGATGAAATTTGCCACATAGATGAGGGGTGGAACGAAAAACAAGTGGTGGCTGCGGCTCCACTCATATTGTGCTCCACACTGATGAAAAATGTCCTTCCTGTTGCTGTGTAAGTTGAGGGTAACCTATTGCTTCTTGGTGGTAGCTATATGCTGCTAGGTTAGCATCTAGCTAGCGAGGTGGAGGTTTGTGCTCTGCTGAGTGTCCTCCAGTTGTTAATGTGAGAGTGTTTTCACCAGTTTTTGGCTTCACTGTAATGTTAGGGACATCAAAGACAGAAAAGTGCCTGCTGTGTGTGGTCTCCATATAAAAAGAGCTGTGACATTAAACTAGCAGATTATCTGGTTGTTCAAAGTGAGCGGTGTACTGTTTAAATGCAAATGTTTTTTAAGGATTTATCAATTAAGACTAAATGCCTCCAATATGACAGTTTGCTGCAAAGTGGAGCTGCATCAGGACGAAGCACGTGGACGACAAAAGTGTTTTTCGATTTTGCTCCCTCACATTTTCTCAGAATGATCATTGTTCTGCTCGATAGAAATCAATGCCGTCTGTCACAGTGAAAGGGAAAGCTGACAGCGGCCAACCATGTTTTTTTGTCTCCAATTTTGTTAACCAATCTAATCAGCCCGACTCCCATGTGAGATTTTTCCGGGACATCCTCTGCTTTCTGTTGTGTACCTGTGTATCAAAATTAGCCCAAAGCTCCAATTAGGCTTATCTGTTATCAATGCTTCAGTTATCATGAATGAACCACACATGGTTGGATGTAATTACATGTGATTGTTTCACCCTTTTACAAATTGCTCCGTGTTCACCTCAGGTGTCAGCGGATGGAACATTTTGTCCCGTAAATAAACCCACGAGCGCGCGACTTTTTCGGGGTTGCTCAAAGGTTACGTGCGGGGGCAGAGGATGGTGCAAGCAATCAGACATCACTATGCCGGATGAGTCATCAAAGTGACTAATGGCGCATTTACAAGTAAAAAAGTGCTCAGGGGCTATGCTAAGTGCATCGTTCTTGTACTATTACTTCTTGTTTTTTTGTTAATCTGCATCATCCCCCATGAGTATGTTAAGTACACCACTTTAGTCCCAAAAAACCCATGTTTATTTAATGGGCTACTTAAGTGAACAGAGTGACAGCTTATTATCCCGTGAAACACACTGGTTACATGCACTGTTTATGTACTGGCTGCAATAAACTTAAATGTTGTACTTTGGTTATATTAGTCACTGAGGCTTTGGCCTAATTTTGTTTTTTCCTTTTGATAGAACCTCAACGGAAAGCATCATGCTTGTTTCTTAACAACATCGCGCCGCTTACAAAAGCAGCGAGGAGGCGAGCGAAAGTCTGTACCACCGAGATTTGAGCCTTAGATCAACAACAGACGAGAGCAATCTATACTTATTCATGTATTTGGATGAGTGATCGTGCACAATCTGACTGTTAACAATCCAAAGGGAGGGAATCTGACAAAATAACATCCTCTTATGAGACATTTACTGCTGTTTGAAATCTGCATTTGACAGCTGCAGTGCTGTTGTTGATGTTGTTTTTAGTTCAGCCTCTAATGGAAAACATAGTGAGATGGGGACATAATCATAATGCAGCTGCTTGCTGAGCAAACAGCTGGCAGCAAAGTCACCGGTTGGAATCCTAAAACGTGTCGGTGTGAAAAGGAAAAACGCCAGCGATTAACCCTTTTAAGCCGGGCGCAGCGGTGTCCTTGAGCAAGGCACTCGCTCCCGTGGAGCTGTTCAGGGGTCAAGGCTTGATCAAGCTGCTGTGCAGCTCACTGAAAATGACTGCAAATAAACACATGAGTAACCCACAGCGTATTTCTGGGAGCAAAGCTGCAAGCTCAGCATGCTCTGCAAATCATCCCAGTGTAAATAAAGGTTTAAATTTAGATATCACAATAGTGGCTGCCGTTGGAGAGAGAAAAAAAAAATTGTTTACATCTGTCTGAATTAGTGCTGCAGCAGCCAGCAAGTAATCCCCCCCTGAAAGTTCTTCATTAGGACAACATTACCACGGTTTATTCACAGTTTATTGGCAGACCCAGTTAATGATAGGCACAGATGCACAAAATTTATGTGGGCCTGCGCCTTATGTTTCCCCATGTGGCAGGAGAGGAAAACCCACTAAAGGAGAGACTAAATCTTTGTATAAGAAAAAACAAAACCTCCACTTTGATTACACCAGTTTTCAAACTGCCCAAACTTTTGTTGAGGGAGGAGAAAGGTTAAGTGGCCGATTGATTGTGGCCACAGTAAACTCACATCGCTGCATTTATACAAACTTTTCAGTGTGATTCTGCGGAGTGACGGTTTTCTCACACGTCGGTGTCGTCTGTCATCAGCATTCTGGCCCAAAACAACAGGGTTTAGACGCATGGATATGAATTTAACTGTGCAACGTGTTCTCCAAAATACAAATAACGTCACAGAAACATTTTGAAAGTCCAATTGAACTGAAGTCATAAACAAAACATCCGATTTTTAGGCCCCTCTTCTGATAATCTTCCCCTTTTCATTCCTCTGTGCTCCTTCTTTTGGATTGCACAGCTGCTTCAATCTGTTTCCATCTACATCTTTTTATCCATGCCCTTGTCCCCACCTTTTTTCTAATACAGAGCTCATGTCCCCCAGAATTACTTTCTCCGAGCCGTTTCCCCGCAGCCTCTGTCGAAAAAACAAAGGTGATTCTCTGAACAAATCGGAGATCTGGAAGCAGCGTCCCTGTGGGCGGGTGGGTTACCGGGGCCAGCAGATTGGTTTGGATTAGCAAAGATACTTTAGGAGGACGTGGTAATTTTACAAAGAGACGTTTTAGCAAATGAGTCTTTTTCCTCAGCTCACGTCGGTGGCCAGTTTTGTGACAACTGTTATTTTCAGAGTGAGAGTCTGTCTCGTTTCGGTATTTCCCACGATGTCAATTCTCATTTGTGGGAGTGGGGCTCTTAATTTCTGCATAATCTACTCAATCCTGCGGTGGCTACTTCTGAATTTTCAGCCTCGCTTAAATGATTAAACGCCGCACCAAAAGCTGGCTGAAGCCAAACAAGACACTCATCTGTGCCCCAAATCGGCGAACCCCCAAATGGTCTCTCAATTGACTGGAACTCAGTCACATTAGAGAGCCACTTCTGGTGTGAGCAGGGTGCCGTTTGTCATACATATTACCCCAGATTCAGATTGCAGTCTAATAGTCTTTTTGTTCACTGTTCTGTCTCTGTCGCTGTTGCTCCCAAATTTTTCCCTCTCCTCTAATTAGCCCCTTTATGCTTGCTCTTGCACTTGAAATCGTTCACTCTCCTCGGTGCATATTCATCTCCCCAGTCGCTCGTCCCCCCCCCCCCAACCTCTCCATCTCTCCGTCATCTCTCTCTTATAGAGATGGATGAAAGGGGATATCAGGGAGTCTGGGTGGAGAGCTCAGCTGATAGGCTGAATCAAGGCAGGTCATTTACTCACCACTCGCCCATCCATCCTAGAACCCACACATGCCCCTCTCTCTCTCTCTCTCTCTCTCGCTCTCTCTCTCTCTCACGCACACACACACTTGACTCGCGACACTCTCGCGCAAACATGCTGGCCCTAAATGACTTCCATCTCTCACCTCGTATTATTTCCCTCCTGGGAAGTCTGATTTGAGGTTTTGCAGTCTTCAGCGCCGCTGATGCAAAGGGGGGGGGGCGGGGACCTTTTTCCATCAGGAATTGGCTTGTTCACACATCTCCGGCGCGCACGCTCTCGAAAGCAAACACGCTCGAAAACTCGCACACGCGCCCTCAGATGAGGAAATATCACAGAAAAACTCCGAAACGCACCCTGTGCTAAAAGCTCCAGACGTCTCATTACTGGCATGGCGCGCCTTCACCGCTGGGATGTTGTGAATAAATGTGTCCCCCCCCCCCTCCTGAAGTTTTCTGCCGTTTGCACCACTGCTCCCCGTGGGCTGACTGTTAATGACATCATGCCACTCTGCGTCTGTACTTGGTGAACTGTTGGCATCGTTCGTCAGTTCCCAAATAATGCTGCCATCTCATCAGTCCAGCTGCCTGCTGGTCAAAATTACAAAACAGCAAGAGGCTGTTTTCTACCCCGGCGCCGGTGCCAGGACACCTCAAACAGCTTAGTTTACCCCCAACATGATGGCGTGATTACTCCAAAACGCTCCGCGCCACCTCCAGCAGGTTAGCAAGTCGTCGAGAGAGTGAAGATAAAGCTCGGCTGCTGGAAGCGAGAGAGTTATGATCTGGAAAATCGCGGTGATGGAAAACCCGGTGGAAGGTGCTGGAGAGGGGAGCGGAGCCGCGTCGCCGCGCCGTCGTGCGGCCGTGGTTATTGACAGATGTGCGGCGTAATCAGAATACAGCGTGTGTGCGCGCGCGTGCTACTGTAGGGCGGATGGATGAGTCAGGGGAGAAAATGCGATTACAGTGGCAATCATAACTCAGATTAGCCTTCCTCTGTACCTCTCTCCACTGTTCAACATAGGAATCAATCACCATCACATTCACTATGGTGCCTCATATCACACACAGGGCCGCACCAAAAGGACAAATATTATTCTCTCCGGTGGAGAAAACAACATTGTCTATAGAGCAAGGACAACAATCGCTCTCTTTAATAAATAACGGCAGCTATTATGATCATAAATAGTGAGTGGGGGCCAGAGGCTGTTTGTAGGGGGGGAGGATGATACATGAATCCATTCAGCATATTTCTGCTGTGGGCTTGTATCTCTGCAACTAAGGGGATCAAAGGAGCTCCTGACAAAAGAGGCGCAGATGCAGCGTGCTGAGATGACAGCCTTCACCGACGCGCGCAGTGCACTCAGCACTAACGCCGGCTGACTGGAGACCTGACTAACCAGTCCACAACAGCACATTCAGTCCCCCCGCTGTTATCTGATTATTATTGATGACACCAGGACATTGGAGGGGGCCTGTAGAGGCCTGTTAAGTCCAGAGTCAACTGATAATAAAAGTGAACGCCGCGCGGTGGATTTTCTCCGTTCGAGCAACGCGCCGGGCGCGCGTGGAGGAATTTGCATACGCTGATATGCACTTGTATTTTAGTCATTCCCTCTGGATCACCGTTTGATTAAACTGTGGAATCATGTCGCAGAAACTTCTTCATGGGTAATATACGGAGCCCCCGAGCACTCGGCTGGTTTGAGTATGTGATCAGCCAGCCTCGGTTTGTGTGTCGTAAAAAACGAGCGCGTTCACGTGTGTGCGCGCGCGGGAGCTGCGTTTTTTTTTTTTTTATTCCAGCTCTCTCAGTTCTACAGTCGCTCGCAATGCTTCGGGGGGGAAAATGCTGATGTGCTTTGTGTCTCGATCGTTCAAATTAATTTGAAGCCACGCTGAGAACAATATTCCATCAAATGATTTGTAAATCACGGGCGTTTTCACGCGCGGCGCACAAACACTTGAAGACAGCGTCATAAAGAGGAACGCTTTTGTGTGCGTCGACACATATGGAAGTTTTTTTTCCTCTCTCTCTCTCTCTCTCTCTCTCTCTCTTTCTCTCTCTTACTCACACGCCTACACAAACACATCCACTTGGATACGGCTGATTTGACTTCGACGCGCAAAACGACTGAATCCCATTTCCTCCCCACCTTTTTCTCCCGCTCGAAATGATTGTCATAAAGTCGGAGCCTGGAGGAAAAGGAGAAGACATGGGCTGTCACCACTTTTATGGCTTCACCCACAATCGCTCGGGTCTACAATCGCGTTCTTTTTATGACGTTACAGACCCCTGTTTCTCTGAAGCCCCCCCCCCCACCACCACCACCACCAACCACCACCACCACCAAGCAAACTAACAAGGTCCTTATGCTTAATGGACTCGATGCCCTCACCTCCAGCACTTTCCAAGTTTCCACTGCAACGAGCCGCCCGAGCAATAAGCAACCATTTCTTTCTAATCAAACCTAATTCAAAGTGTGCTTTACACTTTGCGCACGCCGCTTCGTCGTGCTCGCCCAAGGGCCGCAATCTTCCACATACTTTCCCTCTCAATAACTATATTGGAGATGGTGGGTGGAATTGGATAGAGTCAAGGTATTTGCATATGTAATTCGGCAGTGACAATCGGGACGACATGGCCCCATCTCCATCAACTGTTAACTGTGAAACAAGATTTAGTCCTTCCTTCAATCTGCGGCCAGTCCTGTGGTGGAGCCTAATAGTGTGTATCTCCCTGCTTATCACTGTGTTTCTCTGAGCCAACAGGCTGTTATGCTTAGATAACCATAGTCATTTGCTGTGTTAAGTGGCTGATTGCTCCGCAGTCGTGCGTTCTTTTTTGCGCGCGCGCGTGCGTGCAAATGTGTGCCATACTTTCATGCGTGTGTAAGCACATAAGTGTCATTTGCCGGCCCGCGCGTGCGCACGTGTGCAGGCATGCGTGCATGCGTACGTGCAATTACGCTCGCGCCTCGGCGGCGCGTGTGTGTGGAACAGCACCAGCTTCTTCTCCCCCCCCCACCCCCCCACCGAGCTGAGCCTCGCCGTCCCCGGCAGCATGGCTGAGTGAGATTAAAGTCCCCCATATTACACTTAGCGCCAGGAGACGTAAGGAAATTAGGGGAAAATTAAACAATGCCATTTGCATACAATTACACAACAGCACAGCAAACGGCCCAGTTAGCCACCGTCTGGTCAGCTAAAGAGCGTTGCTCAGCGTTGCTTCATTAGCTATGCAAACAGCTCTGACTGGCTTTATTCAATCATGGATGTGGTTCAGACACTGACTAAATAAAACACACGTTCAACAGTTTCTTCCTCCTTCCGGCGTCGGAGCTATTTTAACCGCACACTGCTCGTCGTTCCTGCTTCTCTCAGGTTAAACCGAATGCTAAGTTAGGTTTACATTATTTTACGCGCGTATGCGAGCCCACGCCT
Source organism: Malacoctenus tetranemus (assembly GCA_032274765.1). Lineage (NCBI taxonomy): Eukaryota > Metazoa > Chordata > Actinopteri > Blenniiformes > Labrisomidae > Malacoctenus > Malacoctenus tetranemus. Next base: position 8,296,845 of record JAUESF010000048.1, read on the forward strand.
GCTGACATTTTACTCTGACATTCAGGTTACAATACTCACTTTTTCATCTCAGCTGTTTGAAATATAAGGCTCGCAGAACCTGCTGAGGAAAAACTCTTTCTTCCCGAAGACACAGGCCCACTGCCGCCGCCTCCCTCGTTCCTTTCTGTTGCGCACACACATTCACATGCAAACCGTCACCTTTTAGCTCCTTTCACAAATACGGATATTAAATCGCGTATCAATCTGGCTTTCATCTCAAACATATATTCACATCTAAAAACCGATTCCTCCCCCTGTGTCCGTCCCACCTCCTATCTCCCCTTCCATCCTGGCTACGTACAGCCGACTCACCTGGTGACAGCGATGATAAAATATTAATATGTTCAGTGGAGGCTTGTTTTGGGCCTGCTGCCCTGAGCGCGAGCTTTGTTGGATGTTTGGGGGAATAAAAAAGAAGCTAAGTAGCTATTCAGATCCACGGGCGGAGGTCCACGCGGCCGGACGCTACGGCAGAGACCCCTCCAAAGGAGCCGTCGCTCTGCTCTGCTCTGCCCACCGGTGTTGTGCGGGATGCAAATGTTGCGTAATTGCAAGCGACTGGGGCAACAGGCAGGCTCTGCAGCGAGCGAAGCCGCAGCGAGTCGACAAAGATCCCTTGCCTGAAGCTTTGGAAGAAGGACAAGAGGAGACACCTGGTTTTCCACAGCCTCGGCTTACATTCTGGGAGTTTTTTTGGCTTCCCTCAGCGACTCAGTCCTCCAACACACACACAGACATCCATGCTCCAATGTCCCACTTCTTTGGTTTTTTCCTCCAACTTCCTTTTAATAAGCTTTAAAAACTGCAGGTGTTGCTGTTTTTTTCAGTGCCCCCCTTTTTTTTGTTTAGGAAAATCTTTTTTTCTTTTTTGGCATTGTGAAGTGAACAACCGACTGCGCACCATCCAAGTGTTGATGCTTTTCTTATGGAGGCCTAAATAAAGAATGAGCTTAGTAACAGGGAGCTGCTCCCTCCTGTTCTGATTCAACGCACTCCTGTCGGTTTGCTTACTCCACATTGCCCAAGGATCCCCCTGGGTTTGTGCTCAAGTATTCACACCTCAGTGTGTTTGTACTGTATCTGTGTGTGCTTGAGCGGGGCGCCTGTGTGTGCCCGCTTGTTTGTTTGTGCCTCATGCATGTGTGCCTCTCTGGTGTCTCTGCATCGGGTCCCCTCGGTGCATGTATTTGTTCACATGAGGCTCCTTTTTAGAGCCAGGAAATCATTAGGCCGGTACATGAAACGCCCCTTTGGATGTGTTCAGTTTGAAGCAAAGGTTTAGTCCAAGGCTCCTAATTTGCAGATGTGAAAGCAGCTATGGATTTTAGATTTTATACCAGAATAATGCTGACGCTCCATTTAGCCGTGCTTATCTTGCATCCTGAGTGCGGAGTCTTTCTACCCCCGTGGAGGTAGCTTTTACCTGAGAATAGAAGGAGATAAGAGCATACCCATGAAAATGCACACACACACACACACACACACACACTCACACACACACACAGATACACACACACGTGCACAGGCTTTGGGTCTTTACGGGTGAAAAATGTGCGGTAGCTTAAAGAATCCATTACATTTCTAACCAAACCTGAAAAAGATCCCTGTGCTTTACAAAAGGATCAAGGCCGGTCCGGGCTGACCCGAGCGTAAGAGACGGTCTCAGTATCGTGGCTGGAGAGATCAAGTGTGTTTGTCTGTTCCTGGTCTCTGCACACCGCAGCGAAATCCCTGGAAACACCGCAGCCGACGTTCCCCCCTTTTCATTTCTCAGAAGAACTTGGAAATACTCCGCAAACTTTCCAGTCCGACACTCCACAGCCAACACCCCCCCCCCCCTTTTATCTCGTCTAGACGGTGACATCACAACGCTGCCCGCGTTCCTCCAGAGATCAGAACTCAACTCAGGATCCCACCGGACCGCTACAAAAATGACATTTAAATTCAAATGTACGATAGCCGCAGTAACAAAGTTGGCCCCCCGACCTCAGGCAGGAAGCTCAGGATGTCAAAAACAAACACAAATTCATGCAGGCAGCCGCAGAGGACCCTGCATATCTTCTGCAGGCATTCACACACCAGTATGCAGATGCACACATACATACATTCAATCTGATGCATCCGGGATAAACACTGATTTTGCCGGCGGATTAAGTAAAGCTATGAACATCGGTGACTTTATTGTTCGGGGTGTTTGCAACACCTCGATGATTTACAATAAAAAGAAGAAGTTGGAAAGTGAGTGTGGGGGGGGAATGCTTCATGATTTATCTGTAATGTGGGATTTAAAGAAGCCAGGAGTGACTAATACAAGGCTGACTGACAGTAAACTTTGAGGCTCAACGTGAGTTTCGAAAAACAGCGTTGGCTCTGCATCTTTTTTTTCTTTACTTTTTTGTGAGATAGAAAGAAGGACGATGTAGAATCAGTGAAGTGGAATTAACGATCTTTTACACTGAGAGTTCGCGCTGTCGTGTATTTGGCTTGAATACAAGACACCTCAACACAGCAAAGTTAGAAATATCTTCAGTTTTTTGTGTTGCTAAAACATGGTCGTAATGCAGTGAATTTATGCATGCAGGCATGGTCAAGATGACCTGCTGAAACTCAGACTGTGTATCAGAATGTACAGTAGAATAGAGGAGATTTGCACAGCTTCCTCTCTTGGGTTTGCAGAGATTGGTCCCAAAAAAGAAAAAATATCCAGCGAGCAGCAGCTCTGTGGGCGAAGACGCCTTGTTCATGCCAGATATCAAAGAGGAAGAGCCTGACTGGTTCGTATTGTCAGCGAGGCGACAGTTACTCAAATAACTACTTGTTCCATCAAGGTGTGCAGAAGAGCGTCTCTGAGAGGTAACTTTATTGTCTCCTCGGGGAATGCCCAACATATTGAACCTTGAAGCAGATGGCAGCAGGAAGACCACACTGATTCTCGCTGTTGTCAGTTTTGAACAGCGAGCTGAAGCTACAATTGGCACCAGCTCGCCAGAATCAGACGGCAGAAGTGTGGAAACGTTTTTTTTTTTCTTCATCAGACGAGTCTTGATTTTCTTTTTTTTCTTTATCCAGTTCCATCTCGACTGTAGAGTCGGAGTTTCATCCCAACAACTCGAACAAAAAGTCGTCCTGCTTTGCGTTAATGAATTAGGCTGCAGCTGGAGCTGTTTTTCTTCCGTCTCGGCATACACAGAGTCCTTTTGTGCAAGCCGAGCACCACAGAGCCTTCGCAGCGGATGGGAGTATTGTTACTGACCACGCTCGTCTCTTTCTGACAAGTGCACCACTTTTTCTGAGGGGTACTTCCAGCAGGATAATGCTCAATCTTGTAAAAACCTGGATTTCCACTGAGTTGGTTTCGCAACAATTCAATGAGTGTAATAGACCTAATTGGAGGCCTTGCAGCTGAGAGGTCTGACGTAACTGTGTGTCACCAAAATAAACCTCTCAGGAAGGTTTGTGGCCAGATTTGTTGTTAGATATGCCTCCATCCCCGCTTCATCACTTACGACCTGTGCCCATGTTACACCTTCGTTCGGCGCAGTGAGAAACAGGAGCCGCGATCCGAACTCTCTCTGGTGCGGCCGGCAGACCGAGCGACGCCCTGAGACTGTCTGAAAATGTGCACCATTATCCTCATTAGGCCTCCCCTGTGGTTTAATGGCTGACTTTTTGCTCCTTCTTCCAGTGCAGCTTTCAGAAGTATTCTAAATGTCATCAGATAACATTATTATCCAGAATGACCTGACACAGCCAGCTGTCTTCTCGGTAGACGCCGCATCCACATGTATGTTCCTCGAATACAGAGCTGTTTGTGTTTCTTCTTTCACGTGATTTTTCTTGTTTTGTTTTTTTTTCAAACGCACATGGCGGCTGTTCTCGAGCTAAGCGAGGATCTCCAGGATTTCAGCACTAAAATCCAGCTTGGGAATTAATTGTGCTCAGAAGTCCCCATGTAGATGAGAACCGACTGCAGTTGTAAGAGGCAATAACTCCACTGCTGGCTTTTTTTTTTCTAAAAGTTTCCCAGGGTCCACTTTGGTGTATGTCATGTTCGATTGCCCACGGAATTTTTTTTTACGAAGTCCTCCTTCCTCCTCTCAAAAACGCTTCCACATCTTATGAGCCGGAACTCATACCCTCACAAAAAGTCTTATATTACCTTATTTCTCCAGAATCACATCA
>JAUESF010000048.1:8301147-8318526 GCA_032274765.1 Malacoctenus tetranemus
GCTTCCACATCTTATGAGCCGGAACTCATACCCTCACAAAAAGTCTTATATTACCTTATTTCTCCAGAATCACATCACGGCTCACACATCTGCCTCCTCCGTTTACTCTAATTTCCTCTTTTTTCCTCCCTCCAACAGCAACTCGTACAAATACAACTTCTATAATGCTGCGGTTAACGCTTGTTATTATTCTCACGTCCTCGCCCTTGAAGTAATTCTACTGTTGTGCTCGCAGTGAGTCGATCTGGATAAGCGTGCCGGCTAAATGCCTGAAATGTAATTGAAATTGTGTAAGAATCGCTGCGAGAGTGGAGCGAGCCAACTGTAATTGTGCAGAAGGAAAAGAAGGAACAGGATGCTGATGATGCAAAGCAGCGAGCACAGCTGCGGGATGCCCCCAAGATCAACATTATTTTAGATGATTTGACAATGATAGGTTCAGCAAAAAGTCGGGTTCTGTACGACTTACAATGGCTGGAGGCATAAATTAGAGCCTTTGTCAATACTCTGACACCAATCTATTAAGTCTTTGTGCCTTTAGGGGATTCTGTGCTTAAGATGTACCACATCTGAGATCAAGGTGCAAGCTAGCTCAGCCATTACAGGAGATGCTGCTGTTATTGCGTGTTGAATTCATTGGTTTTTGTCTTGTGTTCATGACCTCGAGCTCCCTTCGGTTTGCTGCCATTTTTCCCTCCAGCCTTCACGGATCATCCGGCGCATTGTGTTTCTCTGTTCTCATCAAATGAGGCTGTTCTTGTTGTAACGCTTTGATGTCTTCAACTTCCTCCACCAACACTTTTGACCCCACGTTATTGCAATTCAGTTTGCACTCGCAGGCGCCTGCCGCAGCATTCAGTCGGTCCTTGGCAGACGGACGGCCGTGACACTGACACACACACACACACACACACACACACACACACACACACACCTCATTTATATGGTCCTGTTTGCACATTTTGTCACGCATGCTTGTGTAAGTGATCTCGGCGAATCAGGCCCACTGCCTTTTGTTTAGATTTTCGCAAAACAACCACATTTTTGTAGCTGGAACAGAACAGAGCTATACATTGGGTCAGGCGTTTATATTTAGGAGGATGTATCGGCTTCTGGGTTCCACAGAATGAGAGCAGATATAGATTTACATACTAATTCCTCCAGCTGCCTGGAGGCTGTGTGTTGATCTTCTGCCGCCGTGTTTTTGTTTCCTCGAGCCCCCTTTGACAAAATATGCAATATGCCGGCCTCATTCCTGACAGAAATCTACACACGATGTTCGCACCTGTTGCCGCCTTCCCATCAACATTCCTCCGCGCCACCCACGCCGCCGTCTCGCCAGCGAGCCGCACCTCTCCGGCTTCCCACCGAGTTCAAACGGGGAGAGCCATCTCCGCTTGTCCCGTCGCACACACCTGGTCCTCTCCAGGAGGATAAAAAAAAGGAAAAGAAAACACACACTGCATTAATTCATCCATATCTCCCCAGACTTCAAATAGTTTTTCTCTTTCTCTCTTCGGGGACTCAAGGACTTTCAGCAGAGGGTCGCTCTGTTTACTTTGTACTCCCGGGTGGGATATTTCCATTTGAATGAATGTGTCTTGGTTTGGGTTGCATTCGGGTTTAGAAATTTCATCCTCAGCCACACAAGGCCTGCGCGTGTGTATTCAACAAGTTTTCGGGCATTTTTTTATGTGCCTGTCTTGCCTAATAGTATACTTATGTACAGATGTAATTAGGTCCCCAGGCGTGTGTTTTTGACCTGAATGAGTGCACATTTGCACCTCTGTATGTGCGTATTTGTGCCAGAGGGTGTTTGTGATCGTAATTTGCATGGCACGCCTGTCATCCGGGTTCAATGAGGTGGATTCATTCAAAGCAAATCTCAAGTCGCGCTGAGCTAAACTTTGGACTCTCTGTATAAAAGCTGTCTCCCCCCTTCCACCTTGCCTGGAGCACTGATAGGATGAAAAATGGATAGAAACCCCAAAGGAAGCGGGGGGAAGGTCCATCTGTGAGCTGCATTCAAGGACAACAGTGTTATCCATTTTGGAACAGTATGAAACAAGCCAGTGTTTTCAGTGGGGTTTGGAACCGCCGGCTTCTGGATGAACTGTGGAATCTACTGTTGTCTTGCCAAGCCGACTGTGATGTTGCAGATTAGATGCGAATCATTGACTCCTTGTTTGTATCGGCGCGGCTCCTCTCGTTCAGAGTGAGACATAATGAACAAATGTGACTGATAGTTTCTGATCTGTGTTGTGGTAAATTACGGCGGCAACAGGAATTGTTCGGCAGTAGCCCCGACGCTCATGAAAGCGGTGTTTTTAAAGTGATTTTAGGTTATTCACCCACGAGGAAATGATCTCCATTTTGATCTTGTTCTTCGCTCCTTCCCCTCCCTCTTGTTCCTCTCCTCCGTCTGTCTTCCGTCTCCTATTTTTGTGTTTCCCTTCAACTTCCTCACATCATTTTCTGTTTGATCTGTGTTTGACTTTTCCTCCCCTCTCCCTCCTGTCTCCTCTCACAGAACCAATTTCACCTGCAGATGTCTGCCCGAGTGCCTCCATCAACCCTGGGCAGCCTGCTGCTCGCGGTCCTTCAAGGAGGGGAGGGGGACAGGGACCGAGGGAGGCGAGGGGAGGGCACTTGGGGGGGAGCGGCCGTGATCTGCCCCGGGTGGGACGAAGGCGGCGACGGACTGCTGACTCACCTGCAGAGGCACAGTGGCTCGACCTGGCATTTGTGGGATATCATCAACCTCACCCGCATCACAGGGAGCCGGGAGAGCAGGAGGGGGGAGGCCAGCGAGGAGCGACGGGAGGATCAGATGGAGGAAGAGGCTTTGAAGATCATCTCCACTCATTTCCTGCGCTCCTCCTCTCCCATCTCCTCTGTCCTCCTCCTGGGATCCGATCCCGAGTGTCTGTCGTCTGTCCTGCGGGCTGCTCAGCGCCTCGCTCCGTCGCTACCAGCGCTGCAGTGGATCATGGGATACCCCTTGTCTCCGGACTCGTTACACACTCTCGGAGGACCCCTTGGGCTGCTGGCCTATGGGGAGGTTGGACGCAAGCCAATCAGCTTCTACATACGGGACGCTCTGCAGCTGATTGGCCGCGCTGTCTCGGCGGCGACCATGGTGAGGCCGGACCTAGCCCTCGTGCAGAACATGGTGAACTGTTACGACAAGCCGGGCCGACATGAACTGCCTTCATCTGGACAGTATCTCGCCAGGTATGCACATATTCACACATGCAAACTAATTAAGGAGAGAAATCACTCAAACAATGAAAAGAAGCCTCTCGATATGACTAGAAAAAGCCTGTGTGGTGAGATAGTTTCATTAAAATCCAAATATTTAACCTTTTTTAAGTACTTATAAAGTGTAATTTGTTAAATGTTTTATTTCATCTTACTCCTCTTTTATGCTGAGACACACCGAACATCTTTTATTAAGTTTGCACTGCAAAAAGAGCGTATTGACACTTGCAGTTTGTTCTGTTCTCATCAAACCTCCTGATAAAAAGTGAAGCGCTGGACGGTCGGAGCCGATGCGACGAAGCGCTCGGGCCGCGACAGCGACAAACAGTGGTGTTGCCGCGCAGTAATCCTCCCACCTCACCATAACACTTTTATGGCAGCTATTTCTTCGTCGAAAGTAGTTTTGTCTTTTATTTTTTTTCGTCTTTGAGTTGTGATCCTCCAGACGCGGGCCGGTCTGTGGAACAGCTGGCCGAAACAGAGCCGGGGAAAACTTCTGCCGCGCGGATGATAACGAAACATTTTGCGATAAATAGAGCGCTTTAAATGTCATCGGAACCGCGGCGCTTCTCTTCGGGCCTTGACTGGACCTTAAATATTCTTTACAACCCCCTGCGGCGACCGGACCGAACCCGGAACCAGGAGATGTTTAAACCACCAAATGATTTGTGGAAAGACGTTGACAAACTGCAATTAAACTGCTCTTGTCAGGCCACTAAATAATTTTGAGCTCGTTAGCTTTGTGAGTGACACTTTGGCGGGGGTTTTTCGCGAGGAGTTGCTGGCTCGGCTTGTTGTACGGCACGCTTTGGTTGTTGCCCTTGTCTGTCCTTTGCACCGTGGGGGTGGCAACTTCTGAATAGCGCTGTCATATTGAAGGTAGGGAGGAGGTCTTTATGGCATACAGATTCGTCGAGTGACACCAGAGGAGGGTGTTTTTTTGTGTGTGTGTGTGTGTGTGTGTGTGTTCCTCCTTACTGTTGCTGCTGCCTCAATCCCTGCAGCTTTAAAGAAAAGACTCCTGACAGCTTCCCCGGCCTGCCAAGGTGCTGTGTGTGATAATAAATATAAACAAAGCGAAAAACCAAATTATATAAAATGCGTTTGAATCCCTAAACGTATTCTTTTTAAAACAATGGAAATTAAATCACGACTTTCTGACAGGGAAAACTCACACTTCAATAACCCCCCTCAAGCTAAATGAAGCTTAAACTGACTACAAAGAGGGAGGGAAAAAAATTGCCAGTTGACTCGGATATTTCCAAAATGAAACATCAGATAAAGCAGCGTGGGTCCGACGTCTGTGGTCCTGCGGTTCTGGCGCGATTGGATCCGCGGCGTCGTAACAGATCCCCGAGCAAATATCGAGCGCACATGGCGCCTCCTGCGAGCTGAGAGTGATCATCAACAACCCCAACACAATCCCAAGCTGGGCACCGGCGGTGCTCGCTCGCTCTCTCTGCTGTTTAGTTTGGCTCTGGGATGCCAGAACGGTTCGTTGGTGGAAGGGCCAGAGGCTAAAACAAGTGGGCTGGGAGCTGTGGTACAAAGCAACCTGGCCGCGCATTCATTTAAGGAATAAAAAAAAAAAACCGACTCGATGGGCTGAAAAGTCTGTTGGAATTTTTGGGGGTTGATTTTTGTTGTGGTTCTCGGGGGAAGACCTCTAACTTTGAGTCTCTTGACTCTTTTCATGTCCGCCTTCACTTTTAACATTGAAAGTTTAGTGATGGATTTAATCAAATCCGACAGTATCTGATGAAAAAAATCATCCCTCCGTCGCACTCATGTTTAAGGTCAAACACTCGATCTGAAGCTTGATGGAAGTTACAGCACATTAGCATATTAACTGTTCATTTAGGCATTAAAAAAAACAAAAACCTGCTGATCTCAATGCTGCGGCGACCTTCTGACTCCATTTAACTAGTTTTTTTCTCTTAACAACAAAAATAAATGATTTTTTTTACCGGACTCAAACTTCACGGGGACACCCAGGAAAGTTACAATCACCACTGGCAGAGGTCCAATTATGATACAGTCTAGACTCTCACAACAGGCCATTCATAATGGAGTCCTGCGCGATATTGTGCCGACGACCTTTGTTCCTGGCCTGTGAGACTGATAAAAAGAGGTCATTTTATCGCGCTGTTCAAACCCGAAACCGTCTCTCCAGTGTCCTACCTGATTCTTATCCCAACAGCCCACCGCGCCGCCGCTGTGGAGGGCCCTGACAAAGCCAAAGGAAGTGAGAGACTTCCTCATGGAAAAGGCAATTAACAGCTTAATGCTCCAGGGACAGAGCGAGGGAGGCAGGGAGGGAGGGGGGAGGGAGGGAGGACGTCTCGAGATATAAGCAAGCAAAAGAAGGTTTCCCTGAAAAGTCAAACGATTTCAGATTCAAAGTTGAGCAATGAGGAGGAAAGAATATGAACAAGTCAGCCACTTTTTTTGTTCTTCTGAATGTCCAGAACAAAAGAAACTTTGGATTTTCCGAGAGAGAAAAGAGAACGTGGTCAAAGACAGTCCTGATAAAAGACAGAGGAAGGAAGGAAACGGCTATAGGAGAACAGAAATCGTGTCAATGAAAGGAAGGAGAAACTTCTATGGAAAGGGACAGAAGGGAGGAGTGGACGAGAGAGAATGATGGGGGAAGCTGATTGTTGTTATCCGAGTGAGATCTGCCACTCAGTGCCATCTCACTCGACACGCTGATTCCATCTCCTCCCCAAGAGATTAAAACCATCCAAACCAGCGAGCTCCGTATCATCCCCGACAGACAAACAGGAGAAGACAGGGGGAGTAAACTTCCCTCCGCACTAAAAGAGATGGAGCGATAAGAGAGCGAGACACATGCCCGGGACTCCCTTATAGAGTCATCATTTACCGGCCACTCTGCTGACATTTCCTCTGAGCGCGTAAAGCCGGGCCAGGTGTCGGTGAGAGGGACGCATCCCTCTCTGACACCGCGCGCCGACTTATCAACCCGCTCTGACGTCCGTCGTCATTCGTCAGACGCAGCCTCCGGCTCGCCGCGACACAACAACCTGCCGGATCCATAAACTGAAAGGTGGCACTGTACTTTTCGCCGGCCTCCTCTTATCCGAGTCTTATTTCACACTCCGATGTCACGTCTCGTCTGCCGGCAGGAGTCCAAACATGTCACAAATTAGAAGAAGGGGACGCCTCACGCTCGTGAAGTGAGGCCCACTATAGCTTTAATTCTCCCCCCCATTTTTTTTTTTTTGGCAAGGCGGAGCTATTAGACGATGAGTCTGGAGTGGGTTGGCTTGATGAATCTGCTGTCTGTTGGATATGATGATTCAGCCGTGCTATTACCATGAGTGATTTCAGCCCGAGGAAAGGCTCGCACTTCTGCTTTTATGGTCACCGAGACAGAGGGAGCCGCCGATGAGGAAACATAAGTTAACATGAAATGGGCCGGGAATGGCTTTCAATTTGGAGCCATTTTTTTTTAATCAGACTCTTGAGGATTACGCTGAAGGAAATCACAAAGTCACAACATCAAACTTGGAAGATACAGCCAAGCATTGGTGCACACACACACACCAAAAAGTGCACTTTTACATGTGTCGTACAGACTTTCGTCTGGCCTCGGCTTAGAGGAGAGGTTAATGACCCGCATGATCAATTCAGTCTTTTTCATTATATTCAGCATGTTCCGTTTTTAATGGAGGAAGTTCTCCAGCAGCCGTTACAATCCAAGCTCATCAATTCCTACATAAAACTTTGAGATGAGAATGGGAGAAAAGGAGTCGGGAGAATAAAGCGGGAGGAGAAGAAGAAGAAGAAAAAAAGAAGGAAACGCTGATTTTTCTGTTCTGAGAAAGTGCTTCAGCTCAACCACTCATTTCTGTTATCAGGAAGGAAAACTTGCCCTTTCTAGCCTTGACCCAGACATCATCAGCAGTCCCTGCACGGTTCAACACCCATACCGAATGCAGTGATCCGTGCATACTTTAACATTTAACCAACCACTTCTATGATTTACAATGACCTCCTGACAATCCCCCACTAATCAAGACATGATCAAACAGTACTTGTCCGGATTCACACTGAGACCCGGACTGACGTTGTCCACATGATGGAGCGGTGCGACATGAGCTGAGAATCCCAGCACGGTTCAAGAGGCCAGGGCAGATTTATGTGCGGACGGGGATCGCTCTGTCTAATGTATTCCACCGTAAAGACCAATGTGGTGCCACCCGGCAAGTGAGATGAATAGCAATGACGGTGTCTGTCAGGACTGGCGGATAGGAGGAGACCCTCACTGCACTGCATTAACTTTTAATTATGACTTTCTGGGACATGCAATTACCCACGTGGGATGAGCTCCACAACCAGACTGTGTCTGTCTGCACCAAGAATTCCTCACTTTTCACTTCATCCAGGTTTCATAAGTGTTACCTCATCTATAACAGCATGCACCTTTTCTCTGGTTTGTTGCTCATTTGTTACCTTCTTTTCCTGCTCCTTGAGATTCCTCTCCAACACGTCCTTCACCGGGGCCACGGGTCTGATCCAGGTGGACCCCGGCCTCTCCCGGGTCCTCTCGTCCCAGCTGTTCCATGTATGGAGTCTAAAGAGGGGCGCCCTGGGACAGCCCGCCTGGGTTACCGTCGGCCAGTGGACGAGAGGCCGACTGGAGTTGGAGGGGGGGATCCTGGGACTGATGGGAGGCCTGGGAAACAACCAGGGACAAGGTCTCGGCGCCGGGGTGAGAGGGGGAGACGGCTCAGGGGACAGTAACGTCGGGGGCCGCTGGAGGCCGGGGCTGACTGTTGAGGGGCACCGGCTCCGGGTGGTGACGCTGGTGGAGCACCCTTTCGTTTTCACGCGGGAGGTGGACGACGACGGACTGTGTCCGGCCGGTCAGCTCTGTCTGGACCCCAGAACCAACCGATCCGACATAATCAACGGCGTCTTCAACCAGCTGCACAACCCCAACTCCACAGCCATGGACTGGGAGGGCATCGGTGAGTTTTCATTCGGAAAAGATCGTGGTCGACTATTGGTATGCTGTTGGACTCGTGTAGTCCGAGTAAAAATCCATTTTACCTTGAGGGAGAATCCCAACTGCTATAGATTGATGTGAACTGTAAACATCTCTCATGTAAACTCTTGGATCTTTTTGCTTAGATCTCAATGTTGCGTGACTGGCCACATCTCGAACACACCTCCTCTAGCCTGAAGTGTTTTGAAGCGCAATCAATAAAGGATCGTGGTCAGTGTCTGTACTTGAAAAAAATATGAAGTTTCAGCTCTCCTGCTACATCCTACAGCCCAATTGATGAAGATTATAAGAGGCTTTGGATCAATAGGAGATCCAGATTGAAGTTCCAGAGATTTACTCGGTACTGTACTTTTTTGACTCGGTGTACAATTGGGGAAACTGCATGTTCAGCCCATAGGACGGAGGTAAAATAAAAGTCATCCTTACTTTCTTGTACTTTGAATCAACAACTCTTTTCCTACAAGAGGAAAATCAAACAACTCCTATTTTTTTAGACAGTGATGTGAATACCGGAGGGGTTCTTGCGAATTAAGCAAAGGGCGTCCCTCCTGTAACTACAGTAAAACTGTCTTATTTCAAAATTTATTGCGTCATGGCTTCGGAACAACTGGGGAATACACTTGTCCCAAGCTGGAGCAATTGGCATACTGCTGATTTCGATTAATTGAGATTGCAAAAAAAAAATGCTTGCCAAAGTTTTTAAAATAGCAAAGGGGGGGTGTAAAATGGATTTTGTACACCTTCAGCCCATCTTGCTAACTCCACTCTTTTTTTATTTATGCAGTTCAAGGTTTGCCGCCCCCTACATTTTTTTTTTTTTTGAGGGATTTAATGTGAATAAATGCATTTTCAGTCTAGTCGCCAGGGTCATTAAAAATGTCTGAGCTTAAGTGTCCTTAGTGGTTTCATAAACATTTTTCTTAGTCCACGGTCAGTTGCGGGGGTGGGGGTGGGGGGGGGAGGGGGACTCCCAGAGGTGTGACATCTGCACTTCCAAAGCATGCATATGAATGTCTGAGTGGTTGAATTTCACATCATCATCACTTCTCGCCCCTCAGATCTACCCGAGGACCTGAGGAAGTGCTGCTACGGGTACTGTATCGACCTGCTGGAGAAGCTGGCGGAGGACATGGGCTTCACCTTTGACCTCTACATCGTGGGCGACGGGAAGTACGGGGCGCTGAGCGGCACGGGGCGCTGGACGGGCCTGGTGGGGGACCTCCTGAGCGGGACCGCTGACATGGCCGTCACCTCGTTCTCCATCAACTCGGCCCGGAGCAGAGTCATCGACTTCACGTCGCCCTTCTACTCCACCAGCCTGGGCATCCTGGTATTACTGCTCGCAGCCATCATTAGTTCGCTGGAGTTCTGAGTTTGCATTTTTTTGTAGCTGTAGGAGAAATGGGGCATGTCCTGAAAATATACCGCTTTGTGACTCAGTGACAGCATCGCAGGCTTCAGCGTGACTTTGATTCGTCAATCTCTCTCTCCCTCACGCTCTGCTGCTGCCGACACTAGTTGGGTTTGATGTGACGACTCGGTCAGCAACACGTTAATTTTTGCTCCTGCGCTTCCCCGTGCGCGCTGGTAATCTGGCGAGACTCGGGGAAATGGTCGGTCTGGGAATAATTAGTTTGTCGAGTTTTCACACACGTGTCAATTATGAAAGTTCAAAATGAGAGGCGGTTTAATGAGTCTGTGCGGCATTGTGGGAAAGCGTCCTCCAACGTGCTGCAGTTATTCTTTGATTTGTTAACATCTCCCTCAGTGGCTGACAAGCTGCGATGCATCATATTATCTGATGCAGTCCTGTTTGAGAACCCCGTCATTTAAAAAAGTGGTGGTGTTCTTCCAAATAATGAAGAACACGAGCAAAAAACAAGGCGTGCGTTTCTTTCCAAACAAATTATGCCTCGGAGTGTTGAGGGAAACTTTTTACTGGGAACACGCTGCACACTAATCAAAATTTTGCTGAAAATACAAATATTGTGCTCGCGTCTGTCGATGCAGCAGTGTGAGTCCGGTCTCGTCTTGTTTTGTTTGTGGCCCGCCAGGTTCGGAGTCGGGACACCGCGGCTCCCATCGGAGCGTTCATGTGGCCTCTCCACTGGTCCATGTGGGTGGGCATTTTCGTCACGTTGCATCTCACGGCGCTCTTCCTCACCCTGTATGAGTGGAACAGCCCCTTCGGCATGACGCCCCACGGCAGGAACAGGCTGCGTGTTTTCTCCTACTCATCTGCCCTCAATCTCTGCTACGCCATACTGTTTGGACGCACCGTCGCCACCAAGGTAAAGTAGCTCTCCACTCCGTGATGAATAGCCACCGTTCGGGCTGGGGAGGGGCGGGGGCGCGCGGGGTTTGTCGGAGGGAGCGGAATCGAAATTACAGAGAAAGGGAGGAGGGGATGTGCATAATGCGAATGAGTACACAAACAGCGAGGGCAAATCGAAAGAGGAAGTTAGAGGAGGGAAAAGCCATAGAGAAAAGATGATAGAGATGGCCGGGGAGGAGGAAAGATGGATAGGGTGCAGGTTAAGAAGGTAGGCAGTGATAAAGGAGGAAGGCACGGGGAGGATAATGCTCATGCAGGCAGGGGAAGGCGAAAGGGTAAGTGAGCCGACACAGACCACAGAAGTTATGGTGAGGATGATGGGAATAAATGAAGGTATTGAAAGAGGGTGTGGGTAGAGGTTAACTCCCCTGAAGTAGTCAAACACCAAGCTGAAAACAAGCGGCTGGGGAGGGGCGAGCAGGGTTTAGGAAGGGTGATAGTGCGAGTCGGGAAATAGGTTTCAAAATGAAGGTAATAGGACGCCTGACAGGAAGATAGTGAGGAAGGGTTGAAAGGGTAATTGGCGAAGCAGAGATGGAGGGAGGGGAAAAAAAATCAACAGACTGATGGCGACATGGAGGGAGGCCGACAAAGGGTGATGTACAGGCGAGAGGGGGCATGTGTGTGGGCAAGGTTGGAGAGCTGCTTAACAAAGGTTACTAAGAGAAAGAGGGAAATGTGATTACTCAAGCCTGATGGCAGCCGGATCATCAGACCTGGACTCGTAATGTATGTGACGACTCGGGAAAACAATCTCCTTTCTTCCAAAGGCAGACACACCGTCTCATTTCCATGTCATTTGTTTAAAGTAATACGTACAGATATTGAAAGCACCGTTGCACCAAGCGTTTTCCTCCGAAACCGAGTCAGATTGACGGATTATGTCAGACCCACGGTGACAACGGCGCAGTCACACCATGCGAGTGAAAAATCGCTCTGTCCTCTGCACTCTTTGTTTATTAAACAGCGTTATGCTGCTGTAGAATCCATCACGTCTGATAACTTCTGCTTGCTCCTTATAACCCGCGCAGCAACATCATTTGCTCGGATTGTTCTAAACCTCAGAGTCCATCATCCACCTCCGCATAATCACACTTTGTCCCTCAAGGAAGCAGCGCAAATGACTTCGATGGAACGGGGGGACATGGAGGGGAGGGGGGGGGCAAGTGATTAGTAAGACCTTACCGTAATTGAAA
This sequence comes from Malacoctenus tetranemus, assembly GCA_032274765.1. Lineage (NCBI taxonomy): Eukaryota > Metazoa > Chordata > Actinopteri > Blenniiformes > Labrisomidae > Malacoctenus > Malacoctenus tetranemus. Next base: position 8,312,972 of record JAUESF010000048.1, read on the forward strand.
GGTCACAAGTTTGTTCCCCGCAAACGGCAATGCGTCAATTAACAGGTTGCGTTCATTAGCAGCGGTGTGACCTGTTAAAAATGCCCTTGCGCAGCACTTTGAACCACGCAGCGCGCTGGGTCACGGCCAAGCGACGATGTTTATTCGGGCCTCGGACGGGACGGGGCAAGTCGATTGATGGCTAAACCTTCAATGTGGAGGTTAATTTAACATTTATTCAGTGGTTAGGACAAGTCGACCAAATGAAAAATGTGTTTTGACTGTTTTAATCACTCCAAAAGAAAACATGGTGCCAAAGTATATGGGATAGGTTGTTATTGAGTGTTCCTGTGCTTGCATCGGCTGTTATTCTTAGTATATTTGGCCACCCTCCACAGCAGTAATTGAGCGTTACTTTTGCGGCCAAGGAGCATCATTAACTATTAGCTTGTGAGGTGATGCTGCCATTTGCAGCTCACACATATGCCGCGCCGCATTTATCCTCTCTTGCGAGAGCCAGCCCAGGACCGTGTGAGAGTTTAGGTTACCATTAGCGGCTCCGGCCTGCTCTTTATTCGTTTGAAATTTACGCTCGAGCAATCCCGGCCAAAAATACCCGACGTAGCGTTATGTTTGGCAACACGTCATCTAATCCCAAGAGCCTTTCTTTCCTGTGAATAGCACAAAAAAAGAGAAAACATACCATCTGAGAATACAAACAAGTATGCAGGCTAAGCTGTCAGAGAGTCGCTGTTAGATTAAATTGGCAGTCTATTTCAAGTCATGCTTGACAAGCTTTACATTGAAGAATGCTTCATTTCTTCTAAGAGCATCATCAACTCTGAGGCGGCGGCTGAGTTACTCCCCAGAAATGCCGCGTTGGCTTTTCCGTATAAGTGCGATTTCATGTGTGTAGCGTTTCCCCGTGCAAAAATGTCAAGATACGACATAAAAGAAGAACAATGGGCAAAGAGACGATGAGACGTTATTGGAAAGAAAAGAAAATGGGTCAGAAGGCGTCATTAAAAGAAAATAATAAATCCCCTCCAACAGGAAGTTGTTGTTTTTCTCAGGAAAATAACACTTTCTTAATTGCTGTGAGTTTTCCCCTGTGCTCATGCATATATGATAACAGAACGATAGTGGTGAGTATTCAGTCACATACATGAGATCAGATGTGTATGCTTCTGTATACTGTATGCTTCTCACCGAAGCCTGTTTGTGTCATTTACTGCGTAGCCGTCTGAATGCTGGCTCGCAAACACATCGGGAATTAAATGTGTTTGGAAGACGGCACCAAGTTCCCACTGGCCTCACACTTCTGAAACAATATTAATGAGGGACGTGCGCTCCTATCGTGCATGTGATCCTCCCTTTCTCCCTTTCTTCATCCCGAAGCTAATTATTCAGAGTGTTTCCAACACCTCGGACGCCTTTAATAATCAGGGGTTACAACCTTGTTTGTATAATTAATGTATTCTTAATGCGAAGCAGTTAAAACACTAGAAATCCTTCTCCTTTCTTCTCTCAAGTGGATTTTAATTGGTGGAATGAATAAATGATCAGAGTATACAGGTTGGATTTGTTCCCCTAAGCAGGCGATTTCATGGGAAGATATTTCAGGTGTGTCACAGCGACAGTCACACTTTGTTCGATTTGTGTCTCTTCCATTTGATCTTCTCCCGATCTGTTTTGATTAACTTGTTTCCCCGTTACCTGCGGGGTTACTTTGGGTGTTTGGGCGGATGAGGGGAGATCAGGGAAGCTTCTGAATTGAACACATGAAAGATTTTTTTCATATTATTACATGTGGTTTGTGTTTTTATGTGTTTAACTTTTGCCCTTGTTTTTTTTTTCCACTGTTTGAATTTGACGTGATGAAACTTTTCAATTTGGAGTTTAGATATTTCTGAATTCATTTGGTCTCTCTCTGTTTTTTTTATCGAATTTACATTTGCTAATGAAAGCTGCACAAAGCCAGTAAAGCATTTCCTCCCTCGGGGTTTAAATTTCCACTCTGCAGACTCCCAAATGTTGGACGGGGCGCTTCCTGATGAACCTGTGGGCCATCTTCTGCCTGCTCGTGCTCTCCAGCTACACCGCCAACCTGGCCGCGGTCATGGTCGGCGAGAAGACCTTCGAGCAGGTTTCAGGAATTCACGACGACAAGGTGAGCGCGGCACGCGAGGCGATCAAATGTCAGCTCGTCTCCGGCGCGCAACAAACACATTTACATGCCAGCTAATCTTACACAAGGACGAGTTGATGAGCGAGGAGAGGAATTATTTCTGAAGGATTAGCGCTTTCTATATGCCGAAACCCCGGCGAGGGTTCAGGGCTGCGACGAATTGGATATGCGCCCCATCATGATATGCACCCCCCACCCCCCTTCTCTCTGTGTCTGTATCACCTCCATCTCCCCTCTTTCTTCCACCTTTCGGGCTCTTTGTGTCATGTCACCCAGCTGCATCATCCCTCCCTGGGCTTCCGCTTCGGCACGGTGAGGGAGAGCAGCGCGGAGGATTACATGAAGAAGAGCTTCCCCGAGATGCACGACTACATGAGGCGCTACAACCAGCCCACCACCCCAGAAGGTGTACACATGCTGAAGTAAGACGCAGGCACATCTGTGCACACGCCGCACATTTTTTCTGCACCAACCGGGCCCGTTCCAAATTGGTTTACGGATCTAAATAATCCAGGCACGTCCACATCTGCTTCCTGTGGTTGTCTGTATTCTGCGCACCTATTTTCAAAGCAAATTGAGCCGAGCTATTCTGTGGACCGACAACAAGAGCAAACAGCAGATTTACAGCGACTAGTGGCAATTTAATGCAATCTTACTATGCATATGTGCAAAGAACAGAATTAGCATGCGCTGTTTCTCTCAAATCCGATTCATTAGAAATTTGGAGATGAGCAACAAAGAGTTAAGATGAACTTAATATAAGTTCTGCTCCGGCACTGATTAGTTTTTCTTTCCACCCACAGAGATGTTGTGTCTAACCCATTTATCAATGATTTCTTATTACTGCGAATACACCGTTTTGTAATTGTATCTGACAGAAAACCGAACCAATGCTTATTGCGGCAGCCTCGATATCCCCCGCGCGCCGCATGAACCCTTTCTTTCTCCAGACAAACTCCAGCACAAGGTGTAAGCGAGGTAAAAGCGCAGGAATTACATAAAAATTTTCATTTAAGCCTGTGTTGAGCAGGAGATTGAACGACGGTCAAGGGCGGACTAATGTAACGAGGGGCCGAGGACGACGCCGTTCAATCGGGTGTCGAACGGGGACAGTGTGGCGCAGCGAGAAGACAGGGCGAGTTTGTTTTCACTGAGCAAAGGCGATTGAAAAGTGCTTTTACATAATGCATTAAAACTAAAGAAGGAGATCCGGACCAAGGCTTTGAACGGAGATCCGAGGGATGTAAAAGAGTTTTTGGAAGAAATTAAAAACAGTTGTATAAATACAGCGCGAAGAAGCTCAGGCTAACAGCGAGTGTTTAATATTCAGTGGAAGACATTGGGGGGAAATAAAGGTTTTAAACCTCATTATAAAGGTAGTACGACTGGGGAGGCATTTTTATGCACTTATGTAGCAGTCTCTTGTCAGAGGAGAAGGTCAGACTGAGAAACTCAGGAAATATAGATTTCAGATGAAGAGTTCACACAAGTGTATCCGTCCTAGTTTATCTTTCACTTTTTAACATTTTTTCCCACTTTCTCAGATTTTAAATTCCTCCCTGTTGTGATCTCTGCCTTAATCTTATTCAGGTGTTTATTATTTAGCTTTTTGTTTCAGAAGAAAATGTGTAACTTCGTCGTGAGCCGCCTGATTTTCAGCAGTTGAGGATGGAGCCACTTTGGCAGCTTGCGACAGCTTGAGTTCTTTCTATTTTTGCTCGCCTGTCTGATGGACACTAGTTTTGCATCTGATCAGCCCGAATGGTGGAAGCGAGTGACAATGCAATCTTATTCATCACGCAAGCAATGTCAGACGCTCATTTACGTGCACCTGTGGCCGTTTGTTTTCTGAATAATGCATATAGTGAAGTTAGATATTAGAGTCTGGACTGCTGTCTGTTCATATTGTTTCTTTTCGTTGTATTTTTTTTCAGGCTGAATGATTTAAATTATGATGGTTTTTCTCCCAAAACTCAAGTTATGACGCTTAGAGATTTATTTTCAAAACTTCTGAGCTCACCATATATGACAAAAAAAAGTTTTATCATGGCTGAATACTGTACCAAACACACTCCCAGCTATTGCCACACACACACACACACTTCTCAGACACAATGCCTACTCCACAGAGCACCAGCAGCGATACCGAGATAGTGCATGTGCTGACTTTGTGATACAAGGGTGGAGATACAAAGCGCTTGTTCAGAGAAAGAGGATGAGAACAGGGAAGATGAAGGCGGCGTTTGTTTGCGGGCGAGGCAAAGCAGAAGTGGAAGTCACAGCGGTGCACAGAACCGGGGGAGAGGCTGTAAAATACTGTGTTGGCAGAACTACTGACCCCAATACTGCTCTCAAATCTCAGGGAGGGGGGGGGAGAAAAAAAAGCTCCTCAGCCTCCTCCTGGAGACTGAATGCCGAAGGCTACACATGCACCTGCACACAGATGTAGACCTCTCAGAGGAAATAATGCATGCTCAAGCACATACTTATACACGGGGAAAAACTTGGAGTTGCTTCCACACACCTTCATGTCTGTACACATTGGCTCAGAAAAATAACACACACACACACACACTCTCTCGCATTGAGTAACTCTCGACACTCTTAGGCGCAGAAAGAAGACTCGATCCTTTCTCATCTCCCTGCGCCTCATATTTGACAGGTCTAGACGGAGAAAAACAGACTTTCCTGCTTTGCCAGCACTGCAAAGACTTTGTAAAGTCAACCTTTTGTTTAGCAGCAAACGTCCTGAATAACAAGTTTGGGGTAATTTAATCAGTGTGGTCTATTTCACCCATTAGGCTTGAACTCTGCGTGTGTGCTTGGCTTTTCTCGTAAGTGTACTTAAGCATCTTTCCGATCTGATCTGCGAGTATGTTTTTGCCGTTATGATGTCTTTATGGGTAAATGCTGAGGTCTGGGCATGCCCGTCTGCACTAATGCATCATTTTTTTTAAGTGTTTGTGTGCAGGTGTGTCAGACAGACCCCCTGAGTGCTGCACAACTTATCTGCCTGCATTGTGATGGGCCATACGGGCTGCACCCAGAGGAACGGGCTTTAATTAGGGGTCAATTAGGGTCAATTGGATCGATATTGCGAGAGTAGCGGAGTCTTCTGCGGAGTGTCTAATGTCTTATCTGTCTGCCACAGAGGCTGTTGGCTTAGGTAATGATGTATGTGTTTACATAGTGTGGTAGAATGCAGTTAATCTCATCCTCTGTATAAATGACAAAGTGGGATGATGGGCCCAAATCCAGAGCTCCTCTGAACACGGCTGGCAAGTCATAACAAAGTGCGGGGAAGTAAATCTGATTTACAGGTCTTGTATAAAATTGGAGGTTAGTTGTGCTCAATTAATGCGACTTTATTTCCTTCCGTGTGTGTGTG